>CM042321.1:8993520-9358520 GCA_023566125.1 Zingel zingel | reverse complement strand
TAGCCATGCTGGATATATTAGCCCAATTACATTACTTACAGATACATTATACATTAACATGTTTAAGCAATATTTTACTGTTGTTTTAATATTTGATTTATCTTGAGAACTTAAATCATTTTCTAAATCCATAAAGGACAACCTTCAGTATATCAGAAACATTCTAAATCACCAAATTTGGAGATATTGTTTTCACTGGACATGAAGGGTAGTGTATGAAAAAGTGACTAAAGTTGTTAGACAAATGTAGTGGAGTAAAAAATACAATATTTACCTTTTGAGATGTTGTGCAGTAGAAGTAAAAAAATGTGCATAAAAGGGAAATGCTGCAATACTGAGCCTGTGTAAGCTACATAAAAACTTCGAAGGAGAAGTTAACTACGACTCCCAATGTGCATTTCGGCAAGAAACATCCAATCACAGAGCTTAGAATTCTGTTACACTAAATGTACTTAAAAAAAAGCATTGCTATCATTCAGGCACTAGATGTCGCATTCCCCCTCCCCCCGATCTCTTGCTTTCACGTCAAAACAAGTGCTGGAACCAAACGTCAGACTGAAATAAACATAACATTCATTTTGGACCCGCCAACATTTTTGAAATGCTTAATTCACAATCATATTTAATTTTTTTGTTGGGTAAAAGTGATTCTTTAATTCCGCACCTTTCTAAAATGAGCCCTGTACGTTACCCCTCCGATTCATGCCTCTGACTGGCTTCTTTTCCATAGCAACAGCGGGGGAGGCTCATGGGTATTGTAGTGTTTAGAATAGACGTAGAATACACCTGTGGGTGGGTAGATCGATCGATCGATAGAGTTTAGACCTATCCATGACAAAGAAAACAGGATTTTTTTTTTTTACAAAACAAATGTTGAAATAATTACCAAGTGGTGGTCATAACAAACCAATATGATCCTTAACATTATCCGATTGAGTCTTGTGTTTCTATGGTAAGTAAAATGGAATATATCATTTAAAGAAATGGGAATACAGAACGGAGAAAAACACTTCTGGAACCAGCGCCATAACCAAACATGCATCGTTAATGAAATAACAGTGTCTGTAGACATAAGTAATTTGGATCAGAGTGTTTAATTCTCTTGAGCTAAAAGAAAATATCTTCAGTAATAAAGACCCTGACCAACACAAGATGTGTAAACATTGAAAATAATTGAGAGTAGGTCAAAAATAAAAACACATAAAAAGCAGAAAATTAAAGCGGTTAAAAATATATTTGGTCCTAATTCCATTCCTGTCCATAAGTACAAAAAAATAACAGTTCTGTACCGAGAAAGTGAAAAGACAAAATAAAGACACAGCAAAAAAGTTAAATTCAGATTTAAAGCAATTTCATACCAGCTCCTCTCCTAAAGGACATAAATGTTACTCAGACCCACTAACAATCACACCATTTAGAAATGTTTCAATCAGCAATCCAACTGCATTAAATTAAATCTAAATTGCTGCCCGACCATTAGACCCATTACATTAAAAACTAAAATACAGTAATCTGGTGATTTTTAAATCAAGTATTGAACATCCAGCTATAAGAAGCTAGACTTGACATCTCTTCTCCCCTGCACAAAAACTGACTCTCTTAAGTCTGAAATTACTGATTCACTCCAGAGAGTTAAGTAGTAATTGTGGAATATTACCAAAACAAGGCAGGTCTGCAAATGCAAACCTAAAAAAACGTAGAGATAAATACTATAAATAGAAGTAATGTACACCACGATAAATATGCTGAAGAGGCAAAAAGGTGATGCAGAAAGTGCTAAAGTAATCTTCTGTCTCTGTGCAGTTAGTCTGCATCTTGTCAGTACAGTAGTCGTCCTCTGTCACAGTGTGTGTTTGATGGCGGTCAGACGTTCACGTTTGTTATGCAGGTTCTGCTGCAGCTCTCTGAACAGATGGTCCCGCTCCTCAGCATCTAACAGGATCTGCTACATTAAAAATGAAAAATAAAAGCTCTCAGTCACCATCACAAGTATTCATAATGAAGCTCAGATTGTCATACACTTAACATACTTTTTACAGGTACAAAAATGTGCCTTTTCTGATAATTATTGGAGTGACTTTAGGCAATAATTCTGTGGAGAGAGAGATATTTAGGGCTGCTACTAATGATCTTTGTCATTATCAATTTCTTTATCGTTTTGTCCGACCAACAGTCCAAACCCCAAAGAGATTAAGTTTTCAGGCAAATCAAATAGAGAAACGGAAGTTCCTCACATTTGAGATTTTTGAATCCTTAATTATTTTTGCATTCTTGAAGTAATAGTTGCAAATCAATTTTCTGTCAATCAACTCGTCTTAAATTGCCCAATCCCTGTAGCTCTGAAGATATTACACATCATTTTACAAATTAAAAAAAAAAAAGCCCAAAGTCCTCCCCAAAGGGATTTACCATCTCCAACAGAAAACACTGTTCACAAACAGCTCTATTGTAGTCCAGCCTTTACTTCAGAGACAAACGTGGTCACTTTGTAACACACGTTATAATGCTCGCCTAGCTGCTAGCGTGGCACGCCCTCATACTCTGCTTCTGACTGGCTAGTAGTCATTACCTAGCTACTGCGCATGTGCGACTCCCAACAAAGATGGAACAGAAGTGAGAGGTCTCACTCTGTAGCTAAAACAGAGAGCTCAACACACAGGGTGAAAAGAGGAGCTGCAGCAATGTGTAGTACAACCAAAATATTGTGTTTATTGAAAAGTTAACCATGTAAATCTATTCTGGTATAACCTCTAAATACAATTATGAACCTGAAAATGAGCACTTTAAGATACTTACATAATAGGTTTTTATTTATTTATTTTTTATTTATTTTTTATTTTATTTTTTTTTTAAATTGTAATGCATTTATTTCTTCTTTCTTTTGGGGGCTCAGGAAGGAGGAGAGATAAACATGAAGGACTGAGGGGTGGGAGATATACTGTAATACTGTACATACATTTAGAATTTCAGTGTTACAATCCTGCTTTTTTCAAGTCAAGAAAATGTTTGCGAGTTAGTTTTAACTAACATGGAGGATGTGTTCCTTTTCGACATTCATGCACTGAACATTGAGACTCAGACTGTAGATTCCTACACTCACCTCTATGAGTTTGTCTCTCTTCTCCAGGCTATCCCTCAGTTTCCTTTCCTCCCTCTCCCGGTCCTCTCGGTTGTTCTGCCAGGCTCTTTCAGCCTCCTTCTTCTCCTTCTCTTGCTCCCTCATCTCCTGCCGAGTTTCTCTGAGTTGATCCGTCAGAGAGGACACCGTCTGAACGTGACTCTCCTTCTGATTCTGGTGAAAAAGAAGAAATAAAAAGAAATCAATTTGATTCAAAATCTCGATTAATTTTCCCATGTGATTGCAGTAGACATACAATTAAAATTAAAAAAAATTAAAAAAAATTATTTTTGGAATTCTATGAATCATCGTTGAATCGCGATACGAATGTGAATCAATTTTTTTGCACACCCCTAATAGATAGGTTGAGTGGTGTTGTTTTTGTGTGCCAGTTAGCTTAGCATAAAGACTGGAAACGGGGTGAGAAACTGCTAGCCTGGCTCCGTCTAAAAAGGTAACAATCTGCCTACCAGCATATCTAAAGCTCACTTTTTAACATTTCTTTGATGTGCACAAAAACCAAAGTGTAAATGTAATGTCATTTTTGTTCTACCTTTGTTTTATGTTGTACTTTATTCCAGCCGAGGGCCATTGCGCCATTATGACTATTGTGTATATTTTGTTTGCTACTCCATATTAGGGCAGCTACTAACTGTGATTCTAATTAGCTATTCGTCTTTACATTATTTGATTCATTATTTAACCTAAAATGAGCTCTTCATGACATCGTCAGGTCTTGTTCGACCAAAAATTTTCAGTTTTGAATGACTTGTGACAACAGAAAACTGTTTTGCTTGAAAAATGACTGAAATAATCGAATATCAAAATAGTTGATTATTTTTCTGTCCATCGATTAATTGCTTATGCAGCATGCAATTATGGTCTTAAGTTTAAAATTTTTTATATATATATATATATATATATATATATATATATATATATATATATATATATATATATATATATATATATATATATAATAATAATTAATATAATATATATATATAATTAGTTTAAATCATCTTTAAAAGTGTTTTTTCAAGAAGTTGCAGATGAAAAAGGGAAAAGTACTTCTCAACTCAGAACATGTAGGCTGCTTTGTTTTACAAATTCTCTTTAAACTTTCATATCCTCCCCTCATGCTAATAAAGCGTTCCATTTGTACTCAGAGGTCGAATTTTCCGAGGTCAAAGTCGGAAACACGCCCCTTGAACTCGGATTTCCGAGTTGGGAACTCGGGACAACCTCTCACTACCCCGAGCTTATTAGCACTTCTGTCTTATTTGTGTCTCACTAAATTAGTCATACACATAGTACTGTTCATCTTCTATCTGTGGACATGCAGTTATGCTGTTGGTATGCACAAAAATCAGCATAACGCGTAGTTAGCAACTGGTATTTCTAACAATGGCTGACCTGGCTAGAGCTAATCCCACAATGAAAATCCAACTTGTTAAATGGAACGCATTCAACTCGGGTGGGACGTCATTACCAGCTCTGGCTTCCAAGTTCCAAGGTAAATGGAACGCAGTATAATATCTCACCTGCACCATGTCCTGGTATTCCTGCAGTGATGTGGTGAGTTTGGTGACCTCCTTGCACAAGGTGGCACTGTTTCCCTCTCTGTCCCCTGCCAACCCCTGAGGAAAATGACACGCGAGTAACAGTTTCCCTCATTTAATAAAACCGAGAGAAGGAAAGCCCTGCAACTTTAAAGGTGGGAGACATTAAATGAACACTTACGTCACTCTATATCACTTTGTATACGTATATTACCTGCACATCTTTCTGACAGCTCTCCAGCTCCTGGATCAGAGCTTCCTTCTCCTGCAGGACAGCAGCGAGGGCCCGGTCCCTCTGTCTCCACATCTCCCTCTCTTTCTCCCCCTCCCTCAGCAGTTGCTCCTTCTCCCCCAGAGACACTCGCATGTCCTGGAGCGGGGACAAAAACACAGGTCTATCTAAATAAAACCTCCAAGTGCATAGGACAAAGTACAACTGTACTTAATGTGTTAAGAATGTGTGTGTGTGTGTGTACATTGATAATATCCTGGTTGCACTGCAGCACGGTGTTGAGTGTGTTGAGGTCTCTCTCTCGGTCTCTTCCAGCCTTCCTCAGTGCCTCGATCTCTTTCTCCATGCTCTTCTCCTTCTCAGTCACTTCGGACCTCAAAGTCTGCAGGACAGCCTACAGATCACAATACATCTCATTTGAGTCTAATTTAACCCTTGTGTTGACTTCGGGGTCACATTGGCCCATTTTAAATTTTTGTTTTATATCAGAAAATATTGGACGTAGAAATAAGCTCTGAAAATGTGTAGAAGAAAAATTTAAAAATTTAAAACATTGGAAAAAGCAAAAACAAATTGTGAAAAAAGGAGTCACAAATGTCAGGGGGAAAAAAGTGTTTTTTTCAAGGTTGAAACGAAGACAACACAAGGGTTCAATTTAAATACGTCTGTAGAGCTGAAACAGTTGATTAACCGACAGAAAACGTAGTGTATGTAGTACTTTGATAATCATTTCAAGGACCAGTGTGTAGGACCTATTGGCAGAAATGGAATATAATAGTCCTAATTATATTTTCATTAGTGTATAGTCCCCTGAAAATAACAATCGTGTTTTCGTTGAGCCCTTCATATCTACATAGGGAGCCCGCCATGGTGCACCAACATGTTTTAAAGTTTTGAACTGTTGGTCGGACAAAACAAGACTTTTGAAGACGTCACTTTTGACCGTTTTAATAAATCACATATAATGCAATTTATATCCATTCCACGTTCATACCAGCCAAAATATGAAAGACTGATGGGAAACCAGTACCAACCACACGGCCTAAAAGTTGCTGTTGTTTTCAGCAGTATATAACATTTTCTAATGATATATAAAATAATGAAATGAATGCAACCCAGATAAGCAGAAAGAAAATGGATGTATGGACTGAAAGTAATTTATCAATTCACAATCTTTTAAGTCAACAAATAGTTTAGTCAGGTAATTTAAGTATTAAACACTAAAACGTTCAACAAAAGTCAAAATCTGCATGAGGCACAATATGTTGATTACATATGTGATTTAATGCCAGAAACAGAGTCAAAAGTCAAAACAATGTGTTATTTTAGCCATGGTTTTTCTACGGAGCTGGAGGAAATTGCTGACATGATACTGCTAGACTGGTTCAACTTCCTGCAGGCCTGAGATTAAAAAAAAACAAACAAAAAAACAAATAACCATCATGACAAGACCTGCTCTGCTAATACAAAAGCCCTAGGGACAGCATTGAGTGTCATGCCTATCAGAAAACGCCTGTCTGCTCATGCTGATAACTGCTATGCTTCAGTGAGTGGGTAATGTGTGTCATCATAAGCAGACCCAAAATTAAGCATGTCAGTAATCAGGATGGAAAGGACAGTGTCAGCTCTAACCTTGTTGACAGATTGAGTTTCTTTCAGATTCTCAGTCAGCTTGTTGGCCAGCTCGGTCCCTGCTCCCTCCTCCACACACAGTCTTCTGATCAGACCCATACACTCCTGGAAAAGAGAAAACATCCTGTCTGCTTAGTGCAAAATAGCAAACGCTCATATAACAGCACTGTTAGGGAAAACATTTTAACTGCAGTTTTTACTCGGGTTTAAAGATTCATGGCTCATTAAAGTGCAGATTGTTGTAAGATTTCAGCATAAATCAATACAAGGAACCATAATAACTCCAGCCAAGCGTTCATATACTGTAGAGGCAGAGCCAAGCGGATATGCATGCAAATAAGAACCACTGCAAAGATCAGGCAGTGCAGTCATAAATCTACAGCTCCATCAAACAGACACATTCATTACTCATCTACTCAACCTAAAACTCAAATCTGTAAAAATCACAAGACTCAGACTTGATCATCTGAAGACAATTAAAACCCAACTCTTGTTCTGGCAATTTAAGGGACATGGTTCTCTTTTTTTAAAGCATACGTTTGCCATCTAACTCGTCAATATTCACTGCATATAAACATCTTATATTTGATGTAAGCATACTTTATTTTTTTGTCAGCTAGAACATCTGGATGGATTGCATATTTTAAGGCTATATTTTGGACATTTAGGGAAATACAATGATTTGCTTTCTTGGCAAAAGTAAGATAAGATTGATACTGTTCTCTATGTTTGTATGGGAAATATGAAGTTACAGGCAACAACTGGTTAGCTCAGCTTAGCATAAAGACAGGGGGCAACAGCTAGTCTGGCTCTGTGCAAAGACAAAGCCAGACTAGCTGTTCCCCCCCCGTTCCAGTCTTTGTGCTAAAATAAACTAAGCTAAGCCAACAAGCGGCTGTGGCTTCACATTTAACGTGGTATTGATCTTCTCATCCAACACACAATAAGCGGATAAGTGTATTTCACAAATAAAATGAGTTCTTAGTGTGGCACAATATAGAACCCAAGTGAAAACATTTTGTTATACAGTCACTTATTGATAACCTTTATAACATTAGAGCACCCTTTGTTAAGATAAGAAAGTCTCTCTGGTCAGCTTTCTGATAGGACGGTCATGTTTGCTTTAGCCATATTTAGCTATCACGTTCATCCAGTGAGTGACTTGCGATGAGAACAGTCCAATAAAAGTCCTGCTGTAAATCATCTACCTAACAAGTTGCTAAAAATAAAAGCACTCATGATTAAAGCTTAAGAAAATATACTTCAGTGTCACTGGCACAAAAGTGAATGTAGCTTTGGCACTGACGCTTTAAGGGCGTACAGTGACTTCAAAAGACAAACAACATTCCTGGGAGCTTTGAGCCAGAGCACTAGCAGCAAAAGATCCCACTGCTGTGTGCATGACTGGGTCCTGTCTCCCCTCATCACCTCACCCACCTGTATCAGAAGCTCCCGGCTGTGCAGGGAGTGACCAAGGCTCTGCAGCAGGGAGCTGCCACCCTCTTTCTGGAGCAACTGGAGGAAAGAGGAAAAACAAAGGATGATTTAGTCAACCTGTGTTAATGAATAGACTTTGGAGTACGGCTGAGTAAAATATAATTTACAATCGCAGTATCATCTTGTGTTGTCCAACAAACCCAAATTCATTGCATGTATTACAACGTAAGACCAAAATAAGCAACACATTCTTATTTGACAACCTGAAACCATGATTCAATTCAAAATCACTTTGTTCAGTTGACAGTCCCAGCTGTCAAGTTCAATTCAGTATAAAACTATCCAATATAAGCACTTCACATGGTTAAGGTTAATAGCTTAGAAGGCTATAATTTACAACAAAGTTGTTTCTGTGGATTTCACAGTCTTTTAATGAGGTAGTAATTTACTGTGAATTACAACTGAGCTGACACATCTGTTGAGGAAAGATTTGTTTGTAGATGTACTGAACACTTCGAATGTTTAAACCTGCTGCTAATCCCACATATTTCACAGTAATTCTTAGTAATATTAAACTGTCGCAACGAGGGGCGCTGTGTTTGGATGATGAGCAGAGATAAGGTCATGTGAACTCTTCAAAGTAACTGAGATGCTTTTTAATGATAGCTTCATAAGACTACTAAGCCCAGGGCAAAATCCACCGGTCGGGGAGGATTCCAGAGACACACGCTGTGTGCGTGTGTGTGGTGTGCGTTTGTCTTTATCTGCACCTGTAAACCAAGAAACGCAGACACACCCTTCAACAGACACAAAAACACAGTACACCCACCCTCCATTCCTTTCATTATGCTGTATTTGTGCTCAGTCAACATTCAGAGTGGTTTCTGGAGCTGTCTGGACATTTGACTCAGGAGCTGCTCTGCGATTTTGCACTGTGTATTAAACATGTTTTTCTTGTGTGAAAGAAAAAAAGGTTAGGAGGCAATCATATCTTATGACAGCTGGTAAAAAAATAACTGGGTACATTTTGTGTTACATCATAACTTCACTGACATCTTTATTATATTTCCACTTGTATTTCTTTACTTTTAGATTAGCTTTTAATTACATAGTTTTGTACATATATTTGTTTTTTAACCCAATAGTTCATATAGTTATACAAATACATTTTGGGAAACACACTTAGTCACTGTCTTGCCTTATTTAGATGAGAAGATTGAAACCACTCATATCTTTTTATTAAATAAGACTAGAGCCACCAGTTGTTACCTTAGCTTAGCATAAAGACATGGGGAAACAGCTAGCCTGGCTCTGTCCGAAAGTTTAAAAAATAAATTTAAATAAAATCAGGCCTACCAGCAACTCTAAATCTGAACCTGGTTATATCTTAATACATTAAAAAAAATCAAGTGTGATATGATGACTACGATCAGGAGGAATGATTACAGCATGCAAAACCTGTTTCAACATACAGGGACCTGACTAATGTTTTAAGACAGAATTGAAAAATGGTGTACCTTAATTAGTGAGCTTTAAAAAAAGGTTCTGGTAGATAGATTGTGTTACCTTTGGACAGAGCAAGGCTAACTGCCCCCCAGTTCCAGCCATTATGCTTAGCTATGCTAACTGGCTGGCAAAATGCAAAAAAAAAATTAAATAAAAAAAAAAAAACACACACTTTCCGAAAATGTCAAACAACTCTTCCAACATATAATTGTCTCGATTGGAGTGAGAAAGAGAGAGAACAAACTGAATACATACAGGGGCCCAGTCTTCTGATCCGTTGACTTCAGTTGTTTTGCTCCTCCCACGTTTCAGCTCGGCCTCCAGGGTCCTGATACGGGACACAGCTTGGTCCAGCTGGCCACGCAGGTGCCTGACCGCGTGGTGAACCTGGCCAGTTGTGCTCTGAAATGACAAAATATTCCATAGTAAACATGAGTTGAGGTATTATTTCGTAAAAACAAAATGTGTAGTTCTAATCTTGTTGGACTGATGGACTTACCTCAGCTGCTCCCGGATTACCTATTGCAGCACACTGTGTCAATATTTACAGCACACACCGTGTCTGTTCAGAGTTCTTCTATTCATACATACAGTAGCATGCCTGGGCTAGGCTAGGGGAACTCATATTAATGTTAAAAAACCTCATAAAAAAGGGACATTTTCATGCCATGGGACCTTTAAAATATACAACATCTACAGTTTTAAAAAGTTTTTTTTTTTTTTTTTTTTTTTTAAATCAGCACCTCTGCAATGTAATTAAAAATTCAAAGGGAATTATGTAGGCTACTGGACTACAACACAATGAGGAGTTTTTATTCTTGCGGGCAGTCAGTGTTTATAACTCAGGGTTAACATGCGGGTGTGGATTGTTTCTTGGTTATGGAGTGTGATTGTTACAACCCAACACCACATTTCACAGAATTGTAGTTATATCTCAGATGTATGCTGCAAAAAAATGAAATCACAATTTTGGCAATACCTTTAGGAACAATTTCATTTTTTTTTTTTGAATGGTAAAGGTGAAAATTAGATTTTATGTTTTCATTTTAACGGCATGCACTGAAAGTAATAAAAACGCTGACCTGTTGATGAAGAGGCATGAACTCATCCCTCAGCTCTGATAGGACATCCCCGTCGTCGTCATCATCCGTTTCCTCCACTCCGTTCTCCACCCTCCCCAAGTATAGCACCCTGTTCACAGAGGGTGACGCCATCTCTCCAACTTTTCCTGAGTACTTCCTGTCCAGTACTGGGATCCTACTCCCTAATGGCGAACTGACCGGTTTTCCTTGAATATTTCTCAGCTCCTTAAGCACAAAGTTGGCCGACTGAACACCTGGTGAGTCAAATGGGTCGTTGCCATCAAGCGAGTCCAGAGACTGAATGGACTCAGTGCGGTAAGATGCTTGTAAGGAGAGAGTAGACCCCGCCAGTGAAGCCGGGCTGGAGCTGAAGGATGGCATCCTGTGCCAGTGGAGGGGCATACTCTGGGATTTGTCCCGCGACAACGCTAACGGGGAGAATGGTTGGAAAGGCAAGCGCCGAGGGACCCCACAAACGGACTCATAATCAGAGTCTGATACCCGTAAAGAATCACAGCCTTCACATCCTTTGCCCTTTTTGCATCTTTTACCGGTTCTTATAAAATACGGGCACGTGTCCCACTTCTCGGACCAGCACTCGTACTCTGAGAGTGCCATGTTCTCTTTGAGTATCTCCCTGTAGCCCTCCTTACCCATCTCTCCATCCTCCTCGCTGGTGCTGCCCCTGCTATGAAAGTCCCGCGGGTGTCTCTGGTGGTAGCTTTGGCGCACCCACTGTCTGATCTTGTCCCTCTCCTGCGTCAGCTTCTGAAGCCTCTCGGACGAAAGCACCCTCACCCTGGCTATCACCGTGTCAAACTTGAATACCCGCTCAAGGATGCACACACATTTGCCGCACACAAACTCCCCCTGCCCGCTGCCTCGTGGGACAGGCTGCCCCAGTATGTGAGTCAACACAGAGAGCAGATCCAGCCCTTTGGACGGGGAGTTAAGGGATAACTGGGACTTGGAGAGAGACACGGAGGAACCCAAAGACAATGTGCTGCCTGTGAAGAGTAAAAGTAAGTTAACTTCTGATTCTGTAATAAAAGACATTTGAATGTCTATATGCTCCAGACTCACCCCAGGGACTGCTCTGCGAGGACTGACACAGGCTTCCTCCTCTCAGAGACTCGGTCGGGGTCTGAGGCTGACTAGTCTTCTTATTTTGGCCGCTAAACAGCCAGCGCCGTTGGTTTCCCTGGAGAGCTCCGCCACACATTCTGCACAAGTCATTTTTACTTCTGGAGGACATCGCAAACAGAGGGCTGATGCTTTCCCCCTTGTTGTCTGATAGATGTTAGAAATTCTCTGTGAATGAAAGCAGAAAAAAAATAAGGGAGACATTTACAGCAATCTGGGAGTCAGGAACCCACAAGGGATCACACGACGACATTTTGAGCATGTGAGCGCCTCACAGAGCTGCTAACTTGGTATAGTTTTTTTTTACCTCTTTAGGTAGGTTAGTTTTTGCCTCTAAATTTATTCAATTTAAACAATCTGATAAGTTAAAATCATTCTTGAATTAAACTAATCGTGGTTCACGACGTCCTCAGTATTGTTATGGGGCATTTTAGCAACCCAAGGTTTCAGTCTTCATGTACACAAATGATATGTGGTATATTTTAAAAAGCTCAATATCTTTTAATCAGTGGGGGGAGCGTCTGACAAAGCATTTCAAATAAATCACCTCTTCATGTTTTGTCAAACCAAGAGTCCAAATCAAAACAAAGAAGTTGAAACATATTTCATTCTCCAGCTTTTACACATAAAAAGCAGGTCAGGAAATGTTTGATTGAACCATCTAATCTACCCAGTTTGACATACTGTAGCCTATTTAGTGTCTCCCTAGTGCTTTGACTTATGATTGCGTTTGATATCATCCATGCAAGGATGTTTTTTTTTTGCTCCCAGCTGCTGGCTGTTTACAGTAGTTTCCACCAGGGCGGGACACGTCGACCTTGAGCCACGCTGACAGTGAATTCAGTCAGACTGTCGATGAATGAAACTCTCTCTTCCACAGTGACTCCAGTCTCTCCATAGTTTTTGCCAGACCTATCTCCACCGCGCTGTGTCAGCGTTGGAGTAGCCTAGTCTCTCCATTAACCTTTCCCCCACTCACAAATGATACACCCTTCAATCCTTTTAACCAGATAACACCATTTTGACGAATGACTTTAACATGACAATATTCTTTCTGCATTCGGAAACCGTGAATTAAACCCATAAACGCGACAAATGACACGTATCCAAGACATTTGACTGTTTAAATACAACAATTAAGAGTTGTTTTTTTTCCTCTCTTCCTGGAAAACAGCATGCGACATGTTTCCAAAGGGTAACTTTTCATCATCCAGTGGAAAACAGTGCAACTATCGTGTATCTGATTCTATTTTTAACGACTGAACAGCAGCGATTCAACGTGAAAGTATAACGTCAGCGTGTAAAAGTGGAGCAGCGGCGTTTCAGAAATATAACTGGGAGCCTTCAGTCACCGCCCTCAGTTTACTTCAGTCTAGTTTTAACACACAATTAGCTTTAATATAAACGATTATTTTTTAAAAGTCTTACGTTTGAGTCCTCCAGGCTTCAGGCGCTGATACAAGTTTAAAGTCCGACACGCGAGGGAGAAATCTTCATTGTCTCCCCATAAATGTAGCGAAGTCTCGCTCACTCACAAGTGTAACGTTAAGGTAAAGTTTCTTACATAAAAATCTCCACCCGGAGCTGAGCTGGAACCGCGTTGCACCACAGCGGAGCAGCAGAGGAAGAGAGGTGGGTGTCACCTTGCACGCGTCATCGGCTATACCTGTTTGAGCGCGAGCACACGGAGGAGGTGTGCAAACACTGACTGGGAGGAGGGACCCGGATCATGTTCACACTCCTCACTGCACAGTAGAATATTTAACTATTAACCGCTTCTTAGTACAAAACAATAATTAACACATTAGTGGTAACACTGTGTTTGGGTAGTTAGGCCTATAGAGTGCCAAAACAAATGTGTAAATAAAAAAATTACAATATATATATATATATATATATATATATATATATATATATATATATATATATATATATATATATATATATATATATATATGTAAATACAATTAGAAAGTCAAATAACAAATTAGAATAATTATAAGAATGTTCATATATTCACACACATAGGACTTATATGCAATAAATAAATAAATATTTTAAAATAAATATATATATATATATATATATATATATATATATATATATTTATGTACTTATATATTTTTAAAAATATGTATTTATTTATTGCATATAAGTCCTATCCTAGTATTTCTGTATATTTTAATTGTTTGTATGTATTTCTTTTTATCCCTTTATTTGTTCTTTTCAAATAAAAAGGGTTCTTTTTCCTATTCCCTATTGTTATTCCTTGAATGGCAAAGCTGTCAAATATGTGGATACTTAAAAATAAAGAACAATAATCAGCAATCAAATGTTTTTGTTTATCAGAGTTACAATTTAGTTCACTATTATTTCGTAATTATGAGAAATTTAAGCCCCATTCAGAATGGGTTTAAAATCCCAGCGATACCCTTTTATATTAATTTTTTCAGGTGAAGAGCTTCTTGCTCTTCTACTTTTTCTTTCTTTTCTTTATCAGCTCAGCTGTGTTAATCTGATACAACATGCTGACACCAACATATGGTTTGGGAACCATAATAACATTAAAAAGTATAAAGCCACCTGGACTCCTAAAAAAGCTCCACACATTGTCTGTTGTATGTTTTCTTTCTCTTTTGAGCCTGTTGTTTTATAGCTTATATTTGTTTACATTTTGGCAAATTCACACAATTATAAGTATGCCGAATTTGATACTTGAAGGTCCTGTTTGCAATGTACCATTGTGTAGACAACTATCACTGCAGTACTTTAATACTGAAGAACACTTTGAAATGTGATGATTCTCAGGCGTTTTTTTCTATGATTTCTAAGCAGATTTATGGACGTATTTGCGATATGCATGGCCATCACAGATAATGATATCTTCAGGAAGTCACACTGAATGATATCAATATGTGTTCCATGTAGGCTATGTTAGGATTTCACTGAGTTATGACTCTGAGAAAAAGTATGATTTTTGACTAAAGTTTACCTGACTTTGTAGCTCTGCCCCAAAACAATTTAATGATGGTAAAATGCCATCCAGAACGATGAGTTAAATTACAGGAGCACAGTGAATATTTCATTCCCCATCTCTTCCTGTAATGTTGTAATCCTTATCCTACAGTAGGCTAATGGGGCTTAGAATTCATTTTTATGTGTAGAATCGTATGCTCACTGTAGAATAGATGTAGGCTATGACTTAATTGTGACTAAAATAATTCTGAAATACGTAACTTTCTTATTAGATAGTATCTAATAATTACATGAGAAAAAGTCATATAGTTTTGAGATAGTTTGCCATTTTGACTTTGAATTTAACAAGTATTTGTTATTTATGACTTGCTATCTCATAATTATATAAAGACTTCATTATACTTTTATAAACACTTGGTCACATATTACAGTTATAGACTAAATCTGCTGAAAATGGTTTCTGGCATGTTCTTTTTTGCAATAAACATATTTCCTTAAATGTCTCCTTTGTAAAACCATAAAATAGGCTATGTTCTATTAAAACAGAATTTCTGATTTAGATGAATTCCCTTTTGTTCTATCAGCTCACAATCCATAACTCAACCCCTATTAATCAGTTCATTAAGGAAAAATCAATTGGTTTAATTGATTGATCACAGCCCCGACATGCTGCTTTTATCCAATCATGTGTAAAGGGCAAAAGAGTTAACATCTATCATCTATCTATCAGTCAGAGCCTAAAGAGGACAAGCTGCATAATCTCTCAACAATGAAACAGGGTAATTATTAAATGAAAGTGCTCAAAGATATCTAAAACAATCACTAAAAATTAGAGATGCACCGATTACAACTTTCTAGGCCGATTCCGATTTCCGATTTTCTTTGAGTTAGGCCAGCAGATACCGATTTTAGCCGATTCCGATTTCATTTGAGCTTTCATTTTCTCAAAGGCAGAGCAGGATACCCAGGGCTTGGTTTACACCTATCACCATTTCTAGCCACTGGTGGACCATAGGCAGGCTGGGGGAACTCATATTAATGTTAAAAAACCTCATAAAGTGAAATTTTCATGCCATGAGACCATCAAAATATACAACATCAACAAGTTACCTCTGCAATGTAATTAATTAAAAATGCAAAGGGAATTATGTAGGCTACTGGACTACAATACAATGAGGAGTTTTTATTCTTGCAGGCAGTCAGTGTTTATAACTCAGGGTTAACATGCAGGTGTGGATTGTTTCTTGGTTATGGAGTGTGATTGTTACAACCCAACACCACATTTCACAGAATTGTAGTTAAAAGGCATACTAATTTTTCCCTCTTCGGTCCCCCTACAGGTTGCCTCATTGTGACTACAGCTTGCGCGAGCTGTGGTTCCAATGAGACAACCTGTAGGGGGACCGAAGAGGGAAAAATGACTTAGTATGCCTTTAACATCATATCTCAGATGTATGTTGCAAAAAAATAAAATCACAATTTTGCCAATATCTTTAGGGACAACTTCATTTTTTTTAATGGTAAAAGTGAAAATCAGATTTTATGTTTTATGGTTTTAAAAACTCTCAATAAAAAATAAACAAACAGACCGATAATAATTTTGAGATTAGTTCATACAAAATACTTTAATACAAAAGAACATTTCACATATTCTTAAAAGGATCAATTAACACCAAGTTACATGAGGCAAAAACATAGGCTATCATTAATCTCTGCGGGTTGAAACTCTCCATCATCAAAGGATGACAGATCAGTTTTCATTGCTGTGTGAATTCACCTTTTACAAGACACCATCAGCCATAAACCACCATGAAACATCCACCAAATGGCAGCAGTTGACTGGCCATTACACTGTAGATAAATAAGGCAATTACTAATGGTTTACCACAATGCATGGCTCAGTGCAGACTATCTCCCACAATATTCAGGACCATTTAAGGATGTTTCTATTGAGGGAATTTCAAAGCATTAAAAATACAAGACCATATTTTTTTGGTTGTCTATGGAAGCCTTTTTTTTTGTTCAGAAGAGAAGCAAGCGCAGGGATTTGTGAATTATATTTGTATATATATATTCATGTGAGCCACTTCTCTATGCAGGTCATGAACACTGTGTAGTTGGAGTGCCATTGAATGTGCTTCACTCCAGAGTGAACGCACACTGACACGTCGCCTCGAGCGTCCAGCGTCTTCAGCCCAAACGTATCGTTCTTGTAAGTCTTTCAAAGGGAGAGAAGAAGAGGACAGGTTATTACAAAATGTCTACCATTTTACAGAGAGCCTAAAGTAAATATGAATATGGGTAACTTTCCAGATACAATGGTGTGTATGTACTGTATATATTAGTTTTGTAACTTACCTCCTGGTTTCTCATTTCTACAATGTTTTCGTCGCTGTCATAGAATCCAAAGTGGCTGTTAGTTAAAAAAGAGGAATCAGTCAGTTCAGGTAAAGAGGTCTTGAAACCTCTGCTGCAGTTTTGACCAGAAACAATTCACTCAACACACATTTTGAAGACTAACTTAATTGTCTGGAACCTTAGTATCTATCTAAGCCAACGGTGTCATATCTGATGTAATCACTAAGATTTCTCTAAAAAGTACCTTCAGACTGTCAAGCTGCCAAAATCCAGAATGGCGATATTGGTAAGAATGTGTTCATCTACGTTTTTAAGTTTTACTGTGGGCTTTTACAATCTGTCCTCTGATTAATAAAGGTTGTACCTGCAGACTGAGAGGTAGACCTGCAGGTAGACTTAGTTGTAAAAATACTCAGTCAGTCAGTCAGTCAGTCAGTCAGTGTTCTCCTAAAAAAAAAAGCTATTGACCATCAATCAAAGATTAGGTCGTAAAGGACAGAAGCAAATAAATATTTACCTATAATATAAGTTGTAGGTCTCTATTAACAAAAACCTTTAAGTGGCATTAGTGTACTGAATTTGTTTTTTTTTATTAGGCCACTATTAATTTGAAGGCCCCATATCTATACCATTATAATATGTTATTTGCTAGAATGATATGAATATACTGCAGAAGCATTCAAATGTTGAAAGGTTATGTTTTTGATTTTTTGTTGGTGAAGGACCTCTGACTTCATGTGGATTGTGCATGTGTTTGGATTATTCAAAAGCCCTTTTTTAAATCAAGTTGTTCTTAATGTGAACTTTTCTCATGATCAATTAATGTAATAACAATTATTGTGATGAAATGCTCAGGTTGTCATATTCATTCTGTTTGGCTGTTTATTAATAAAGAAAGTCCATTGAGAACAAATAATATACCTAGAAAGAAGTTGGTTAAAAAAGGGTTATATAATAGGGCTAATTAATTATTCTGTTAGGAGCACAAGTATATTATTGTTGTCACTGTAAGAGAAAGAAGGCTGTTATATATCCACCACTAATTAATTAGCTGTATTTATCACAGACACACTGATTGGTCGCCACTCAACCACAAGGTTTGCGGTTCAATCCCAGGCTCCTCCGGCCACATGTCAAAGTGTCCCTTAGGAAGACACTGAACCCTAAGTTGCTCCCCGGATGCTGTATGCATAGCTGTCCACTGCTCCTACTACTTCAAATGGGTAACATGCAGTAATTCAATCTTACTTCATTGTACTTTGAGTATGTGACAAATTAAGAAAGTATAAAACTTTGATAAAACCTGGACTGCCACGGTGTGATGACGCCATCATCTGGTCCTCCAATCAGCACAAGCTTCTTGATACGCAGGAAGTTTTCTCTCCATGCTGAGGAGGTAAAACGGGGAAATGCATGACTTTCTTTCTACAATGCATATTTCTACTGCACGCCCACACACATACAGCACATAATGACAGTAATGCATTCCACTACCTTTCATGTCGTTGTGAGGTCTGTCACCATTAAGCATAGCCAGAAAGCTGTTGCCCTGCAGGTAGCGGGGCCGTTGGTGAGGGTCTGTGGAGAAAAGATAAACAAATATCGGTTGTACCCTAGTATCTTTTCAAGAAGTGATGTAATAGGCTACCACATGCAAGTAAAGGTAAATATTTTCTGATTTTCAAATCATATTTCTCACCGTTCCAGTAGTTGCAGATAGACACTTTCTGTCCCACTCTGTTGTAGCAAAAATGAAACACTAACTTTTTTGTGCAGTCAGGAAATACCTTCCTCAGGTATTCTGTGTCTGTGGAGAAATCCAGTATTGTGAAATTTAGGATCTATTACAAATACTGTCTGAAGTTCTGGTAAATTAACTGGGACTCCTTTAATGTCATGATTCGCTGGAGGACAAGGGTTATACTGTACAGACATGCTTAAAACACAAAATGAAGCTCCTTGACCTCCATACTGCCCGGCCTGTGGTGATGACAGCGAAACAAAGGTTTGCACGTCGTGGTCTGGAGCCATGGAGAGAAGTGCTCGACAAATTAGACCACCTTAGAAAGAATAGGAGAAGACACAATATCAAGAGAGTTCCGACAAACCAACATAGGCTACATGAGATCTGGTGCAGGGATCCTTAAGTGTTTAATCCCTCTGGAGAGATGCATCTTATATGTTAAGAGTGGATAAAATATGACAAGTGGGTGCCTGCAAATGCATTTGTTACACCAAATTAAACAGGTTATAGGAAAACTGTGTATTGTTTTCCTTTTTTCCTTAGCGGCTGTAAGGCTGTACTTAGGAACAGCATGGCTTTTAGCCGAATGCTTACAGATGCTAGCAGGTCTCCTAATGAAAATGCTAACATGTTTAATGGGTATACTGTTTATCATGTTAATCTTTTGTCTGTCTTGACTTTCTTTTTGTTTGTTAGCATGCAAAAAATAATTAGTGTAATGTAGTGCTAATTTGTGTAAATGCATGTACATCTGGGGCTGATGGGAATGTCATTAGTTTTGCAGGTATTTTTGGTCTTAGATAATTGGATAAACTGACAGACTTTTTGGCCTGATGTTGGTTAGATGAAAAGTTAAGGGATGACTAGCATGGATGTATTAAGGATGACTAGTCTATATCGACGACATTTCATTTCCGGGATTGTTCAGCTGCCGCCGGATATTCCACCGGATGTCCCTAATTTTTGTCCGGATGTCCGTCACCTGTATTCTAAACTCTGGTGGAATTATGAGGTCTATGGTTAACTTCTCCTCAGATCTCTGCAGGGTAAATCCAGACAGCTAGCTAGACTATCTGTCCAATCTGAGTTTCCTGTTGCATGACTAAAACTACTTTTGAACATACACATGTTCCACCAAAACAAGTTCCTTCCCGAGGCTTTTTTGCAGAGGCGCTGTTGCTCTGTCTGGCAAGCCCAAGATGATTGTTATTGGTTTAAACAAATGCCAATAAACCAGAGCAGGTTTTTCTCCCATCCCGGATTGCTATGTGGACTAACCAGAAGGTCAATGCGAGACTAAGGGATGAACAAAGTGATTACAATTCATCCTGAGAGGTAAGCTACACAGGCATCAGAAGAAAAGTCAGTGAATCACCAGAGTCATTACCTGAGATACATGCCTTTAATACCTTGTGTGCCAATATAACTAATACATGTTATTTCACAGGATAAGTGAAAACTTTGACCAGCTGGTGGCGCAGTCAGATACATCCTCTGAGAACTATGAATGTCCACACAATTTACAGTAATGACAATCTAATGTTTGTTAAAAGTTGACAAAAGCATTGTTTTTCTTGACAAAACATATTTGTTTTAGGTTTAATATGAATCTGCTGTGAAAATGAGACGTATTTGAAAGACATTTAGATGCATTTTAGCGGATGAAAATGTGAAAAGTGAAAATTAGTACATAGCTGCATGTCCAACTGGAGGATAAAAGTTAAACGTTTTCTGCCTCTAAACTTTTGAGTACATAAACTGCACAAATGCAGGAACTGTGAACTACTTGGGTACGAAATGGTACTTCTCTCATTTTACTTGAAATGTGGAAGTGAAAGATGAATACCTGCAAAAATAAATACTGTTCGTCAACTTTAATGTCTGTGTAAAGCATTTGTATCTACTGTACTGCTGTGTGTTTGTGTGTGTGTGTGTGTGTGTGTGTGTGTGTGTGTGTGTGTGTGTGTGTGTGTGTGTGTGTGTGTTTGTGTATGTGGGTGTGTGTGTGTGTGTGTGTGTGTGTATAGTGAGCAGGAGAGAACTTATGAAGGGAAAATAAGATCATCCAGGTCATGCAAACAAGAGACTTTTCACTACACTGTATACTGCTTATTCCTACATATATTCATGTGGTTATTTCGTAAAACTGACCTTCAGGTAAAGATACTCTGCTCTCTTTCGCTCTGTGTAATCTTCTGCTGTCCTTGTAGTCGACTTGTAAAGATTAAATAACATGCCCGTTTGTCTAACATTATCTCACAGAGCGAATTTCTCTTAGTCTCTGACAGACTAAACAACGCTTCTCTTCTCATTCACTCTCATCTTTGCTTTTGATGTATGAATTGACTGTTCACTCAGTTGTCAGTTTATCAGGTGCACCAAGCTTAGTCTAATGCAATCAAATTCAACGGTGCTGCAATAACTTCTCCCTTCATGAAGGTTATAATGATCAGTTTTTGTTTAAACTCTTTTAGAGAGACGGTATAATTCAACGCCATTTTGGAAAATGTTTGTGATGCTGTTGAACTGTATTGCATTATACAAAGAGGTGTTTACATTATTTTGTCTACCTTATAATGAGCGTAGGCTAATCCATCAAGAGCAATCGGGGGTCAGTATCATGCTCAAAGACACTTTAGAACGGACCACCAACTCTGCAATCAGTGGACGATCTGCTCTACCTGCTGAGCGACAGCCGCAGATTTACGTTGATTTACATTGTTTGATGTATTTTTACTTAACAATAAATTAAACAGGTTTTAAACATAATCCAATTGGAGTGAAAATAGAAATGCATGCCACACTCACACTCCATTTTTTTTATAGGTATTTTAAACTTGTAGTCTTCAGACCCAACCACTGTTGACTCAAATGACGTCACTTAAGGCAATAGATCAGACTTGGTACAGCTCCCTCTGTAGTCACTAAAAGTTGTATACAACTTTCCTTTCATTTTATCTTAGTCCTTATGAGCCCATTTTTTCTCTTCCAAGGTATTCTGTCTTTTACTGGCAGGACATTTTAACTCGGATGCTTACACCCATCATTAGTGTTTACTTTTAATTTGTAAGAATGGGTTCACACTGCTGCTGCATCCCAAATTGGCCTTAGATAAATGCTCACAGTTTTTGTTGCATGGCTAAAAAATGGCAGTGGTGTGTGCATACAGTGTGGTGAGTGTGTGAGTGGACCTTGTGAGAAGCACACAAGATGGACGCCATCAGGAGCTTTTTGCACAATGGAGTCAAATGCTTTCCTGAAGCCTTGAACCTGCTTCCACATCGGCCCCAGACTGGCCCAGTTATCATACAAGTCAATCACTGTCACCTCGGTGCCTGGATGCACCTGTGAATAAAAGAAAAAAGGAACAGAGTAACAGACACACAGTAATTGCTGATTAAATCAACTATCAGCCTGATTACGGTTAATGTTATCAGCCAACTCAGTCAGATGTTGGCTCATATAAAAAAAATGTTTCAAAACAAAACTGATCTTGAGGAATAGAAAAACGACAGGGGAACAGAAATCATGACCTTGAAAGCGCTTTGTGATTTTCACTTCACTTGAAATCTGACTGCCTTTAAAAATAATCTGTAATGTACCTACTGTAGATATAAAGTCCAAAATTAGTTTAATTAATGCCTAGGATATAAGTGGGACGTTTGACCGCTCACACAGTTGAAATCATCATCATCATCAAGTTTCACTTGTGAGTAAATATGAGAGGAATATAATATGGAAAAGCAGGTTTATAAAGAGTTTCTTTTAACAAAATGCATAAACAGGTGGACCCAAACTTACATAGTTTTTTGCCAAATTATATTGTATTCAGTGGTGTAAAGAAGTACATTTACTCAAGTACAAGTACATCTTTTAGGTACTTTGCTTCAGTTTACGCTACTTTATATTTTTACACTCAGTTACATTTATTTGAACTTTAGTCAGTTACTTTGCAGATTCAGATTGTTAATACACAATATACTCAACTAATAAATGATGATATATTGTATTATTATAAATTACTGTAAGTTACCAAATAATCAGTGGAAGTCAGCCCCACCTTTACCAGCTGCAACATTAAAGTGATGTTTATATATTAAGGCACAAGCAGGTTACATGATTCTGAAATGAGCCATTCTGCATAATGAGTACTTTTACTTTTGATAAATAACATTTTGAATGCAGGACATTTACTTGTAACAGAGTATTTTCACACTGTGGCAATATTACTTTCACTGAAGTAAAATATCGGAGCTTTTTCCACCACTGATTTTCTACAAAAAAATGACTTCTCAATAGTCTCTCGTAAAAAAAACCCAACATTTTACTTATTTGCACATGTTCGCTTTTGAGATGTACCTTGTTTATGTGAAAAGCCATCGTGCTGAACTGTTTTGGTCCATCCAAAATGCCATGCACGATGATGACAGGCTTGTACCCGTCAATGCAAACCCCTGTCAGCAGCAGCAGCAGAAGGAGGAGTACCGGTGATTCTCGGATGATCTGCGGAGTCTTCATCTCTCCACCCGGTCACAGGTCAACCCTCTGGCCGAGCAGACTGGAGGATCGAGAGAAGGGACCCCGGAGAGACTTTTTCCCCGGGGTGATTGGGTCTTAAAAGAGCTGATGAGTAATTATCTATCTCTTTTAACTTTAGTTTGAAGACTTGGAAGGCATGTGCGCGCTTCCTTCCTCATCAGTCCTGTAATAGCGTGCTTGAGATCACATCCGTTTTCGATGTTCAGTTAGACTACCTATAGGGCTGATGACTCACAGCTTCTCAATGTATTTAGTTGTTTACAGTGGTGGGAGGTAACTATGTACATTTACTCAAGTATTGTACAATTTTGAGGTACTTATTTTTGTGTTTGCTACTTTATAATTTTACTCCACTGCATGTCAGAGGCAAATATTGTACTTTTTACTCAATAACATTTACTTGATTACTTTAGTTACTAATTTTCAGATTCATATTATGAATACAAAATAGCCTAATCAACAAACAGGTGATGATGTATTATTATAGATAAGATCAGACTTTATTGATCCCTGGGAGGAAATTGAGAAGCTTAAAATTAGCTCCACTTTTATCAGCTGCAATATTAAAGTGATGCACGAATGCGGCAATAACTATAATGCAATATAGGCCGATATTATTCTGAAATGATCCATTCTGCGGAATAAGTATGCTACTTTTACTTTTGGTACTTTAAGTAGTCTATATTTTTATGCTAATACTTTTGTATTTTTGCCTATGTGGTAGGTAGCCTAGTTCTACTTTTAACTAAGTAAAAGATTTGAGTACTTCTTCCACCACTGCTTGTTTATGTTGTGTGGAAATATGCAAATTAATGAATTTATTCATTTCAAAAAACGCTTTTTTGCATACCTTTATGATTTCTCAATACTTAACGGTGAAAAATAGAAGTGGCATACAACACCACTGTTGTTGTTTTCCAGATGGCCGCATGGTGGCAGTAAGAGCTGCAGCCTTTGATGCAGCTTTACTCTTCTTCGGTACATTTTTACATGACGTGTTTCCGCTTCCGTTCTCATCGTGCATTAGCTAGCTAAGTTAGCATACAAGTATTGATTATTTTATTTATGTGGTGTTTTGTTTGTTCAAAAAAAAACAAACCCACAAATTAATAATTTTACATGGCTACGTAGGGATGTAAATATCCATTAAGTGTCCTTACCGGGAACTCGTGAGCGACAACTAAACAACACCTCATTTGAAACGTTTGCTGGAGTTAGCTAGCTAGCTAGCTAGCTCGCAGCCTGCAGCTACTTCTGCCACAACAACAACGTTGTTTGAGCATTTTGAAAAGCGGTAAGTGAAGTTGATTAGGCACTGTTGTCTAAAAATAAAAAAAAGTGTAGTAAGTTAGCGCTTTTCAATCAAAAATAAGACTTTCTTTTACCTTGCTGGGTTGTTAATTTTGGAGTAAGGTATGCACCTAAATAATGCTAAATGAAAACACCTTTGGATGTTTGGTTGTACCTAAAAGTTTATCTAACAACACGACTTACGTCTACACCTGCATTAAGGACATTGTGTTGTGCTCTCTTAACAGGCACCATGGCTAATCTAGAGCAGTGGGTGAATGACCGTCTCCATGACATCCTCGGGTTGAGTGACAGATATGTGTCTCAGTTCATGATCGGCACTGCACGGAAAGCGTCGAGTCCTCAAGACTTTGTGACTCGTCTCGAGCAGACAGGCACGATTGACATCGAACCGAGTGTGGTTGCCTTTGCGCAGGAACTCTTTGACAAGGTAAATTCAACCGTGCTACCTTGTGTGGACTAAACATTAGACATGAACTTCAAATGAATTCAACAGTACAGTAGTACTGCTTGCATTTTCAGTATGGGACATTTTGGTGGGTATGAAACACCTGACAATCTTTTACCTCTGCGTGTTATAGATTCCTCGCAAGCAGGTTGTTGAGAAACCAGCCCGTGCGATGGAACGGGAAGCCATTGAAATGGATAGGAAGAATCGCACGTACACATTACTGGAGGACAGCGACAGTGATGGAGACGCTGTGATAGAGAAGCAGAAAGGGAAAAAGAAAAGCAAGGACAAAGACAGAGGAAACAGGAGGAAGCACATCAGACAGAAGAAAGAGAGTGAGTCGTCAAGTGAGGACGAAGCATCTAAAAGGTAATCCAGATATTTTGTGCTGATTTTATTATGCTTGTTTGGTTTTTCTTTACAATTTGTTGTTTGTTTCATGTTGTTCCATGGAATAGCATGTGTTTTTTTAACAGGAAAGGCTGTCTCATAGCATTAACTGATAACAGTTGGAGCTTAATGATTAATATTTAGTTTCTAATATCAGGGGCAGTTCCGGCCAAGGGGAGCACAAGTCTCTCAATAAGGAAGATGAAGAGGAAGAGTGGGAGAAGGAAGAGCGAGAGCGACAGCATGACATTGAAGAGAGAGATGCGTTTGCTGAGCGAGTGAAGCAGAAAGACAAAGACAAGACCCGCAACATAACAGAGAGGACTGACAAAAAGGTGGGAGACAAAGGAAATTACGACACACATTTGTTCAAAGATGATCCACTATGTCATGCTGGTAAATACCTTTGCCTTTTGTCTGTTATGCTCCAGGCTTATGAGGAAGCTCAGAAGAGGCTGAAGATGGCTGAAGATGATCAGAAGAATATGGTATATATAGTTTTATGAGTGCCTTGCTGCATATTGTTATATATATATATATATATATATATATATATATATATATATATATATATATATATATATATATAGATGTATATGAACAGTATGTCTATCACATGAAGACTTCCTAAATACTGTGCCCCTGGGCGATACAAAATGTGTGTTTTTGGGGAATAAAGACAGTAAATTCAGTTGCCAGAATTCTAACGTGTACTGAAGTTACTGATCCATCATCCTCCTCTGTCCTTCGCTAGTTGCCAGAGTTGAGGAAGCGCTCTCGCTGGGACTATCTAAAGAAGAGAGAGGCAGAGAAGCTGGAGGACCTGGAGGCAGAGATCAAAGACGATGAGTACCTTTTCCATACAGAGGAGCTGACTGAGAGGGAGAGAAAGGAGTTGGAATACAAGCGCACCCTTCGTGACCTGGCTAAAGATTACAAAAAGGCTGGTGCCAAGGAACAGGAGGAGAGGAAGAACAGATACTATATGCCGGAAGAGAAGAGAAGCAAGGTAGGAATGAGGGATGTCACATACTGACACAGCGTGCAGAAACACTCACCTACTAACGTGTGCATTGGTTCAATTGTTAAACTCTTTCCATCCGTCCCTCTCCCCGGTGACCAGGAGATGCCGCAGAGGGACCTGGAGCTGGAGGAAACTCCCATGGAGCTGGGAGGAGAGCAAGGCCGCTGGGAGGAGGAGAGGCTGAAGACGGCCTCCCTCAGCTTCGGCGCCAAGAGGGAGCGAGAGCAAGGGATGAGGCAGGAGCAGGAGAAGTACCAGCTGATCCTAGAGGAGGAAGAGATGATCGAGTTTGTCAGTACTGCCATGACCATGAAGGGAACTCGGACAGAAGAGGTGGGTTGATTTGGTACTTTCTACTTCTTCGTTATTATTTAGGTATCAATTTTCATTTCACTTTCCCAGTGATGAAAGCGGATGAAAACACTTGGGCTGGTGTTTTGTCTTGTTCTTCTTGCCACAGTTTTCAGTCTACAGTTTAACAGTATCTATCATTATCATTCAAATGGAAATGCAGTTTTCTCT
Source organism: Zingel zingel (assembly GCA_023566125.1). Classification (NCBI taxonomy): domain Eukaryota; kingdom Metazoa; phylum Chordata; class Actinopteri; order Perciformes; family Percidae; genus Zingel; species Zingel zingel. The sequence continues at coordinate 9,331,493 of CM042321.1, read as the reverse complement.
TGAGATCCTGAATCTACATGCTATTGAGAATGAAGGTCTTGGGACGTACAACTGCTAAAAAATGTTTTAAAAAGTTGTATAAAGCCTTTTGTGGCTCCACAGGGAGCTGCGCAAACTCGCAAAGTCTTATAAGTGGACTCCAAGTTGAGTCCGCATCGGTTGTGGCTGAAGACTACAAGTTTGAAAATGATAGTGGGGAGTTAGAAAAATGTGGGACCTCTGTAGCCCGCTCCTCATCTCTGCTCAAGGCTACTTAAGCTGCTACTAGCATATCAGACCCCAATCTCCAAACAAACTGTCTACCGTGGAGTTGCGTTGTGTGTAATGTAGGTGCCAGTTGGATTCGGCTGCATCTATTTTTATCATTTGTTTGGGCTAAATTGGTGGAGTACTCTTTTTCAAAGCTCGGCCCAGAAGTGTGTATTATTGCAGTGATGTGCAGGAGCAAAGGCAGCACCATGATAATATTGTTGTGGCAATAACAAAAGGTGTAGCTTTGATGTGATTGAGATTTAGTGTAAAGATTTTTTTCAGCATTGAAGAAAATCCATATGACTGAGAGGGCAACTAGGAAAAAAAGTATAGAAAAAGTATAATCCCTGCAACAGCCAGTGTGTCCATATGTCTTGTCAACGTCTCCTAGAGCATGGAAAAAAACTCCTTCTTGCTTACTTATTGCATATTATTGTGAAAAAGATAATGCCAGTGAACAGTAGCAATCCTTTTCCTCTGACGCTGTTGTGTTCAGGAGCAGGAGGCCCTGGCTCTGTCCCAGGCGGAGCTGAAAAAACAGTCCATGCAGGAGGTCCGACGCAGTCTTCCCATCTTTCCCTACAGAGAGGACCTGCTAGCTGCCATCCACGAGCACCAGATCCTGGTCATTGAGGGGGAGACGGGCTCGGGAAAGACCACCCAGATCCCGCAGTACCTCCTGGAAGACGTGAGTGCAGAAGCTAATAATAATAATATCATATACTCGCATATTAAATATGTTACTTATAGAACCGTGACCAGTATACATAACAAAAGTCCACTCAAAGGCAACTGAATTTGCAGCAAGTCAGTGTGACTCCATAGCAAACAGGATAATCACAGTTTGAAAACTCTCCCTCAGGGCTACACACAAGGAGGCATGAAGATCGGATGTACACAGCCTCGCAGAGTGGCAGCCATGTCAGTGGCAGCCAGAGTGGCCCAGGAAATGAGCGTCAAGCTTGGGAATGAGGTGAGCATGGCACATAATACATGCTGATCCCATTTCTCTTTTACACACTTTTATTAATTCTAGATGAGCAAAAGGATGACAATTAAAGTCTGTACAGCAATGAAGACTGTTTGTGTACTGCTGTTGTCTAATATTTATATCATATTTCTACTTCCTAGCATTCTTTATGCTAGTATTGTTGACTGTTTCTTGAATCCGTGTTTTCACGTTAACTGTATTGCTTCATCCAGGTGGGTTATAGTATTCGTTTTGAGGACTGCACCTCAGAGAGAACAGTGCTCAAGTACATGACCGACGGCATGCTGCTCCGAGAGTTTCTCACCGAGCCCGACCTGGCCAGCTACAGGTAATGCAAAGAAGGGAATCATTAACTGGTCCTCACCCGGTTGCTCTTCAACCTGTTCAGAAAATTACAGTGCTAAGCATAAGTGAATACACCCATGCTAAAGTTGACTAAAAAGAGGAATAAAAAAAATCATCTTTTGGAAATTGATCTTAATGCCTTAATTAAAAATATGAGGACAAATCCAACCTTTAAGTACACCAATTTTCTTTGTGAATGAATAATGTATCGTAAATAAATAAATGTTCTTCCTTAAAATGCAGGAGGCATAAGTAAGTACATTGGCATGGTTTTATTTCAGTTAGCCTAATAGCTGGTTTGATTTGCATTGAGAGATGATCTTATGGAAAGTACCCCATGCCAGTCTCTAGGTATGGTGAAGGGTATGTGATGATGTGGGGCTATTTTAATTCCAAAGCCCAAAGGAACTTTATCAGGATGCATAGTGCCCTGGATCCATGAAATAACTGGCCTTAAAAAATAAAAATCTCCCTGCTTTTATGGGAATTTAAGATAGGGGTGTACCTACTTATGCCCCCCTGTATATTAATGAAGAACATTTATTTATTTACGATACATTATTCATTCACAAATAAAATTGGTGCCTTAAAGGTTGAATTTTTCCTTATTTTTTAAATCAAGGCATTGAGATCAATTTCTAAAAGATGATTTTTTTTATTCCTCTTTTTAATCAACTTTAGCATGGGTGTATTCATTTATTCTTAGCACTGTAAGTTACTATGCTGTTAGTTCACAGGTAAAAGATTGCTTTTGTTTATGTTTTCATCTGGGCATTAGGTTTTGCAGACATATTAATTACATTTTTTAATTTTTAATTTGTGGTTTGGTGTTTGGTTTTGGTTTTCTACATTTTTGTGTTCCTGATCACTTTCCTCTTTCAATTTGGGCCAGGTGTGTTGGTATTATCGGGCACTATATTTATTTTATTAACACTTACCTTCCGCTGCCTGACATCCCAATTTCCTCATGTCATTTGTTGCCCATAAACTTCCTACATTTCCTCTCTGCAGTTTTACATTTTTTAATTAACATGTTCATGTACATTTATTGAACACCTGTAGGTATTCATGTATGTGCTCAATCCTCCCATCTCCCTCTCTCTCCCTCCAGTGTGATCATCATAGATGAAGCCCACGAGCGAACACTCCACACAGACATCCTCTTTGGTCTGATTAAAGACATCGCCAGATTCAGATCAGACCTGAAGGTGCTGGTGGCCAGCGCCACTCTGGACACCGAGCGCTTCTCCTGCTTCTTTGACGACGCACCAGTCTTCAGGATCCCTGGCAGGAGGTTCCCCGTCGATATCTTCTACACTAAAGTAAGAACTAGCATAATCTTCAAATGCTGAATATAGTGCATATTACAATTTTTAAATAATTGGTGAATTCTTGCTGCTTGATGGAAAAGGGGCCGCAATATAAAAACACTGTCTGTGATGTCTGTTTTTTTTCCTGGCTACTTCAAAGGACAACTTTACTCCCAAACATATATATATATATATATATATATATATATATATATATATATATATATATATATATATATATATATTCCAACCCGGCCATCTCTCTCAAACAATTTCTTTTTGCTTTCTTACGTATTTACGGAAATTTGTAGTTTTACAAAAAACGATGAATAATAAAGAAAAACAGGTTGTTGTGAGTAAAGACCTCATCCTTGAGCCAGAGACGGGTATACCGCCTTTTGTGTGGGTCACAAGAGAAAGAAAGTCCAAATGTTTAAAGTATTGTAAAGATTGTCAGTCAGTCGGTCAAATGAGTCTAGACAACTTCTGCTGCCAAAAATCAAACTGTCTTTGTAATGTATGTTGTGTATTCAAGGCTCCAGAGGCCGACTACCTAGAAGCCTGCGTGGTGTCGGTGCTACAGATCCACGTCACCCAGTCTCCTGGAGACATTCTGGTCTTCCTCACTGGACAGGTATTGTTTATATCGAGCAGGGGATTTTTTCAAGACTTTTGTCAAAGGTTTGGACAAAATTGTAATAGGAGATTGATTGTGGTGGTTTCCTTCACCTTATTTTGTTAGTAATATCTGCATATGTTCTGCCAACTTTGGACCAAATAATTGTAAGATATACTTATTCACCTGACAATTTCTTAGCCTGTACGTTGGAGACAGATAAGAGTCCTTGTTTACCTCTTTATCACCTTAAAGAACAAGTGGTTGTAACTACAATGTTGTCTGAGGATGCTTTCACTCCTGACCTGTTTGGTTCAGTTCACATTGGTCAGGCTGTTGTGAAAGTTGCCATCAAGACTGAATAGGAAAAGCGGTTACAATATAGGTGATTTCCACTCGTGCCCTACTCTGTGTATTTAGTCCTCATTAAATGTAGTGTCTGTTACTGCAATATTACGGTAAAATCGTCTCTTTATTTCCCACTTTTCTACTTCTTTCCCTCATTTGTGATTCATAAAATGAGGGAAAGTCTCCTCTAATAGTGCTCGTAATCATTTATTTCGTCATGAGATCAGAGAACATAAACATATCAATTTCAGTAAAGTGCAACAGCACCTGCTGTCAATCTCTGAAATCCGAAATCTTTCCCCCGCCGGGTCTATGTAGCACCACAAGTGTCCAATCAGTAGATCACCTGTCAGTCCTTTAGACATGTTAACAGCTCTTGGTGGGTTTATAAAAAGCCAGAGTGAACATGAGCTGCACCAGAACTAGAAGGCAACAGTGTATAATTGTTTTTCCTCGGTCCGGGCCAAATGAACTGAACTACAGGTGTGAAGGCAACCTAAGTTGTCTTGTTTATTTCACCAGTATTCACTGAGGGATATCTCTACAAAGAGTACATACTTCTTATTATGTCTCTCTGTGTGTCGGTTGACTCTTTAATCTCTTTTGTTTCTTGCAGGAGGAGATCGAAGCATGTTGCGAGCTGCTCCAGGAGAGATGCCGGCGGCTTGGATCTAAGATAGCAGAGCTGCTGGTTCTTCCCATCTACGCCAACCTGCCATCAGACATGCAGGCAAAGATTTTCAACCCTACTCCACCTGGAGCCCGTAAGGTGAGACGATGTCTTATTCCTGTGCAGAATACATGGGGAAGCTGTTATTGTTTCCTAATACAATTGCCCTGGACGTATTAGGTCACTGTAGGATTATTATTTCAACTTGGCAGACACAAATGAAGACAATGGCTGTCTGCTATCTGTTGACTGTATCAGTTGTGTAAAAAGCCAGATTAAATGTCTATGCTTTTATTCACCAATAGAGGCTGCTGTCCTATAATGAGATTTGTTATAGAGACTTATCCTAGTTTTTTCCAGTTTGGCAGATTGTTTTGATGTTTTATCACACCTTTGTTCCCATTGTTTAAAAGCTGGAGTAAATCGTCCTTCTACTTTGTGTGAGCTCTGCTTGCTTACTTACTTTATCTCTCCCTATCAACCCCAGGTGGTGGTCGCTACCAATATAGCAGAAACCTCACTGACCATAGATGGCATCATCTACGTCATTGACCCAGGCTTCTGCAAACAAAAGAGTTACAACGCTCGCACCGGCATGGAGTCACTCATTGTCACACCCTGTTCACGGGTAGCTACTCACTGTTTTTATTAGAGTTTAACAAGCAGGAGGTCAATGTTAAAGTGAGGGTGTAGTGACACACATGTTTTTAAAATTCCTCCACTCAGGCTACATGCTGTGATGTTGTTTAAAGGCTGATGTCCAAGTGTTGCGTTTTATGTCTGCATTGTTCTCTGTATTATTGGTTTCTCACCATTTTGCCAACTCCTGCTGCGTGTTTCTGTTTCGCTCTCAGGCTTCGGCCAACCAGAGAGCAGGCCGTGCAGGCAGAGTGGCTGCTGGGAAATGTTTCAGGCTTTACACTGCCTGGGCCTTTAAACATGAGATGGAAGAATCGACTGTGCCCGAGATTCAGAGGACCAACTTGGGAAATGTAGTCCTGCTGCTGAAGAGTCTAGGTGAGGGGCCGAAGCGATCTTGGATGGGATATAATGACTAATAAAAATGATGGTGTGGTATTATTTGGTGGCTGTGCAATAAGCTAATACTGTTTGCTTGTAGGCATCAATGACCTCATTCACTTTGACTTCATGGACCCACCTCCTCATGAGACTCTGGTCTTAGCGCTGGAGCAGCTCTACGCTCTGGGAGCACTCAACCACCTGGGAGAGCTCACCAAGGTACAAATGCAGGGCCTGTGTTTATCAAAGCTCCAATTACACTTATTAGCAGCTAGACTACATATTTATATAATAACAATGTATCAAATGTCAATGTGAAAACAATGTGAAAGGTTTCGCTTGTAAGGTTATTATACTTAATTAAAACTAGGTGTGAAACATTTTATTTAACTGAAATAAAAATAACTAGTCTGGGGAAAAAAATGAAAATTAACTGGAACAATATTGTGTACTTACAAAATAACTAAAATAGAATTAAAAATATACAAGAAATGTCTTCATTTTTAATCTTTGTCAATATGGTCAAATTTGTCAACACAACAAGCATGAGGAGGCATTGAACCATATGTTTGAGACTGGGATGTCTACATGACAGTGAGTCCCCATATTCTAAAAAAACAAAATAAAAAATTATACTGGAACTAACAAAAACTATACTAAACATTTTTTGTTCACTCTCACTGCTCTCATAGCTCTGCTTTTCGGCTGCAGCAGGCAACTATTTACAGTGAAAAATCTCTAAAACCCCACGGTACACTTCCTGTTCAGCACTAAACCTCAGACAGATAAAGGTAGAGACTAGCTGGCCCAGCTAAAGAGCAAGAGATTTCCGTCAGCCGTTTTTTTAGAGACAAAAATGGAGCTAAAAGAATGACTAAACACTAAATCCATTTTTTGAGTTAGTGAATTATGTGTCACTTTATTACGCTATCAGTTAATCTTGGACCCATTTTATAGTTGTCGTCTGCATATTTGCATGTCCTACTGTACGTAGCTGATGCTTTTGATGCTGTTTCCTGGCCAGGCACTCAAGAGTCACTTCCTTGACAAAAAGTGCTGACACGAGATGACTCACTCACAACCTAAAGCTTTTATTTCCAATCTCGTCTTGTTAATCAGTGATTATCAAGGATGTGAGGATGTTTTTCAAAGAGTGTGGCTGACTGCATCATTGGTGACTAATGTTTTACAGGTTAATGTAATAAATGAAGATGAAGTCTTTCGTTGGTTGAAAGTCTTTAAGTGTTTTCTCTTGTTTGTCGGTTGTTCAGCTGGGTCGCAGGATGGCTGAGCTACCCGTGGACCCCATGTTGAGCAAGATGATCCTGGCCTCCGAGCAGTAAGTCTCCAGTCTGATAAAACCATAAGTCCCCACTACTGTAGTATTGCGTATAAGATGTATTAAATCAATTAGAGACATTGGTTTTCTTACACATCTCTTCCAGGCTTGTTATTGTCCAGTTCTTGATTTGGCATTTTGGTCTTTGGGGTTGTGGAAGTTACAACAGGAGTGAAGCTATTCATATGCTCCAAATTTTGAAGAAGATTGAGAATGTATCTCCCAAGGGAGGATTTGATTTACAAGATTAAACATGACAAACAGGGCAAGTGAGCTCTGGAGTCAATCACAGCTGTGTACTTATTGTGAAATAAAAATGGAGCTCAGATTTTAACTGGTAAACTTCCTCTTTATACTGTCACGGGTTGGTACATTGCTTTGAAAGCAGAAATTTAAATATTATTTTGTTTGGTACTTCCCCCTGTATTGTTACCTTTTGTGACCATTTGTTACATTATATAAAAAGATACAAGTCGGCTGCTGGAGTGGGTTGCTGGAAATGGACGTCGCGCATCTTCTTAAATACTGTAGTTTTTTGAAAAAGAGACCTTGGCCTTTGAGAAAAAAAATTTAGTGAATGCATGGGAGTTCAACAAGGAAACGTTGCATAAGTAAGATGATAACTATTGTTTTTGCCTTCTCTGTGTGTGTGTATATATATATATATATATATATATATATATATATATATATATATATATATATATATATATATATACATACACACACACACACACACACACACACACACACACACACACACACACACACATATATATCTGCATTTTTATATACTTTTATTTCTATTTTTTGCCTCCCTCCAGGTACAAGTGTTCGGAGGAAGTGTTGACAATTGCGGCCATGCTGTCGGTGAACAACTCTATTTTCTACCGGCCCAAAGACAAGGTGGTGCACGCCGACAACGCCAGGATGAACTTTGTGGTGCCAGGAGGAGACCACCTGGTGCTACTCAACGTGTACACACAGGTATAAACGCAGCTGGGTAACAGCAGTTGGAGCTGAAGATCAGTTACCAATTTATTAGGCAGAACTGTTCAGTCTAATGCAGTCCAAAAAAACCTGCGTATAATGTGTAACTGTCAGAGAGGTTTTCTTTCAGCTCTACACACACCTCTGAGGCCAACATTAGCGTGGGTGTTAATGTATGTGTTCCTGTTATGAGTTGCAGTTTTTTTTTTTTTTTTTTTTTAGATTATCTTACCTAATGGGCAAATATTTGGTGTATGGGAAAGTCATTAGTTTTGCAGGTATTAGGTCTTAAAAGTAGTGGAAAAATTTCAATTTTAATCCGATGATTGCACTTGATGAAAAGTCAGGGAATCATCAAAGTCACTACTATTAATGGGGAATAGGAATCTAACAAATTTCGTGGTAGTCCATCCAATAGTTGGCGAGACATTTCACTCAAAACCAAAAATGTCAACCTGCTGATGGCGCTGGAGGAAAAGTCAGCGGATCTCCAAAGTCAGTAGGAGTAATCATCTGGGAATCATGAATGTCCAAAATTAAATCTCAATGCATCCAGTCGGTAGTAAAAGTTGAGCTATTTCTGTCTGGATCAAAGTGGTGGACCGACGATCTGTAGCATGGCTGAAACAAAGATTATAAAAATAAATTAAAATAAAGCAAGAACAACTTTATACTGCAGGGATATGTTTTTTGCTCTTGTTATACATCTCGCAAACCCTCAGATTTAGTTTGGGCACAATTGTTTCAGTCCTGAGATATTCCTAACTAGAACCCAGATGTTGTGCTAACTGCAGTCATGATGTCTTTCTCGCTCAGTGGTTGGAGAGTGGTTACTCCACACAGTGGTGCTACGAGAACTTCATCCAGTTCCGCTCCATGAGAAGAGCCCGGGACGTCAGGGACCAGCTGGAGGGTCTGATGGATCGTATTGAGGTGGAGGTGGTCAGCTCCCAGGGAGACAGCTTACCCATTCGCAAGGTCAGTGATACTGAGAAAGTTTTACCACAGTTCCCTAAAAAAAAAAACGTTGGTTCCTGATATTAATAAAGGGTGATATTATTCTCTGTGTGAACATTGCTATTAGTTGGGCATGTTACGTACATGCAGACAGAGTTAAAGTGAAACTGTATAAGTGATAAGGTTGTAGCAGCTACGTTGAAAGCAGATAACATTTGAAAGCAGAAATAAAAGCAACAAAGAGCAAACCTGTGACATGCAAGACCCACTTAAAAATTTAAAAACATGGTGAAGATGGTGCCTTTTCTAAAAATACATTTGCTTCTTTTATACCTCTGTGCTGTGTTAGCCGCAGTCGGAGGCATTGGGCCCTATCTTGCACCTGGCGCAGCGCAAAGCCTGACGAAGTTGTCAATTTCTCGTCCAGTGCCCACGTCGTTTAAATAGCAAATGCACTAGGGGTGGCACGGTTCATGAAAAAACACCTGAACCGTTCGGTTCGCTTGTCTCGGTTCGGAGCGTGTGTGCGTCACACGGTTCGACACATGCGCAATGTAGCCTCCTGCCTGTATGTGATCTCAGACAGTGTGTTTCCCTTTCGCGCAAAAGAAGAGGTGTGAACAGAGACAGTTACCAACAAAACGTACAGCGAAAGGCCAACCTGTATACATTTTAACATCGATGTACGCTGTAACGTTTTTTCACTCTAAAGTCGCTGAACGCACACACACAAACACACACGGTGGACGCGGGAAAAACCGGAAATGACCTAAATTGAGGACAGCTACGCTCGTTATTGTAAGTGCAATGATAAGTTAAAGTCCAATAAGTACTTTATCGAACCGTATGAATGTGAGTCCCAGGCCAGGATAGGAAATTAATTAACAATGTAAAGATCAACAAGCCACTGACAGACATGTTCAAATTTATTCATTCAATAAATGATTATTCTTTGTCTTAAATCCACTAGCCATTTTCATGTTATACCAACATTTGTAGCATCCTGAGCCTTTTTGGTAAGGTTCATAGGAAAACTCACTATACAATTTTTTTTTTTTTTAATATGTTTAAAGTATTCTGACTTATTCAAAAGACGGAGCTTTAAGAGTTCCTCTCTTTTTCTTTTAAAGAATACAATTTTTGTATAATTTTTTGTAATATTTTGTTTGATAAATGCAAGTTATTATAAATTGATATTCTGTAATATTTCAATCTTTGTGTGCTAAAAAGGCACATAAGTTCCTGTATATGGCCTTTTTTTGCCAAATAAATGAAAAACTTGTTGAAATCATCGCTGTCTTCCCTCTTGCTGTATCAAAATCTCACCTAGCTTTCCTCAGAGATGGTCCCGATAATGTGCTTAAAGTCGAGTCAAATTCAGTTTGTGCATGATTACATGATATAAAAAATTTTTAATACTGTATCCTACAATGTGGATAATTCAGCTATATATCATATGCTGAAGTATATTTCTGGAGTGTTAAAGATTAAAAGAAAAAATAACAACAAGAACCGTACAGAACCAAAAACCGTAACCCTAAAACCGTGATACGAACCGAACCGTGGTTTTGTGAACCGTGCCACTCCTAAAATGTACCTGCGCCCATCTCTGCGCCCATGGGCGTGCTGGTCTTACAGGGAGGTGCATTCTGGGCGTATTGCTATCTTGCGGCAGCGGGAAGTGATCGCGCCATTGACCAACAAAAACCTGGTCTAAAGTCAATAGCGCAGCATTTAATTGTTATTTTAACAGCAAATTAGTAAAATGTGCCTACGCTCGTGCACAGCACGCACACTATGCTTGTTACACATACACACACACACACACACACACACACATACAGGGAATCGCAGAAGCACACAAACATGCAAAAGATTACAAATAAAAATATTACGGTGCAAATCCGCCATCATAATAGCAATGCGCCAAGGTACAAACGTGCCTGGCTTTTAAAAGGGAATGGGAGATGACGCTCTCAACATACCTATGAATTAATGAAGACACTAAGTACAACCCTTTTGAACCATGCGCCCGGCTCACAGACCCTTTTTTCCGCCGTCAAACTAGCAAAAGGATTTGGACACGCCCTAAACGCACCTGCGCCATGCGCTTCACGTCGTTAAAATAGGGCCCAATGACTTTTCGGGTTGTCAAAGGAAAAGGATCCGTGGCCATTGCGGCAAGGACTGAGCCTCTGTACATGGGACGCTCAACCAGGTGAGCTACCCAGGCGCCCCTCCCCACCCAGATTTATCCTTTCGGTCACAAGCTCTCTTCTCTTACCTTTAGGTTTAGCTTTGCTAACTAGAATGGGGATTAAATTATCTAATCATGCAACTTTCCAAATGTTATCGGACTGAATGGATTAAATTCTGAGAGCAAAACGAGTCATTTCGCAGGGGTTGTGCTGTTAAAAAAAAAAAAAAAAAGGACTGATTTACAGTTTAGTTTCGTCACCTGACTCTATAGGGAAACGTACTTTTGGGCCCCTAGGAATCACGTGACAGACACAGAAGTTGTAATTCCACTGTTTGGCTGCTGTGTCAAATTGGCTTCAAAGCCAAGCACACTTCCTGGGTGTCTGGTTTTTAGCTGTAAATTAAGAATTCCTCTGCTAATTTTGACAACATTCCATACAAATATCTCATAGGATAAAGTAATGACATTTTGTATTCCAAAGGTCAACTTCACTGTGACATAATGTTCTGCAAAACCACTTTTCTGGCCATTATTCAACGCCAAAACTCAGGAACAGAAGGGGGGGGACAATTTGGTCGGATACTGAATTGGTGACTCTTACCTTGAAACTGTGGCTATTGTTTAGATCTTCTGAGCTGTCGGTGTGTGTGTGTGTGTGTGTGTGTGTGTGTGTGTGTGTGTGTGTGTGTGTGTGTGTGTGTGTGTGTGTGTGTGTGTGTGTGTGTGTGTGTGTGTGTGTGTGTGTGTGTGTGTGTGTGTGTGTGTGTGTGTGTGTGTGTGTGTGTGTGTGTGTGTGTGTGTCATCCACAATTCACCAAAAAATACCTTTTGATACCCATTATTAATTCCTTCAAGGTCGTAGCTACGTTTAATATATGAGTCTGGACAGACATGGATGTAAACTGCAACTAGTTGGCGGAAGCATACAACTGCAAGGTGGTAATTCTAGTTTGTTGTAGTTGACTCCACCTCAGGCTTAACACTGGCTCGAAACTTAAACAACTTAAGATGAGTGACAAGTGTTAAAAAGTTGACCCAGTGAAGGGAAGGACTAATGATACACAAAAGACCTAAAGCTGCTTACTTTAGCTTTGACCAGCTTCTGTCAGCATGATAATTTTTTGGAATATCCTGTTCCCTCAAACTGAATAGCATCTTGTAATCTGCATGTCTCCATAACGAAATGAATGGAGCCCCCTCAGATGTAGCCCCTGATTTTGCTTAAGAACCCCTTACGGTTTTCAGTAAAACCTCACTGAACAGATGCTGTGTTATAGCCTTCTCATATCAGGGTCTGTGTATGTTGTGAACGCTCCCCTAAACCACTTGAGATAAGAAAGGGTGTTTGTTTTATTGGTTGGGTTACACCTTTTTCCAACACATGCTGCCTTTGCCTGTGTCAAAAATCCTGCAGCCCAAAAGCCAAAAGCAAATTATATAGTTATTTTAAAGTTCAATAAATATATAAAACATAAAGAGACATTATAATTATTTAAATCTAAAGAAACTATCGCTTCAGAAAGTCTTGATGTTTATGTTTTACGCTTTTCTAAACAGTCGAGTTTTATCCATAATGCGGATTTAGTAGCTTTGTCCTCGTCTTAGGGGGAGGTGACGTCTCTCTGCTTACATGTAAAATAAGGAAAGTGTATTAGTCATTTTGAAATGTTTATTGTATTTTGAGGTGAAATGACAAACATCCACGTGATGTGAAGATGAGAAAGTTCTTACTGCTGGATTGACAACTAAAACTAGTTCTTAGTTAGAAGTTGACGTTTCTAGAAGACGCTTCCAGCATCCTGAGTAAAAGCAGGGAATATTAATAATTTAAATGGTAATATTTATTACAAATTTAAAAAAAAAATTTAAAACACCAGCTCTAAGAAAAGCACTGACTGATAACTGGTGACAGAAAAACATTGTTAAAATTTTTTATCGTTGCTTGCCAATGAAAACCATGTAGCTCAGAATTTTGTGAATAATGTGTTACTACAAACTTTTTTCTTCGTGCATGAAAAAAAAAAAGCATGGTTTTCACAGGACATCGATACTATGCTGTTCCTAGTCTTGCTTTGCCAGACCCTCCTCCGTGGCGCTCTGAAGGAGGGTCTGGCTAGTCCACACAGCATCCCGGGATGGGAGAAAAACGTGCTCTGGTTTATTGGCATTTCTTTAAACCAATCACAATCGTCTTGGGCAAAATGGCCTCGGGAAAGAACTTGTTTTGGTGGAACATGAGTACGTTCAAAGTAGGGCTGCAGCTATCGATTCTTTTTGTAATCGATTAATCTAGCACTAAATCGATCGATTAATCGGATTTTTTTTTTGATTTTTTTGATTTTTTTAAACGTTTTTAAACAACCAAAACTAGACCTATATGTAAATATTAGTTATACTCAACCTATTTTCATTTATATATTTGATTATAATGTCACACAGCTCTGTTACACTTATGCTTATGATGATTAAGTTAGACTCCATGTTATCTGTTGAGATGCTAAAGCACTGACGTCGTGCTATTATTGTGGTAAGCTAGTTTGATTTTGCAGTAGGCACACTGTACAGAGTTTTAGTTTTAATTACGTTTGAACTGATTCCAAACTTTGGACCCTTCCTGTGGTTTCAATTCAATTTTATTTATAGTGTCAAATCATAACAAGAATTATCTCAGGACACTGTACAGACAGAGTGTAGGTCTAGACCACACTCTGTAATTTTCAAGGACCCAAGAATTCCAGTGATTCCCCCAAGAGCATGCATGAATGTGTAAGTGCACAGTGGCAAGGAAAAACTCCCTTTTAGGAAGAAACCTTGGACAGACCCAGGCTCTTGGTAGGCGGTGTCTGACGGTGCCGGTTGGGGGTTTGATGAACAATGGCAATAAAAAAGTCACAATTAAGATAATGACTAGAGTAGTTGTAATAGTTCATGGTGTCGTAGAGCACATCATGGCGTAACAGGGCGTTGGCCGGACATAGCAAGTCGACGCCGGGCATTGCAGGGTGTAATGGGGCACAGCAGGTCGTAGGGCAGGACCACGACGAAAGCTGCCACCATGATGTAGGTGCCATCATGATCCAAGATGATGGTGCTGGGGGGACAAAGAACATACGGACTCCGGGGAAGCTCCCCGGAACTAGGTTAATAACAAGCAAACTCCAGACAGGCTGGAGTTTCCTCCAGCCTGTCTCTTCTCTCAGCCCCTCACTATTTACGCTCTGGCATGTGTCGCCAGCAGCAGACTGAGCTGTCTGGTGAGCGACAGTAGCGGAAACACCGTCCGTCAGCGATACAACGTTAGTAACATTGATTTAACGAAGCTTCGAGGCAAGTCATTTTGCATCGAGGATTTTTTGTAATCGAATTATTCGAGTTATTCAAGGAATCGTTTCAGCCCTAGTTCAAAGGTTGTTTTAGTCATGTGAGAGAGAACTCAGATTGCACAGATAGTCTAGCTAGCTGTCTGGATTTACCCTGCAGAGATCTGAGGAGCAGCTAACCATAGTCCTCATAAATCCACTGGAGTTTAAAATTCCAACACAAAGAAAACGTAACGTAACGGAAATCCTGCCGAAAAGAGTGACCTCCAGCGGAATTTTCGCCGGCAACAGAGCAATCCCGGAAGTGGAACGTCGTGAATATAGACTATGCTGTACCTCATAGACTAAACAAGCGAGTTACAGCATGTTTGCATTTATGCATTGCTTTTTGATTGTTAAATATCTCAAAACTGACCTGTGCTTTATTACATATAAATTATGCATTTACAATTAGACTAGAAATCAGCTGTTGATAAACCCCTTTCTTGTCCCTCTCCCAGGCGGTGACGGCAGGATATTTCTATCACACGGCGCGACTGAGCAAAGGCGGCTACAAGACAGTGAAGCACCAGCAGACGGTCTACGTCCACCCTAACAGCTCTCTGTTCGAGGAGCAGCCCCGCTGGCTCATCTACCACGAGCTGGTCTTCACCACCAAGGAGTTCATGAGACAGGTCTATTTGCTCAGGCTGTCATACTGAAATACTCGCCTAAATCTTCCCCAGTTTTCAAGATGATAGGTAGTAGTTGTAGTCTGATTTCCAGACGCTTATCTGTCAATGTGAAAGACAATCATTAAACACAGAAAAGGCTATTATTTAAAATGTAAATAACATAGTCACACCTTTCATTGATTTCCTTATAAAGGCTCCACAGAATAACTGCTTGTGGGAATGAGACAGCACATTCATGAGGAAGTGTGAGAAGTTTTCCTGTACGCTATCCAACTGCTTTTATATTCACATATTGATTAATGTCTCTCCCTCCTGCATGCAGGTTATTGAGATAGACAGCGGCTGGCTGCTTGAAGTGGCTCCTCACTACTACAAGAGCAAAGAGCTGGAGGACAGCAGCAGCAAGAAGATGCCCCGCAAGCAAGGAAAAACAAAAGAGGAGCTGGGCTGAAGAAAAGACCTTTGCTCAGCGGACAGATGGTGAAAATATAAAGTGCTGGGGCACACTCCCTTCCTCTCTCAGGGCAGGTTAAAAGTAGAAAAAGGCCTTTGATTGTGTAAAAATAAAGAGGAAAAGTGTGGAAAATGTAGTTGCAGCTACATTGTTCTAGCCCGTCTTCACGTTTTTCTTCAATTGTTTTCTGCTGTAGCCTAATATGGCATTTTGGATCAAGTTCAATTGCATAAAGTAGCCTGAACACAGACTCGAAAAATGGGACCAGTGAGAAGTGGGTGAAAAACTCAGACTGGTTTAATCTTGAACCAGCCACAAGGAAACATGAATGCACTGACTCACTGGGTGTGTTCTTCAACTCCTTAAAGAACAAGACCGTTGCTTTGTTTTCTAGGTGCTTTTGAACGACCACCAGACTCTTTGTTGACTTATTTTTTTTTTTATTGTGTATTTGTGAAAGCAGCACACTGTTAAAGTGTGCACATTACTGAGGAGCCTCTATGAAGCTAAAAAGACTAATTTCTACAGCAATAAAGTTTTACATCCACTTGTTTCTGTCAGCTGGTTTGCAGCTAAGTAATTAGTCATCACAACAGTATTTACAACCTTTCAAGATTCAACTCTTTATTTCTTTAGGCCCCTATCATCATCTTGTCATGCTGGTAAAGTTGTACAACAAAGGGACTGGGTTGTTTATTTAAAGATATTTTACAAAATCAATGGGGATACATAAAAAGCATCACATTATCTTTACTTTAAACATATTTTTAAGTTTGGAATACCACCAGTGTGTTAATTCTAAACTTTTAAGCCAACCAAAATGTTACCCCATATGTATCCTTCATACGAATTCAGGGGCCCTCATACAGCAGCATGTTTTTGTTACAGAAAGAGTCCATTTAAGGAAGAGCTTTTCAACAAAGCGAACAAAACTGTGCTGTTTTTTTTTATGCCGTTAATATTGAAATCAGCTCTAGCCTTAACATGCATTCTATTATCATGAGATGTTATCTCAGACGGTGTAATCTCTGTCATTCAAAAAACTCGGATTAAAAGGGAGTAACTGGGACTGTGCAGTGATGACAGTTAATGTTAGGCAGCTGTTCTTGTTAGGGTGTTAAACCCACAAAGTGTTAAAAGAGCGGTGGAGGTATGACAGGTATGATGAGTGTTGACAGTACTGAATCCCTGCTCTGCAGCGATAGTGGAATTTTCCTAATGGTCACTGCAGTTGTTTTCTAGATTAATAACACACATAAAGCCCTTAGGGCAAAAGAAATATGCATGTGGCTCTCTTACATATCTGATATTGAATGCTTGGTTAAACTAATGGCTGAGAAATATTAGTTTGAATCTTAAGTTGAATTGACTAATAAGAAAATGCAGCTGGAATCACATGCAGGGCTGCCTTAAAGGAACACTGGAATATCAGGAGTATATGGGTTCTGATGTGTGTGGTTATCTAGGCTGTGACCTGCTTATGCACATGCAACACAAAAAAAAACACACCGACACAGCTTACTACAGCTGGTCCAACTGGTCTGACAAGAAAAGAAGAAGGAGGAGGGAGCAGCGAGGAGGAGGGTTCACAGGAGGAAATGATGTGGTACAGATTAGATTCTTGGTTAGAAAACAAGAAATGACAGGAAAGCTACCAACAGAATAGGAGAACAGGGATTGCAGAGAAACCAGAGTTAAATTGTTAAGTTTGGTGACGCTTATTTTTACTATACTGACACAAAACGATTATTTCACTGGTGTGATCATCTCTGACGACGTTACCCGACATTCAATCTACCTCAGCAGGTCAGTGCGTCTGTGTGCATACAAATAATGTCAAGTTATTTAATTTCTTGTTCTTTGTCATAGGAGCGTTTTTCTCTGCTGCTCTTAACCGGCAATCTTAATTTGTTTGAAAGCTTCTAAATCCTTAATGAACAGAAAATTATACACTTGTCAGTAAACCTAAACTTGTTGCAAATGTCAAAATGCTTTTCTACAATTTGAAGGACATCGGCTGCTAAAATGTCAATTGTGTGCCTCCTTCAGGGTAAAAGCTCTGAGTTAATGACTAACTTTGTAAGATGGACGGGTATGAGGGAATGTTTGCTATGACATTTCAAAACAATAAAGCCATGTCAGACCAGTCTCACCATTTGTTTAGTTTTATTTTACAGGTTTCAACCCACTAAGGCGGCAGGATCATAAAGATCCACATTTACTTAAAACACTTCCAATGTTGCAGTTCTCATGTTTGCTCATGGTTTCTGTGCAGGAAAGCCTTTTAAACAAATACAAAAACTCATTATCAGGGCAAAAGCCCCACATGCATGTTGAATAAATGAAAAAAAAAAAATCAACAGGTAGCATTTCAATGCAATAGAGATTGATAGCAAAATATTAGACATGAATGCTTCATCATCATGAAACAGCAATGGTGACTGTTTAAGTAAATGCAGTCTGTTTCCGGTTCTGCTGATTTCTATGACCCAGTAAACTTATCTCAGCTTTGATCTTCCACAGCTCCAGTTGGGAAACAGAATTAGATTCCAGCCGGCACTCTACCTCTAACATCGTCCCTCCAACATGAACGATGACGAGGAGAGACACAGCCATGAAGCCAGGCAGGCCCCCAACGTCAAACCCAAACTCACCCAGACAGAGAGGAACAGCAAGGACACCTGGAAGAAGGTTAGGCCTGCTAAAGTGAGGAGATCGAGGAGTACTGACTCGGAGAGGGGGGAAAGAGGCAGGAGGAGAGAACGCGACAGCAGGCACCAGGGAGAGGTGAGGCAGCGAGGAAGGAGTGAGGAGGCCCGGAGGAAGGTGAAACCCCCTGAAGATGATGTGCAGGACACTGAGTGTGCTGTGTGTTTCTGCACATACGATAACATCTTCAAGACCCCAAAGCTGCTGGTGTGCGGGCACACCTTCTGCCTGGAGTGCCTTGCTCGCATCAATGTGACCTCTCCTGAGATCAAGACCCTGTGCTGCCCCGTATGCCGTGAGCTGACCGAGCTCCCCCACGGCCAGGATCTGCCCCGCCTGGGCAACAATGAGAACATCATAAGCAAACTCCCACCAGACATGCAGAGGGCACTGTCCATCCGCTTCCAGCGTGGCAAGGGCAAACTGCTCCTGAAGAACCCTCCTCCCAGCAACCCGATCAAGTCTAACATCCTCAGCCTGCCTAAAAAGAGACACGATGGCCAGGTGACAGCAGGTGGTGACCTCCACTTGAATGCCATGGATCAGGGAATAGCCCTGACCACTGTGGTGAACGTAGGCAGGCCTCCAAACAGGGTCAGAGGTCGAATGCGCAGGTTGTTCCGCTCGGACCGGTGCTACTACGCCGTGGTGGCGTCCATCATCACCATCACTGTGGCACTCATGCTGGTAGGGATTCTGGCCTTTGTGATCATACCGAATGTGTCTGGATCAAGGCCTGCAGGGTCACATGGTACCATAAATACAGGCAGTCCAGAAACTAGACCCTGAAGGGGTCACAGGACAGGCTGTGGAGATGAGACTTAAGGGGAGAAAGAGAATATGACTTCTTCTGATTCTCAGTGATCATTTTGCTTGCTTTTGTTCTATTGGTGAAGTAAAACTTAATCACTGGAACACATTCAGGCCAGTTCAGTGAAGCGAAGGAATGAAGGAAAACAAGGGCACCGACATTTTTTTTTAAATGAAGGACACACCGACTCAACTCAACTTGACAACAGGGAGAACAGGGAAAACCTGCACGTTTTTTTTTTTTTTGCTCTTTTCTGAACATGTTTGTAATTACTGTGAAAGCCAAAATATAGCCTACTATATATTTTTTTTAAATCTGATAAGCTGTAAATGTTGAATTGCACTAAACATTGCAATGTAAAGACTTGAGTATCGTTTAATTGCATCAGGCTGATTTCCAAATGAATGCACGACATGGTCCCATAACATGATGCTCTTTGGATGATTTTATATAGGCCTTAGTGGTCCCCTAATACTGTATCTGAAGTCTCTTTACCGATATTCAGCCTTGGTGCAGAATTACAGCCACTAGAGCCAGTCCCACAATGAGCTTTCCTTAGTATGTGCCATTTCTGTGTCTGTAGCTATTGAGGAGGAGAGGGGGGGTCAAGGTGGAGGGTGGGGATGTGGCCTTGACCAACTGCCACTTTGCTCATTTGAAAGCCATGATGTCTCTTTCTCATGGGTGGCCCAAATTCTCTGGGCGGGCAAAGCAGAGAAAGGGGAGGTAACCTTCCTCCTTATGACCTCATAAGGAGGAGATTCCAGATTGGCCCATCTGAGCTTTCATTTTTTCAAAGGCAGAGCAGGATACCCAGGGCTCGGTTTACACCTATCGCCATCTCTAGCCACTGTGGGACCATAGACAGGCTGGGGGAATGCATTTCAATGTTAAATAACCTCATAAAGTGAAAATTTCATGCCATGGGACCTTTAAGGTTTCTAGCTCCTACAACTTTTGTTCATAGAACAACTCATAAATAGCCATGGATGATTTATAGGCTATATATGGTAAGTATTTTCTTTTTCCACTTAGAAGAAGGGATTTTATTCCTCACCTTATTTTTGAGACTTAAAGCTCATGGTTCAGTATTTTTAAAACATATGGTAACAACTTTATTCCTATACACATTTTTTTGTTCTTCTTCTCTGTGTGTACATAGTGGGGATTTTCTGTCCATTTTCATGACACTTCCCACGTCCCAAGTAAAAACAGATTATTTACATGTCTTCTTCAGACACTCTGGTGGTGTAAACAGACTAGTTAACAGTGTGGTTTGAGTTCTTAATTTATACTCAGCTGCTCCTCTCGGTTGCTTAGGCTGACAAACCTGTTTGACCGGCATGTCTTTATCTTCATGGCATTGTTTCTGATTTACTCAGTGATGTCAACTGTTTACAGTTTTGACATTGAGATGAGTTATGTACGTAATATGCCATCCAACTCTTTGGTGTGGGGTGGACAAAACATGTGACACACAAATCAGTCAACAACAAACTGCAGGACTGACATTAGCAAAAATTTGTTCAGTCAAATTTTTTTTCCTGCAATACTTTAGCTTATTGGCTACACCTGGGTGATGCTTTTATACTTAAAAGCAAGTTACAAATAGCAGGATAAAGGTTGCATTGTGATGTACGGTAAAGTAATGTGCTTATATATTCCAATAACTGGTAAACAGTCTGTAAAACCGACAAAGACTATACACATATTACACTTGCATGCCTGCCCCAAAGAAAGTGGGGGAATGTAAGTAGTAGGCCACAATATTCAGGTACTTGCACTTTACTTGAGTGTTTCCATTTGATGCCACTTTACCTGTACTTTTTCCCACAATATTTATCTGACAGTTGCTTTGGAAATTAAGATTTGACATAAAAAGCATATGATCAGCAACAATTTAGATCCTTTACTCAAGTAAATGTACCAATACCACAATATAAAAGTACTTCATTCGAAGTGCTGCATTCGTACAAGTATCATAAGCTACTGTACTTAAACTATTAAAACTAAAAGTACATGTTCTGCAGAAAAATGGTGCCTGTGACTGATATATTATTATATGTTTCATTATTAGATTGTTAACGTTGATGCAGCAATGAATAAGAAGCCTTTTACTGTTGTATCTGGTCGAGGTGCAACTACTACTTTAGGTACAAACGGTTGTGAGATGATTAATGGTCTAGAAAGGAGAAGAAAACAGTTCTGCTACACAAGTTTGTGTTGTATTTGTATTGTATCTTTGCTTTTTTTAATAACAATTATTTAAATGAAACCATCCGAGTTGGAACTGCTAACAACTCGTGGACATCTGAATCATGGTGAGCCAAAAGCCCCAACCAGACACTGCTTTGTGTTGAAACCACTGGTTTAATTGTAATAATTATCATAATACAGTATTTCCCTCACATTTCCCTCTGAAATTCAGTATAAAATACTGTTGTAGGCCTACAAGTAAAAGTCCTGGATTCAATTCAATTTGATTTATAGTATCAATTCATAACAAGAGTTATCTCAAGACACTTTACAGATAGAGTAGGTCTAGATCACACTCTATAATTTACAAAGACCCAATAATTCCCCAGGTTCAGGTGCATCATATATTATAAGATGGAATGTTCCTACATTTACTCGAGTACACCTACTTTGTTTTGAGGTAGCCTACTTGTTGTACTTGACTTGGGTATTTTCACCCCCCCCCCCCCCCGTTGCCTAAAGACACACCCACCTGAGCCCCCCTCCCGGACTATCGAGGCAAATATGGTCGGGTGCACCAGAGCAGAAAGACCCCCTCCTCTAATCCACTCCTTACGCAAATAAACCTTCATACGTTATGTGTCTGCTTGGATAGAGTTTGAACATTAGGAATCTAAAAAGAGAAAGTCCTGAAAAGGGAAGCTGCTTGTTGTGGATATTATCGACCACCATGGCTTCCACACCCTCCACCTCTGCCCTGTCTGCTGTTCTCCGGTGTCGGGGAAATATCTGGACCAGGAATCCGCCGACGAAGCGGCCTGCCACCTCGGCGTACAGCCTCGGTCTGCCCGGCGGCTCGCCAGCTGAGCGCACCCGGTCAAACCAGGCGTCAGCGTGGGAGCCTTCTCTCCAAGGAGACCGTGTACTGGTGGGAAGAGTATATAAATCGCCCCGGGTGGTTGGCAAAATGTTGAAAGAAAAAGATTCCAATGAAATGAATACATTGTCTCACCCAAAACTTTCGCAATACGCAGGGGACGCGCACCCATCTGGTGTCCAAAACGCGCTGGTGAGTCAGCATGCAAGTAGACTGACTTCTAACCTGCCTGGATTAGACACGTGCTCTCAAATAATTCGAAAGATTAATTGCAAAACATATTATGCTACACACATCTGTAAAATACTATTTGTTCAGGAAATGAGTGAATTCCCAGTTGTGATCGTGTTCATAACGTCTCCATGTGTGATGGAGAATGCAAGACAAATACCGTCTTTCGTGTTAACTGGCTGGTCAACCCTGAAGAGTAGCTGCGTGTCTTTGACTGCTCTGGTGTCAGAATTTATGTTTTTGAAGCTGGTGGTGTTGTGGAGGTCCAGCAGCAGCCCTGATGAAGCGCTACAGCATCAAAACATAAAAAGCAATGCCCTACAGGTGAGCGCGGAGACTTTGTGTAATACTTTTAAAATAAGAACAAATCATTAATGCTACTATATTAGTTACTATATCATTGTATACGTCCTCTTTCAGGCCAATGGACACATCCACAGTCCCCCTGGAATCACCTCCTCCAAGGACAACTCCGGCTCTGGACAAATGATCCCAGAGGACAGACCTGACTGAGAGTCCAAGGCCTCAGCACCAAAAATAGGCCTACACACTGTGATCTAATCTTATTTATTGACTTTTACTTGGCCTTCAAAATGCACAAAGCACATTTGGACTTTAACCCAGTGATACAACAACTGGTTGTTTTTAGAGCAGTTTATTTTTTTTTGCTTTAAGGAAAAGTAAGACATTCTGTGACAAGAAATACCTGAGAAACATCAGTCACATGCATTGTTTAGTACATTAGGCCTCCTGGTGGAGAAGTAAAATGATGGCAGTGCATTTTATTTTCGAGGTTACCCTGTAGCTAAACAAAAACTTATTTTGCAAACATGGAATGGAGTAAAACTGAAAGTAGGCCTATTACATCTCAGAAAATGGAAATATTCAAATCAAGTTTATGTGGAGGAATAATTGAAAGATTTGTACCTATTCTTTCCTCTTGTGTTTTGAAAATGTTTGCTTGATTTTTCACTCTGGAATATAGGCTATTTGGGATAAAAAAAATATAGATCTCTACAAATGTCAAAGAGCACCTGCATCAATGTAACCATCTTTTATACTTTCCAGCTGTTTTAACAATGTTCTGTAAAGTATGAAAGTCCTGACGGAAGAAGTAATTCAGATCTTTTACGTTAGTAAAAATAGCAGTATAGCAATGCCTTTTATTTCCACACAGCGTTATTACTACTTTTACTTAAAAGATCTAAGTGCTTCTTCCACCACTACATATTATGCTATACCATGGCCAGTCGTTAGCATAGCTTAGCATAAAGACTGGCAAACAGCTATAGCTCATCTGGCTCTGTCCGAAGATAAGATCCACCTACCAGCACCTCTAAAGCTCATTAATTAACACGTTTTATTTCATCTGTTTACGTAATAGACTATGTGGGATACAAAAACTGATGGCAAAAATTACAATTCACCATTTAAGGCCCAACTAGTTGGGACAAGTAACTCTGCTGGTTGCCTGGCAAGTGGCACTATAGTTTGGCATGTAAACCCCCATAAAATGTCTTTACACTTCTTCTTTCAACAAATGAGGTATAATATGTTACTGAGTGAGTTTACAGTGCTGGTAGGCATGATTTGTCGTATTTGGACAGAGCGACAAATCATAGTTCCCCCCCCCCCAAATAGTACTTTTCCTATAGGCTACAGTATAGGCCACTAAAGTTACAGTCCCCCACTACTGCTGAAATAACCTGGTGAAAGAAGTAGATCAAGTCAGAAATTTTACTCAAATCAAAGTAGCAATACCACAGTTTAAAAATACTCTTTTACAAGTAAGTCATGCATTCCAAATCGTACTTAAGCAAAAGTACAAACATATTGACACCAATCAATTACTGGATTATAATTAGTAATGCATTCTGTGTCCATCACTTTATTGATGGGGCTAATTACTTTTATACATGTAGGGTGGCTTAATAATAATAATAATATATCATAATTAATTAGCCTAGTTCATTCTGTATTAATTATCTGAATCTGCAAAGTAGTAACTGATATTAAGTAGGCCTAAGTGTAATGGAGTATAAAGTACAATATTTCCCTGAAATGTAGTAGAGTAGAAATATAAAGTATCATAAAATGGATATACTCAAATTAAGTAGGCTACAAGTAGTACCTGAAAATTTTACATACGTAGGCCTGCAGTAAATGTAGGCCTATATTAGTTAGGTTACTTTACACCGCTGGAAACACCCTACAGATAAAAAAGAAGTAGGAAGAAAAAACGCTGTTATATGCTGTTTGGGAGATTGTCATCAATGTAGATAATGAAAACCACTTTGCCAATGACTTCTCTGCAGCTCAAGCAGAAAATGTGTGTTGTTACATAAGATAGGATCTCTTCATTAACATATTTCGACGCCACTGTGTGTGAAAGCAGACAATAAATGTTTACAAAGACATCAAAGGGTGCTGTTTCTTAATTAGCTCCACTGAGAGCCGCTCGGACGTCAAAGTGTTGCGTAATTTCTCAAGGTGACAGTTAGGGCGGGACTTCCCGTGACTGCTCGCTACCCAGGAAGTCGTCGTGTTACTTTTCCTCCTCCTCTTCCAGTCTTGTGAGAAACAAGGTAAACTAAAGGGGTGTTAAGTTGCTTTTATAGCCGGGAAATTAACAAGAGAACAGTTTCACGTCGGCTCCAAACCGTCCTCTCGGCTCCTGTTGTTTAACTTTGCTGCTTGTCATCGAAGAAATGGCCACAAAAAAACAGACACGCTCAAAAGGTAAGGGCTAATTTCAACACGCTCCTCCTCAAGCTACAGTATTTACAGTGTATCTGGTATAACCTGTCTGCTGAGCACTAGGGAAGACAGCGAGGTAGAAAGTCGGTGTTTATGGTATGTTTCTTGTCTAAATGGCGTATATTTAGCGAGGCAGCCACAGGTGATAAAATAAAATCGATCAGAGATTGGGTGAATCATCACTCCAGTTCACATGAAGCAACATCCGTCGAAATATACATTAGCATAAACTGATTCCATTTTTTTAAACAATGTTGTTACACACCAGTTGCTTCCATTTTTGTTGTCAGTTTTATTGCAAACTTTATTTTCTGAAAGTACATTGTGTTCCCTTCTATTGGAAATGTATGTCCTTAACTGTTGCAGTACTTTGCTCTATTATTATATTGTTGTTTGTTCCATTTTCTATGTGTATTGTATGCACCAAACACTGCAAATTCCATGCAAGTGTAAACTTACTTTGGCAATTAATCCTATTCTGATTCTGTTCTTATTATTTCAGATTAAAGAGGATATTGAAAGTTGAGGATCTGTCGGAATCGCAACTTTACTCCAAGATGAGTCCTGTCCTTCATCATATTCCGTCGATCTTCACCGTCATTGACACTGTATTGTGTCCCTATAACTTTAGTAACTTCCCAGTGAGCCAACAAAGTGTGACTCCAGATCTCTGATTATGTGCTTGTGATGATACACAGGCTGCCTTTTCCATATCCCATACCTATCATCTGTAACAAGGACACATCTTTCAATTCAGACCCTGTCCTCCTGAACCCACCATCCTCCCTTTTAGTTTCTGGGCCATGTTTCGCAAGAGAGGCTCTCTCATTCTTTGTGGTACGTTCCTGTTTATCACCTGGAATGCCATACTGGTGCTTCTGCTGTGGGGCAGGCCATCACCCAGCCAGCCGGGCGGAGAGCACGGAGAAGTGGCTGAAAGGCCCACTAATGATATGATGGGAGATGTGCTCCGAATGGCAGACACGTTTGAGGCAGAGCTTGAAATGCAGAAAGAAATCCTGATGCAGATCAAGAATCAGCAGTCAATGTGGGAGCCGTCAAACGGAAACGGACCTAAGGTTGTCGTCCCACGTCAGTCTGTCATTCCCGTGCTGGTAATCGCCTGTAACAGGGTCACCGTGAGGCGCTGCTTGGACAAACTCCTGGAGCTCCGTCCTTCAGCAGAGCTTTTCCCAATCATAGTGAGTCAGGACTGTGGAAACGCCGAAACTGCTGAGGTGATCCGTTCTTATGGAAATCAAGTAGTTCATCTGAAACAGCCGGACTTGTCAGATATCGCTGTGCGACCAGAACATAAGAAGTTTCAGGGTTACTACAAAATCTCCAGGCATTACCGCTGGGCTCTTAACCAAGTGTTCAAGACCCTTTCTCATTCCTCCGTTATAATTGTAGAGGATGACCTTGAGGTAAACATATCATCAATAAGTGGCATCAAATTGGTCCAGTTCATGCTTTTTTAAGTCTTTTTAATGAGATTCAAAAGCCCATGGTTTCATTTAAACGTTCATTATTTTATATATCAATATAAAACAATGCGTATGATGGATATTTTCACAGCTTAAAACGGTTGATTTCACTTGTTGACAGGAGTTATGTTAAACTAAAATTACATTATTTATCTCCTACCCTAGGTGGCGCCAGACTTCTTTGAGTACTTTCAAGCGTTGCTGCCACTACTGAAATCCGACCCCAGTCTGTGGTGCGTGTCGGCCTGGAATGACAATGGCAGGGATGGCTACGTGGATCCAGGAAAGGCAAACCTGCTCTACAGAACAGACTTCTTTCCAGGTCTTGGGTGGATGCTCCTTAGGGAGGTGTGGGAGGAGCTGGAGCCCAAGTGGCCCGCTTCATTCTGGGATGACTGGATGCGTCAACCAGAGCAGCGCCGCAACCGTGCCTGTATACGTCCAGAGATCTCGCGAAGTTTAACTTTTGGCCGGAAAGGAGTGAGTCTGGGTCAGTTTTATGACAAATACCTGCGATACATTAAACTGAATACCGAATTTGTGCCTTTCACCAAGTTAGACCTGAGTTACTTAAAGGAGGAGATGTACAGAGAACATTTTGAGAAGGAAGTTTACAGTGCTCCCGTGGTTACATATGAAGATGTTAAGCAGGGTCAGCTAAAAGGAACTGGGCCCTTCCGCCTTCAATACTCAAGTAAGGACAGTTTCAAAGTGCTGGCCAAAAACCTGGGAGTGATGGATGACTTGAAGTCTGGAGTCCCAAGGACAGGATACAGAGGAGTTGTCAGTTTCATCTCAAGAGGAAAGAGAATCTACTTGGCCCCTCATCCAGGATGGACCCAGTATGATCCCACCTGGAGCTGATCATCCAGAAGAAAGTGTATGTGCATAAGCCTTTTTGTAATCTCTGAATGTCAGTTGGGGAAAACATTCCAGACCAAAGACTGATGTCCTTAAAGTTTATCTTTGATTGAATGATATACAGTATAAGTCTTAAATAATGCTGAATGGATTGCCTCTCTTTCTGGTGTGCCAATGCTACTCAGGTCTTTTTCATTATTCCAAAACAATCTTATAGTGTAGGATACAGCCTGAACAGTTTGTTAGACAAGACTGCTGTAATTCACCAGATATCTATTTTTATATTCTGCTAATTGTGCACATTACATCCATTAATGTATTCAATGCAATTACCTAATTTGCCACTTTTGTTTAAATTATTTGCAATTAATGATAGTCTATGTGAACTGTTAAAGTCTGGTACGAATATGAAAATTATAATCTGTGGTATGGTTTCTTATGGTGGTGGTGACTGGTCATAACTGCAGTATAATCTGTCATTTGATTATCATTGTCTTCTATAAAAAATCTGTTCTTCCAGCTTACATTTTAATGTCAAATAATTTTGTTGAATGATTCTCCAATGTAGTACACCTTGCAGGTTTGTAACCTAGCTGAGTTTGTATATTTTTGGCATTAAAAAAACAATTTGCTTTTTATATGAGTTGTTTAATTCAGTTAGCTTTTACAGAAAGAATGCCATTCTCTCAGTTCATATTAAGACAAGATAAAACTTTATTTATCACAAAAGAAATTGTTGTGCAGCAATTGCAGTACAAAGTGGGAAAGAGTGCAACTATATAGAGTACAAATAAACAAAATATAAACTGTAAAGATGATCAAAAAGGTGCAAAAACCAAATGTATGCCGTGCCAGTAATGTAAACAGGTGGACACTGTAAGTGTCATAAATATTACTGGTTAACAGTAAGGTACAAATTTTAAATATACACATGCCAAAACTTAAACAGCTGACCGTGAAGATCATGAACATACAGGTTGCTGGTAAGGTGCAATCTTATATAAATTATATAAATATGTCAATAATTATTATTTTAATAGCTTAGTATTATGCACCATAAAAATGTTTATGAAATGGCTTTAGGCCGCCTTACACGTTATTGTAGGCCCAGTTGAATATGCAACTCAATTCTATACGTTCTAGGGGGTCCCTGCTTCGTATTCCTTGGCCTAAAACACGTTGAAGCCCCCTGAACTAATGCATTAGTATTACAGGATAAATAATATCCACTTAGGAAGTTACTTCAAAGTAATCTGTGCAGCCAAACATTATTCAAACCCACAGAACATTATTGTAAATTCTAGTACAGCCATAATACAGTCGTTGGTTATCCATGATATCTTCGATCAAGGTTTAAAAAAAAATACATTATATACTATGGTATAGTAACACTTACTAATGAGACATTCAATTTCTAGAAAGATATATAAGGCGTATAATACGTGTTTGCAGTAACGTTACTCGCCCAGACAATTTCATTTAATTGTCTACGGTAGCCGACGTGGCCCAAACGTTTCAGCGCATCCGTTTCAGAACTAATGCTCTGTTTACTTCATTTGTAATGATGCTGATGTGAGACAGAAACTGCTAGCTAGCTAGCTAGCCTAGCTAAAGTAATAAAGAACCGGTAAGAGATGGAGAAAAAAACACATGTGATGGGGGGACATACTAATGGGTCTCCTCTTACTTTTCATCTCAATATAGCTATTTGTTATCACATGTTTGCTGTTAAGTAACCGTCACATTCTTACTAACGGTGAGCCTGTTAGCGCGCTAGGGTGCAGGCTAGGTTAGCTTTACAGTGGTTCGTGTTTCGGTGTGATCTGGTATGGCAGATTGCAAACTCAACAACACTCGCCACCACCGGAAGTATTTTCTAATTTACCCCTGCTGAGTAACACAACCGTCGCTATCAGGACCCAGACTTTTAGGTTAATTAGCCACCACGTCTGCTGGCGAAGCAATCTTAGCTAACGCCGCTGCTAGCGAAGCTGTGTGGCCTGGAATGGAGCCAGGCGACTTGCGAGAGAGCCCCGCCGGCTCCGGGGAGTCAGACGTGGGGGGTTGGAGGGAGGTTATTCCCGGTGGGGACGAGGAGGTAAAAGCTGCCGAAACTAATGGAACAATACTAGAGACGGCGCTCAGGGCCACCTGCGAGGAAGTCGAAAATGAAAAACAAAAAGGAGTTGGTGAGCAGTTACACAACCCCTACGAGGAGGAACTGGACCCCAGAATTCAGGTATCAGAAACTGTTGTTCGCCTTGTTAGTGGTTATTTAATCGCCACCAAGCAATATTAACATATTAATCAGCCAGGATGTAACCGTATCTGGTTGGGGTTATAACACTGGTATGATTTTGATTAAGCCTAACTGAGAGGTAACGTTAACGTTAGCTATGAGGGGCTGGGTATGGTTCGAAAATGTTCGATTCTGATACCGTAAATTCGATACCTGTGTTACACCGAAATCTGTGACCCATCGATATAAGTGTCCCCCCCTACCTCAACATGAACCAAACCCTTGTCCCTAACCTAACCACGGAGGGAGGCGCTACGCTTTTAACAGGAGGGACACAGATCACGACGGGTCACAGATTTCGGTGCAACACCGGGTCCTGAACATAGTTTTTTAAATACCAATTTTAATGAAATCCATTCAAACAAAAATAAATTACAACATTACACTTTACTGTACAAACCTTTTTTTCTTTTTTTTTTTAAAACTCTTTTACACCTATGTGACGCACACTGTAGTCAAGCATCTCAAAATACAACAGTGACCCCAGTCTTTGCATGCATGCCTTTATGGCGTGTAACTAGTCAGCCAATCAAAACCATTATGAGGTCTTGAGATTTTCTCTGTAGCTATTAAAATTTGGTATTGAATGAAAAGGCATTTTTTGGTACTCGATGCAATTCGGTCGGGGCCAACAAGTATTAAAGTTTGGTACCCAGCCCTATAGCTATGTGTCTAATATATGCATAATCTATGCAAATCTGGTTGTAAAATAAAAAGTGATTATCTTCTCAGTTAATTGCACAGACATGCCCATTGCACCATAGTAACATACCTAGTTAATTTTATTCCATGTGCCTCCTGTGCATTCCATTCCACCATTGCATTTAAATGTAATAATATATGAGATATAAACTGAAGCTATTTTTATCCAGACTGTATGTGTTAAAATAATATACAATTTATTTTTTCTAGTTGTTAATAAGGGCCTAAATCAGCACTTTTTCCCACAGGAAGAGTTGGAGCATCTTAATGAAGCCAGTGCGGAAATCAATAGACTAGAGCTGCAGTTGGATGTAAGTAAAAAATACACATTTCTTAGTATACGGAAATACACTTTCTACTTAATTAGGGCATTTGTTCAGTCTTCCTACACGTCTGAAAAATATGGAAAACCGATGGAATAAAACGCTTTGATTTTGACAAAATCAAACTCAAGAGAAATGTGAAAAGAACACTAACTACCACCCTAGGAATAGCTTGTTATAATATTTTGTTAGTCTACTCAGATGGTGCTCACCAATATGATACTTTTGTTTTCGATATCTTTAAGCATAAGGGCTGGAAAAGTCAGAACCTGTTAAATGGAAAATGTTTTGGTGCTGATAGTTAAACACTCGAGTGAATTGATTGCTCACTTGCAGCCATACTCCTGTGTGGAATCTAATCAGTCATATCTAATCTTGTCATTTTCATGCATTAACCATCCAGGATGCCAGATCAGGGTACCGGAAAATCCTCACAGAGTCTGCCAGGAAGCTAAATGCTCAGAGCTCTCAGCTTGGTGGCTGCATAGAGAAAGCAAGACCTTACTATGAAGCTCGTCGCCTTGCGAAAGAGGTACACACAAACATAATTTGTGTCTAATTATATTTAAATGTGTACCACGTGTTTAAAATGTTGTTTAAAAGGAAAACTGGAGTATGTACTAGGGGTGTAAATCAAAAGTTTTATCATGATACAATATTTGCACAATATTACAATATTTGCTGATATCAAAGTCTTCCATGATACGATTGAAATTGTATTCAATTCAGGGGCCTGAGATTGACACATCATATATCCATTTAACACAATCAGTTACATTTATATTAACTCGCAAAAAGCAACTAAAATGTGATTTGACAATTTGATTACTGAACTCTTCCAGACATTTATATGAAAAATAAAACTATTATTTTTAATAAAAAAAGAATAAATATGAATGGGAATGGGAAGATAAATAATAAATCAATCAATCCAGATTGAGGTATTGTTGCACCCCTAGTATGTAAGCCTTTAAATACAGTATACTAGAAATACAGCAAACTATATTGAGATGCAAGAGTTCACAATACTAAAATAAATGTATTGCCTAAAAATGTTGCTTACCCTGGTACCTAAGTTCTAGCCTCAGTGTCAGCAAGGCCTTTTGAAGTGTCCTTAGACTCGGCACTTTGTCCCTACCAGATCCAGGAGTGTAGAAAAATTGGGATCTGATTGTTCCGACAGCATTTAGAGGGGTCAGGGGCAAATTTGTCCACATACGTAGTGTAGTGTTACTGCTACTGCATTCCTGACTGCAGTAAAGGATTTTTTTAAAGGAGTTTTCCGAGTGCCTACAGTATAGCCTTAAAAAAACCCTACACACTGTTCTTTACCTATGCCAAACAATGTAGACAAGATTTTGATGATCATGTCTTCTATCTGAGCAGGAAACAGAGCTCTAATCACTACAAGTGTAAGATTCATTCTAATGCCAGGTGTAAGCTGCGATCCAACTTAACTGGATGTAACCATACGCACAATCCAAATACTTGTTCTGCTATTGCAAGAGCTCTAGCGATATTGTGATATTTATATAAATTGTAAACCTTAAAATACATACTTTTAAATAAATTATTGTATTTATTTAGCTAACTGTTTCTATATTTATAAGCCGGATGGACTTAACCTCATTAAATTTGTGAATCAAAAACTATAATTTACAAATACAATTTCACAGAGATCTGACTGTAATTGGACTTAACAGAACAGGGGATGTGTCCTTGTCATATTCCACTTCTGTAGGCTGTACATTTTTTGTTTGCTCTCTGTAGGCACAGCAAGAGACCCAGAAGGCAGCTTTGAGCTATGAGAGAGCCGTCTCTATGCACACAGCTGCCAGGGAGATGGTCTATGTGGCAGAGCAGGGCTTGATGGCTGATGGCAAGAACACCCTGGATCCTACCTGGCAGGAGATGCTCAACCATGCTACCTCCAAGGTAACAGAGATGAGGAGGTACACATGCTATTAAACAATGACACCAGACCTGGGTTGAGTGGGCCATGTACAGTAGGTCCAGGATGGTTTCTAGTGTCTCCAATAGGATGATACATGTTTTAAAGCAAGGTTAAACATTCACTGAAAAGTACAAAGAACAAAAATATTGTCTAAAACATGGTGGATAGTGACATAGGAATAAAACAAGAGGCTTAATCAGTGTAACTCCCTTACCTTGTATTTTATCTGAGCGTTTTTACATACTAAACGAAAGAGGAAGTCTTGTTAAAAGAGTAACCCACCAATTTAGCATTGCACTTCCACAACAGTCAGACTCATGTTTGACAGTTAAAGAGACCCTATTATACTCAGCATCTTATTTGTACTATTGGGGTCTACTACAATAGGTTTACATGCTTTGAAGTTAAAAACATACTATGTTTCTCATACTGCCCATTGCTGCAGTGCCTCCATCCTCTGTCTGAGCTCTTGGCCCGCTTTCCTGAAAAGCCCAGTCTGCTCTGATTGGTCAGCTGGCCCACTCTGTTGCGATTTGTCAACCAAATTTAAACTAGCCACTGGGCGGGCTGTGCTTGCTCAGGCAGCACAAATGAAAAACTGGACTAGCTGTCTCGATCAATGACCTCATTAATTGAGGAATTTCCAACAGGAATGTGGGCGAGCTGTTTTTAGGCAGTTGAGAAAGTGGTGTCTGTGGGAGAGAAAAGCTCCATTTGGAGTGAAATGTGTGTTTTGTTTTAGTTTTTTTTTTTTTTTTTTTCCTTTATACATCTATTGCAAACACAAAAAACTATATAGCACTAAAAGATGAGACAAATCCAAAATAAGCATAATAGGGGCTCTTTAAATAAGGATCAAACTTCAGTGGAGACAACAGTGGTCGATGCCTTGTACCTGTGTGTGTGTGTGTGTGTGTGTGTGTGTGTGTGTGTGTGTGTGTGTGTGTGTGTGTGTGTGTGTGTGTGTGTGTGTGTGTGTGTGTGTGTGTGTGTGTGTGTGTGTGTGTGTGTGTGTGTGTGTGTGTGTGTGTGTGTGTGTGTGTGTGTGTGTTTTAACATCCTACTCCTGTGTGTCTCTCACAGGTGAACGAAGCTGAGGAAGAGCGACTCCGCAGTGAGAGGGAGCACATGCGGGTCACACACGCCTGTCAGGAGGCCGAGGCTCGGGTTCAGATGCTGCAAAAGTCCCTCAAAAGAGTCATTGTGAAATCCAAACCTTACTTTGAGCTCAAGGCCCAGTTCAACCACATACTGGAGGTAATGCAGACATACAGAGCCCAATATGTGAGCCCAATATAGATAGTCCACCTTAAAGGTGGACTTACCCTTTTTCCAGGAGCTTATCGATATTGCAGTACTGACAAGTCCAGAACCGGTACCAGTTTAGTACCGGTTCTTGATACCGATCACTAAAAATCATTATTAAAATTGATGATAAAAGTGTCTGTGCCCTCTGTGTGACTCCAGGAGAACAAGACCAAAGTGCTGCAGCTGGAACAGCATGTAGCCAAAGTAAAGACCCACTACTCCATCGCCTTACGGAACTTGGAACAAATCAGCGAGCAGATCCACGCTCAGAGGGGGAGGGACCAGGCCAAGGGAGGATGCACCAGTGTCTGCGGTGGGCGGAGTCCCCCCGTTGGAGCTGAGTCCGACATCAGAGTTAAGAAAGAAGGCGGAGCCTGCGGCGGTGGTGCGACGGGGAAGGATCGAGTGGCTGCAGCCATCGACCTGGAGAAATACAAGGAGAAGGAGAATGAAAAGGAGAGGGAGCGGGCGGGGTCGGATTCCCTTTCGGTCTTCAGCCTGCAGACCATCGCTTCCGACTTAGAGAAATATGACTCCATTGAGCACCTCGGGGACCTCAGTGATGTAGGGAGCGTGACCGGGGATGAGGGGGAAAAAGAGAGAGGCGGAGTGATTGATAGAAGAGACAAGCTGGCGGAAACGAGCGCCAAAGAGCGCCAGCAGCAGTTCTACAAGCAGCACCACCGAAGCTTCAGTTTGTGAGGCTGTCATAGCATATACTTCAGAAGTGAAGTATATGAGTTATCAAAAAGTACAAATTAGGGTAAACATCCTTAACACATAGGTACCAACCAAAGTATAAGACAATAAGGTGGCTGCAAATGTAAAACTGGTGTGATGCAGTTATAGATGTATGATATATGATGGTGTAAATAAGCACATGTATGTTGACTGACAAAACATTATTCTAAAGCTGACACTGATCAATAGTTAATATTGCAGCCTAGTTAGAAAACTACTGAATCTAAAGAGCTTTCAAGCCTCCAGGACAAGTATACATTATATTCACTCCCTTTGACGGATTCTGGGTTGAATTTGTTCCTTGAGCATGAAGGAACAGCGAAGAATGCTCAAAAGCCCTGTTTGAACAGACATGTTTCTAAAACATTTCTTACTTTCCCTAATCGTTGATCTAATTTGGTGGGACTAGTTGTTCCCCTTACAGTCTTGTCCGGTCTAAAGGTAGAGGGGTCGCAGGGTCTCTCCATAAACACTGAAATCCACACTCCTATCCACCCCTCATCAAGTTAGCGTGCAGGGAAAAATGACAAAAACGATTCACTGTCTGTGCAGAGTGAAAGCATGTTTGAATTCACATTTCATATATTTATTTCCAGTAACATGCTGCAAGCATTGCTTTATTTTTGGCACGAGAGAATGCGTTTTTTGAAAATTCCTGAAATGACGAATGTAGTCTGAAGATGTTAAAGACTCCTTCCGCTCCAACAGCATGCACTCCTAGTTAGCTATCTAAACAGACATTTATTGACATGTATTCAGGGCTATACGCTGACACAAAAACTGACACCATTAAAGCTAAGATGATGAAGCTGTAGCCATGTTTTCTTTTTTTATGTTGATATGCTGTAGTCTTATGGTGCAAAAGCCTTGTCCAAACTTTTATTATTTGGATATTGTTTACATTTTTATGAGTGGATTTTTTGGCATCAAATGCATTTCCTCTTGTTTGCCATTTCAAAAACAATTTGCCCTTGTAATTTGAAGTGTGCCTTGACACAGAACAAGTAACAAATTTAGCACGAGTAGCACTTAGCTGTAAACTCATCTGTGGTTCTGTTTAGAACCATTTAAAGAACAAGTGTGTGCCCTTTTATTATTCTTATTTTTTTTTTTTAGAACATTTTAATAAGATTAGTCAGCCTGGCGCAATTTCTGATGAGACTTGAAGATTTATGATTTATTTTTTGTTTAGATTTCTATATTTTCTTTTATATTGTACTTTGATTGTCAAAGTGTAAGATGCGAAACGAAGTCAAGAAAATGACTTGTAAATGTATGTAATTATTACAAAGCTGGAAAATATTGACATGTATAGTAACATGAATTAACTGATTTGAATGTTTGACATGTTTGTTGATCAGATGTTCTGGATATTCACAGTTTGTCATGTGTATTTAAAACATTGTTGCAGTTTGTCTGAAACACCCCACCATCACTTCTGTCTTAATAATTAGTCTTCACCCTTTTAATGGCATTTGTTATTTAGTCAGAATGTCACTTTCCAACTTATGCATTGTCATATCTATAATCAATAAACCAGGTCATACTTCTTGGGCTTGTGTGATCCCCATATTTTCCTATTTAATTGATATGTTGTAGGACTAGAATTACATGTCGAGAGGCAGGTTAGGATGTGAGTTCTTGTTTTACAGATGCAGGAAGAGGGATGGTGGAAGACAGAGGGAGACTATGTCTTTCCCAGCCTGCCTTCAATTATTCAGCAGATATATAAATATGAAGCAGGATCTCAGAATAGATGGCAGAAGAGCAGCAGAGGCTGGTGGAAAAACAAAAGAGGAAGATAAAGGAGGCGATGGGTTTGATTTCAGAGATGACCAGTGTTGTAGAAATGACTGATTGCTGCTTCGTCGACTTATCTCCAAAGGGCTTTAGAAAAAGGCTTAACAATATAGTCACTGTTAATACCACAGGCAGCGCCATATCCGCACCTCCATCCGTGTCTAGTCTCCTGCCGTGATATAATTATTAACGTTGGGATAAATGCACAAGCTTATCATAAACCCAAAGCCTCCTCGTAAAATTCATTGTGATATTTGACTGTTATGGGCCCAGACCTTAGCGCGTTTCATCTTGGGGTAGGAGGGAGATGAGGGAGATAAATGCGTGAGAGAGAGGGACTGTTACGCACGGTGCGTCTCCATCATGACGTCGTGAATTAGCTCAAGATTGTAGGGGGAGAGAAAAAAAGGAGGGGAGTGTGGTGAATCGGTGTTTCGTCGTGTATGGGTATACGTTTGTATATAGTGCATGTCTATTTTTTGTATGGATTTTGACATTTATTACCTTTGCCATGCGTAACTGCAATACATAGAAAAACGCCGAATAAGAAGACGTTTTGTTTCTGTAACATTCTGTTTACGAACGGAGCAGCTTGCACATTTATAGCCATACTAATATAGCCATAACATCGTTGTAAAGATGCATATTTTTACCAAATAACCCGACATTGGGCTTTCCCTGGCGGATCCACCCCGGAGGACGTACCGCTATCCTGACTGAGCGCATCGAAACTAATAGTAAGTACACATGCTAGATGCTACTATTACTGTAGGTCGCAATATTAGACTAGATTTATTCAGAAAATGCTCCATTTCCCATGCAGATAATCTAGACAGATGCAAAATTCGTTCTTCATTTTGTATGCAAAGGCCATTCATTTTCGATGGGCACAGGCCAGATTTGTTTAGAGTTCCTTCTTGCAAGAATCCTGCTTGCGTTTTTATGCTTTAGAAAGAGAGGCTAACACTATTTAAAATAACATACAGCCGGTTTTAACGAGATGATGTTATTCCAGACGCTACTTTTAAGATGCATTCATATGAGGACTCTACGGGCTTGTTAATATGGTCGGCCTTCTTCTACAGGCCATCACGGATTCCCTTGTCAACAGCCGACAAGTAACTACCGGCAGCATACGGTTGGTGGCACCCTTACTGTGACCCTCACGTCTCAATAGTTTATGCTCAGCCATGCACAAAATACAGCATCTGAGTCTATGTGCGTGTGCCCCGTGTGGACCTGCACAGAGCTTGAAAATAGCCACTACATGTTTCTCTACATGAAGCTATCTTTGGTGCTGAAATGGAGCGGATCATTCCTTTCCATGGCAGCTTCCGGCATTATGAACACCCAAGGAAGTAGGCAGTGTCAGGTGGCAGGTGTTTTTGTAACAAGGTGTTTCCACAAGGCTGCAGTGTTTTGGAGCAGAGAAGGCGCTGTCCGTGGTGCTGAAGCCTTAATTGCATTTAAAGCTTGAGGCTAGTCGACTTCCTCCTGTCTGCTCAGTGCCGCTGCAGCCACAGCGCTGATAGAGTTAGCTGGCTTTATGCTGGATAGGCTGTTTCATCTGTGCTACACTCACTCACATTGTTTGCTTTTATCTGGCTCAGTGTGTGATCGGTGATATTAATGACTCCTGCTGGGCTGTCCTTTTTTTCTCCTCCTTTTCTCTATAGGCTACTGCCTCCCCTCCCCTTCATGTCTCACAGGACAGAAGCACACACTACGCTGCCAACACACACAGCCCCACGTACACACACATAATACACACGCTGGTGGTGTCTACCTCTTGCATGCTTCTTGTCAGTGAACTCTAAAAATACACTGCATAATGCTAATGAAGTATCCAGCAGAGTTTGTCTGTCTTCCACCAGAAAGCTTTGCTGCCATCTGTCTCCCTCACTGTGGTGCTTAGCTTTGTTATGCCCCCCCCCCCTTCCGTATACCACCCACCCACATCACCCCCCCCCCCCCCACACACACACACACACACACACACACTCACACACACACACACACACCCTCCACTCCCTTACTGCCTTGTTAAGCGTGAGTGTATACAGTATATGTGTTTGTGTGTGTGACAGCCTCATAAAGCACCATGTATTATTCAAAACTGCAAATGAGCAGCTATATATAGTGTGTTTATCATTGATACAGTCAGTTGTGTTTGTGTTGCCCTGCCAGCACTCGAGGCGCTGTGGCTCACGGGACTCGAGGGTCTTTTGACTTTTTGCTGATTAGCAAATCACACTCATTCTGGCAGTCATGAAATCTGCGTTAGGCGACCAAGTGGCCTGTCATTTCACAATCCTTGTAAAGCAAATGGAGTCTTTGTACACATTAACTAGAGTTAAGTTAAAGTAATAGTTTGCTGATACATTGGGACAATATATCCTATTTGTTATTTGTTGATATTACAGATATTGTTTATTGATTTAATTTTAAACTCAGGGGAACTCCTTTAATTTTACATATCAAAGTCTGTTTACAGATCACGGGGAATGCTACTGCATAATGTGAAAAAAAGTTGTATAAAGCATCTAATGGCTCCAGAGGGAGCTGTGTGAAGTCTGATAAATTGCCTCAAGTGATGTCAACATTCAAGTTGCAATGTGGGTAATGTAGGCCCCATGTTTTGACAAGGAAGATGAATGCATGTTCAGTAATTAAAAAAAAAAAAACATCATCTCTGGTTCTGCTGCATCAACCCTTTTTTTAACTGTCCATTGTGAGTCTGACAATTTTGCATAATAGGAGTGCAATGCTAAATCGCTGGAGAATTATCCCAGAGTTTCCCCCGCCAGTGAAGAGGTATCATTGTGCCTTTAAAATCTGCCAACACATATAAAAGCATCTTTCTGTCTTGCAACGGAGAATTTTTTTTTTCCACAGTCTATAAGCTGTTCCAAATACTTTTCTATCCTGACATTAAGAAAACTCTGAAATATATTGAGTGTCCCTTGGCGTGAAATGTTTCCAAGGGCTGCCTTCTTGCAAAAAAAAATCAGTATCAGCCATCAAAACCTGAGCTGAAACTCTATACAGGGCTTTTAAAAGGAAGCCAAGCTGGCTACTGAACCTGGGCTTTCTACACTGTAAATACAAATAGAAGCAGGGAGAGAAAAGTGGACTCATCCTCTCTGTGCACAGTCAGGCACGTTGAAAGGGAGCATTTTTGCCAAAAAGTTGATGCATCCTTTTTTAGAAAGACAAGCAGTGGACCGAAAATGATTGTATCTGAGGACTGAGTGTAGCAATAATACTGTAAGAATGTTTTCTCAGTAACACATTTCTCTTTGTCTCTTGTTTCCTCTTCTGTCTTTATCCAAAACCCTCAATTTCCCTGTCACACTTCCCTACTTTCTTTTTAAACCTCTGTCTCCCTTCTGTTTCAGATCCAGAGATGGCACAACTATTGTTTCTGATTATTCTCTATGCTCTTCCATCTCTCGTTGTGCCCATACATAATTCATCAAGTGGAGGTAATTTGTTTGTGTGTTTATGACTGAATACGTGCAGGAATCTTTGTGTGTGTGTGTTTATAATATGCCTTAATGGACTGAAGTAACTCCGCAGAGATTGCTAAGAGACCTGAATGAAATGTAAATTCTGCAGCATCATTGACAATATTACAATTATCTACATTATCTGGAGACAGAGCTTTTCCATCTCTGCTCTTGTCATCCTTCAATCTTCTTCCACTTCTCTTTTTTTCAGGCTGCGCTATCATCCGGCCTCCCAGGGATGGGGGGATCCGTTATAGAGGCCTGACACAAGAACAGGTACAGAGAATGCTGTTACTGCTCTGGACCTAAATTACACAACCTCACCTGTCAAATCAAACACATTAAACCACAGTTGGCTTGAAGATTTTCATAATAAAAATATTTGATCTGCTAACTGTAATGTAGCTTCTTCCAAATCAAATTAGAAAATAGAAATCATTATGTTAGCCTGAAAATAAAGTGGTGTCAATAACATTAATACAAATTAGCTGGTGATTATCATTACTCCATATGATGAGAGCTATTTCAGCTAATGATATAATAATATTGACTAATGTTGTAACAATGTCCAAGAATAATAGTTGAATATAGAGTTGTCACAATTTCAGATTACATTATTATTACACCATAATTCAAAAGTAAGTTGCATTATTGCATTTAAAGATTAAAGGAATAGTTTGGCATTTTGGGAAAGTATACAAATTGGCTTTCTTGCTGAGAGGAGAAGATTGATACCACTAAATATGCTGGTTAGCTTAGCATAGCATCAAAAAATAAATCTAAATGTCTTGTGCATCATTTTACACACATTTCCCCCAAATTTAGCCTGGCATATCTAATGGCCGGTGAGTGAGATTTAAGAAAACCCCCTCACTTTATGAATGTGAAATAATAAAATGCCTCAAGTACCCCTTAATTTTTGACTAACCTGAAAAAATGAGTTGTAAATTACAAAAAGCAACAAAAATACATTGTGTCATACTGTTAGTATAGAAGTTAATTTAAAGACCCCCTTCAGACATGTTTTAAGACTATCAGAAATACTTTGCTTTTAATAATAATTTCTGTTAATACTTTTCCACAAAAAAAAAACTACTGTAGTTTAAGATTCTTAAGATAACATCTACAGCACTCCTGAATCCAGAATCTATGAATATTGTTCATTTCAAAAGTATAACTGCTGGACACAAGATGTCTCTTACTTCACTGAAAAGTCCATTCACCGCATGTGCACTGGAGGTTTTAAATTTCCACATCACATTTGTGCAAGGTGCATATGCTCACACGTACACGTATTAAACGTGAGATTTAACGTGAGCACAGAGAAACTTTCCTCCAGAAGATGAATATGAAAATTGACTCTGCGCATACATACTTTTTCGCAGTGAAGCTCAAACATCCAGGTAAAGTAACAATACATTTTTGAGTCGAGGGGGAATTTAAAGCTCACGAGATTGTAATTAATTCTAACACTGCAGCAAAACTCTACTTAGAAGAGGGATTGGTGCAGTTTCAAAGTGGAAGAAGGACCAAAACCTTGACAACTGAGCCATTCAAATGTTTGAAATCTGATCGCACCACTCTGGACATCTGCACACATACAGTATACAGTATATGTCAAACACATATACAATATACACACACACAAACACACACACACCTCAACATGAAGTTGAAACATAAAGCTGGGCAATCCTTATATCCCTCCTTTCCCAACCAGAGAGAAGGTATAATTCAGAGTGTGGCAGCTCATCAATTCAGACAATATTGCCATGAAATGTTTTTCAGAGTATAACCTTATTGTCACAGCCATATGGCATCAGTCTGCTTTGAGGCAGAATGTAGAGGGTCCCTAAGTGAATGAGAAAAAAACTGATATGAGAGAGAATCAATCATGCTTTAATTACTATCTCTCCTTCTTCCAATCTCTTTCTGTTTGTGTTTCTCTTACAGATCCGCAGTGTGCAGATCCTCCCTGTGGATTATGAGATAGAGTACATCTGCAGAGGAAACCGAGTAATCGTGGGACCCAAGGTCAGGAAGTGCTTACCCAACGGCACATGGACGGACATGACGCTGCACAGCACATGTTGTAAGTCCTTTTGGGTCTAATTCTCAAGCCTCTTTTATTCTCTTCCTACGGTGGCCGACAGGGGCAAACGCCTTGCAATTTAAGAAAACACACGCAAATAGACGAAACACCACCAAATTAAGAAAACAACTTCATTAATTTGACAACACATGTGCAGCATTCAGTAAACGCTCTTCAAATACACACAACACAACCAAATAGATAAACGCGCTGCAAATATGAAATGATGCAAAAAGAAAAGCACACAAACCCAGAAAACAAATGCAACAAAAAAATGCAGCATCCCGATTACACAACGGAAGTTCTCCAGACCTCTAGAGGGAGCAGCTAAGTGGAACAGCTGGATTTTCGACCCCACGGGGAGAGAGCGCTCTGCCTTTTTATTAGAGTCGGGTATGGCTGCAGCCTGGAGAACTCCATAGACTGTATATTAAATTCATATTATTATTATTATTAATAACATAATGTATTAATAATATACAGTCTATGCTCCCGTCTCAGTCTATGGTGCCGTCCCCGAGCTTCGGCTTTTCAAAATAAAAGCTTGCGTCTGGTCCGCTATGTCTTTGTACTTTGGTGTGTTGGATGTTTGTGAACTAAACAGTACAGGAATCATGCTAATGAATACAATAACTTTTTCAGTAGATGTCTTACTTACAACACGATGGAGTTAGCAAAGCAGTTTTGTGTTTATATGTGTGAGCGGGATTTATTCAGTTTGATAAA
Source organism: Zingel zingel (assembly GCA_023566125.1). NCBI lineage: Eukaryota > Metazoa > Chordata > Actinopteri > Perciformes > Percidae > Zingel > Zingel zingel. The sequence goes on along the minus strand of CM042321.1, from coordinate 9,288,624 downwards.
TCCCTCTGTAAATTGGCTGGCTGACTAAACAGGGAGGGACTATAAATCCTGTCTGTTTTTTGTATTTCAAGAGTGAATTGCTCCACAATATGAATACAAATTGATCACTTATTTTGTTTGTAACCGTTGTTGTATAATCACAATATTACACTTGAGGAGGCCTAAACACTTCAGTGATGCGCCTTTTGGACCTTGAAATTAAACCCTCTCATGTAATACGGCTTAAACAAACGTCAACGTTAAACGCTGATGCAGTTTTAAATGTTTTATTACCACGAGTTTACAGACACGTCTCTGCTGATTGAGTATCACCTGTGACCTGAGCCGAGACACACCCACCAAACGAGAGAAAACATATCTCAAACATAGACTTAATATTTACAGTCTATGCAGTTGCTCTCTCTCTCTCTCTCTCTCTCTCTCTCTCCCTCTCTCCCTCCCCGTGGAGTCGAAAATCAAGCTGTTCCAGTTAGCTGCTCCCCTTAGGGGTCTGGAGAACTTCCGTTGTGTAATCTGGATGCTGCGTTTGTTGCATTTGTTTTCTGGGTTTGTGTGCTTTTCTTTTTGCTTCGTTTCATATTTGCAGCGCGTTTATGTATTTAGTTGTGTTGTGGTATTTGCAGCGCGTTTGCTGAATGCTGCACGTGTTGTCAAATTAATGAAGTTGTGTTCTTAATTTGCTTGTGTTTTGTCTATTTGCATGTGTTTTCTTAAGTTGCAGGGCGTTTGCCCCTGTCGGCCACCGTATCTTCCACCCTTCTTCATCTCATCCCTTTTCAAAACAATTTAGTGGATAATAATGAGTTCTTATGTGTTCTGTCGGGTTAATCAACATCAAAATTAAGTTACAATAAAATAATAAAAGACCATAAATACAGAGGGAAGTGTGAAATACTGTGCAACCTTCACTCTCACTTTTGAGGGACTGGGATTGGAGTCATTTTTATAACGCAATCTTAAATGGAGCTGAAATGAAATCAAACTACAGCCTTTAATTGTGGTGGTTTCCTTCATTACCTTACATTTAGAGCAGAAACAATTTGTGACCACAGCATTGACCCATCCCCTTTTAAGTTAATATGTTAAACTTGTTAGCAAACAGATTTTTATTTACACATCCAGCAGTTACAGAGAAACTTTATCAATCATTTGAAGTCCTGTGTCTGTCTGATGCATTAAGCCAATATGAACTCTCTGTTAGTTTTTGGTCTTTACCAACTCCTGAGAGAAATGGATGACTCTTTAGCTGCTAAATGTTCACCAGCTATTTGCTAACTGTGTCTGGTTGACGTGTGGTGCTGAACAGGAAGTGTTCGGTGAGTTTTTACAGCTTTTTTTTCCGCTGAAAACAGCTGTTAGCTTTGTCCAAAAACTGCGCTATAAGAGCAGTGAGAGTGAATCAAAATAAAAAGTTGTGGCCGGACAGCTAAACAATGAGCTGAGACTCACTATAAAGCTCCGTAAAACCGATGGAAGCTGCAGATTCAGGTGATAATTCTGAATAGGTTGTTCACTTTAATTTATGCATAGAAAGCTTTAAATATTTGCCGTTATACTCAAATTAAACATTTCAAGTTATCTTATTAATCAAAAAACAGTTACAATTTAGAGGATGTTATGTTGTTAATATCTAAAAACTTTTGGTTGAATTTGAATTTCATTCTTGACATTGGGAACAATTATATGTGTGACAAAATTAATCTCAACTTAAAGGTCCACTAACCATCTTTTTTTGGAGCTTTCAACCGCATCTCCTGGGACCTGCAAAAAATGGAATTAAAATTGAAAGCCCTTTCCAAGTCATAACATTGACTGGCAAGGTGTTAAAGTCATCAACCAAGTGTCAGTGGACGGCCAGAAGAAGACCAAGGAGGCTGTTTACATCCGACCCAAAAGACCACCCTTGATTCAGTGACCAGGGTTACGATCTGTCTCCTATATGACTTGTTTTCACATGGGGAAACCTAAGCCATTTGCTGATGAAGACTGTGCAATGTGGTTTAAAGCTTTGAAAAATATAGTATTTCAGTGAAATTCTTCTCTTGCCCTAACAGGTAATATGTCCCAAAACCAGAGCTCGTAGACATACTTTATGATCTATGAATAAGTTTGTTATTTTGCTCTTTCCTGCTGACAAGCATTTTTGTCTGTATGCTCTGAGATATGTGAGCCTGATGAAGAGCTATATAAAAAAAATCATGCAAATGTGAACATATCTGATACCCCCATAGAGGATAGTGTGGGTTGATGCTTGCTGGGTAATGATTTGGAGGGCTTGCATTTAGATTATGGTTGAGCTTGCTTAGCACCCACCCTGGAATCTAGTATCTGTGTATGTGTGATATGCAAGTCCATCTAACTTTGCCTGCAAACCAACATTTTCTTATTGGTCTAAGGCCTGAATGTAATTTCTACTCATATCACATCTAAAATTCCCCTTCAAATACTGAGAATTAGACCACAGATCCAAGAAAATCCCTGTTATATCTCCTGTTTTTGTTATTTCAGTGGAATACATTTTTTTTTCCAAGAATACATTCTCTAAAGCAGGATTTTTGTTTTCTCTGGCTTATGTAAGAGCACAAGCTGCAATGTGCAGATTGGAGTTTTATTATGTGCTCACATGCTGGAAGGAAGACTCAACAAACTCGGCAGCTAAACAAATTATATTGAAGAGCTTGGCCATTTTGTCAAAAAAACAACCAAGAGAAATGGAGGCTGTAAGCTAACATCACAAATGTGGTAACTAAACACAAAACTATCTGTCAAAAGGGGTTCCTAGAGCAGTAGACTTTCTTTATTGTGTCTTTGTTGTACTACTTGAGTAACAGGGGCTGCCTACCGCTCCTGATAGGATGGGTTTAAAATGGGAAATCTGATTCTTACTTGTCCTGTGCGTATGTGACAGTAATAAACGTAACTTGTGACTACAGACGAAGAAGTTACTTATAGCTTTTATATAGTTAGGGATGTCAAAATCAGCCAAAAATGACTATTAAATATCCCCAAAAAATACAGGTTTGATTATATTTGAATAGGCTTATCTGATACAACAGGAGATATAACTACAGGTATGTTTATTTCAACATAAACTTATATTTAAAAAAACAAACATCTAGCCTAACGCTGTACCTACACAGTACAAAATACGTTAATAAAATAATTTCCTCTATATTTTAACACCGTAGACCTCTTTCCCTCTCTCTCTCTCTCTGGAGTGTGCAGGTCAGTTTTTAGAAAAGTATTTGTTTACACGTACCCGTGTATATATGCCGTCAATGCTGTCAAGAGCATGCCAAACCTGTAGGTGGCAGTGTAACGAGAAGCTCAAGCACACGTTAGCCAATCACAATCCCGAAAATAGCAACAACAGCAACGCATCACTTCCTCTCTCTTCTCTTCCTCACTTCCTCGGCTGCCTAAACCTCCGTTTGTCTCAGTTTACGTGCAAACGTGCAAACAAAGTTTTCCAAAATCTCCACTCTGGCCGAAGGTTTTAGAAAGACTTGTTGTCAGAGGCGAATTCTCCGTTTATGTGTAAATGAAGGGCACAAACGAAGGGAAATGTCTCAGTTTTCCTAAATAACCATGTACGTGTAAACAGGGCCTTGGAGAGCAGAGGGAAAGTGGGTGGGGCAGGAGCAGGGGAGTGAAATGGAACACACCTGCCCTTGTTCACTTTCAGCCCAAACTATACGGATCGACTGCCAGTTGCCTTTATAGTGCGTTCCATTTGTACTCGGAACTTGGATTTTCCGAGGTCAAAGTCGTAAAAAACACGCCCCCAGAACTTGGGCAACCACCGACTACCCCGAGCTAAAAAATCCAACATGGGTGCTCCGTGCATCAACAGTTGTGAAAGCAGTAGTAACAGAGTTATAAGCACTTCTGTGTTATTTGTGTCTCACTAAATCAGTCGTAAACGCAGCGCTGCCCATATTCTATCTGTGGACATGTCGTTAGTCTGTTTGTATGCACAAACAACAGCGTAATGCATTGTTATAAACTGGCATTGCTAACAATGGCTAACCTGGCTAAAGCTAATGAAAACAATGAAAATTCCGACTTGTAAATGGAACGCATTCAACTCGGGTGTGGAACTATCAGCATTCTATCCCCGTTTTCATGTTCATGCTATGTCTGCTTATGTCATGCAATTCCCTTATTGTACATTAGTCCTATTTCTCGTATAAAAGGCGCAATACCAATATTATTTATAAAAGTATTATAACTGTTTTTTACACATCATAAATAGCTGCAGACTCATTTCAATAGGGCTTAGTTAGCTGCAGGAGTTTCAGATTTAGAAATTTGTGATCTGTATCATGATTAATCATATTAATGCTTACATCTCACAACAACAGCATTTCTTCCAAGCATTTACAGATAATGTTGGAAATAAAGAACTCACGCCAAATTTCTATAGTTAATCACGATTAATCGCATGTTTTATCACATGAATAAAATTATATTATTTTGCATTTCAGAACTGTTTAATATCTATGTACTTAAGTACATATTAACAATGGAAAGCAAAGAAAGTTACTTTTTGAACTTGACTTTAAGATTTGTAATTGTTTATTATTTATTTACTGTAAACAAAAGAAAAATGTGTGAATCATTATTGCAGGGTAAGTACCTAACTTAACTGAGATGTAACACTAACACTTTGCTTATACGGTACAAACAAAATGGTCCAAAAACCGGATTCCACAGCAGGACATTTGTAACCTTTACGTTTTTCTAATAAGGAATGTAACAATTCTCCTGGACAGAAAAGGGGGTGGACAATGTCCCAAATGACAAAAACAGTCAAACAAACGATACAAACAACACAGTCACACGCTCAAAACCCTCGGCTGGGCTCAATAAATCCAAAAAAGCTCTGATAAACACACTGTACACTGCCTGACGCCAAAGTTAGCGACTAGCTGCTAAACAATGTGGAGCATTTAGCAGCAAAGACACAGACTATTACTGAGCTTTTGGACACCCAGTAACAAATATTTTCTCATTCAAAGCATGTTTACTTCTGATAAATGTTTGTGTAACTGCAACTCAATCCCCCAGTTATTATGAATTTGTTTTTCTATTAGAGATGCACCGATAGACCGATAGATTTTCACGTGCTCGGCCATGACCGGCGACCGGCAGGTCAGCCTGACATATGCCAATTTCATGCCGGTCAATGCTACAATTAACTGACAACATAAGTTATACGAGTTACAGTTCTCAAGGACGCACACACACACACGGACGGGACAGCACAGTCTCTTTTTCCTTTCTCTCAACTTTTCCGCGGTGTGAAGCGCGTGTCCGCGCTATTCTTGCACATGTAGGGAACCTCGTGAATTAACCTGCAACATGTCAGCTGTTTGGAAATTCTTCGTGTGTGTGCAGAAGATAACAAGTTTGCAATATGCAACACCTGCTAGGAAAAAGTAGGGCGTGGAGGGACGACACTAATATTTAATAATTGGATATTGGATGTGAAAAGAAGGAAATGGTTCTGACATTGCACTTTAGATGTGTGTGAATTTCCCACACCAGGAGTCATTTATATAGTTCTATTTTATAGTGATCCATTATCTGTTCAAAAAATGTTCTATGTTCTGTGCAAAATGTTCTATTAAAGAAAAGATAGAAAATAAATATTTGTTTGTGCTGTAAAGTGGTTAGAAAAAATGAAATCGGTATCGTTTGGCCTAACTCAAAGAAAATCGGAATCGGCCTAAAAAGTTGTAATCGGTGCTTTCTATAACTCCCTTTGTCTCAGCCTCCCTTACTTTTGTGCTTCTTCTGGTTCCCAGTGCTGCTGTGCCCGCGGGTGTGGACCTCCCTGGAGAATGGCCGGGTGATGGTAAAGCCCCCCGGGCCACCAGTGGAGGGGACAGTTCTCCATTACAGCTGCCATGCCGGCTTCATCCTGGAGGGCAGAAACATCAGCCATTGCACTAAATTGGGCAAGTGGGACGTGCCTAAACCCACCTGCCTCTGTGAGTTTCTAAGCCATTGTGACTAAATTGGATTTGACATTACGCTTCCAATTACAGTAGAATTAAGAAAAGTATGTTGTATTTGTGGGATGCCATTTACTGTCTTGGGGGAGATTTAGTAGGGTAAGCAGGCTAACTGACAACACAGATGACGAGTAATCATTTGCATTATCATTGCAGTCAGTCAGTGTTAGAGACAAGCTGCACAGTCAGCGAACATTTATATCACAGCGCCCATGAATATATTTTAATTTAAATTCAAAATATCCATCATAATATGTAGTAGCAAAGATGTTTATGTAATTGATATTCGTGATTTATTATCATCAACTTTTTAGTTTACTTAACTAGGAAAAACTTAGGAAAACTGCTGACACTGCAAAGAAACCCCAAAAAAGGATCAAAAAGACTAAAGTCTATGGCGTTTTTCCATTACTCAACTCCATTGCTCAACTCACCTCGACTCTACTCTTTTTTGGTTTTCCATTACGAAAAAAGTCCCTGGTACCTGCTTACAGGTACTTTTTTTAGTATCACCTCCATCGAGGTTCCAAACGAGCTGAGGCGATACCAAAAGGTTACGTGAAAACCTGCAGACTACTGATTGGTCAGAGAGAATCGTCACTAATCACTGCGTCATCATTGCTAGCGACAGACAGGCGTGTGTCACTACCAAGGGGGTAAGCGTCTCCTCACAACCCGAACCTCCTATGGAGCCATTTTGATGCTAATAAGCACTCACCCCCCGTTAGCATCCCATTGACTGCCATTCATTTTGACGTCACTTTGACAGCGAATAACTTTACATCTGAAGCGTTTAAAGACTTTATTTGTCCATTGTTTATTTCTAAAGAAACACGACAATGTATAAAAGGCTCCATTACCTTGTACCTCACGTTATGACTCCGTAGTAGACGTTTTTGTAAATATAGGCTAACGATTGTGTCATAACCACGGGACTTTCTGTCGCATAGTAGAGGAATTACCATATAGTACAGGAGAAGCTCGCAGACAGTTTCGACTTACATTAGCTGTTTAAGTTTAATTACTAATGTTACAAGAACCTGCTAACGAGAGACTTCTGTAATGTCAATGTAATAAAAATGGACCTACATAACGAAGTTCGTTCACTGCTGGCTACAAGTTAGCAATCAAACACAACAAAGGCTGTCACTGGAATGGTGTTTTGAGCTAATGTTACCAATCAAACAATCATAGATAGCTAAAATGTTTGCCGGATCTGGATCCCTTGGCGTTATTCCGTAAACCGTTTAAATCTGAGCATGCGCAACTCACATCTGGTACTGACAGGGTGTCCTGAACAAACCTGCTATTTTTAAATAGTTTAACCAGCGGTGTTTTTTTTTGCTGCCTCCAGCTTTTTTTGAAACATTTTTTTTTCTTTTTGCTGTGGCAACAGCCACATGCCAAGAGTAAAAAACAACACACCTTCGACGTTCTGTGTGTGTGTTAGGTCACGGCAGCTTGCCTCAGGCATGAGGCGGTACTTATGCTGCGTTCCAGACACAATTTTTAGCCCGTAAGTTACGACTTCAAGTCACGACTCACGACTTGGTAGCATTCCAGGCAAAGTCAAGACAAACCCTTCTAGCTAGCGTTAGCTAGCGGCTACCTAACATTGACGTTAGCTAGCGCTAGCTGATACTAGCGATTTCTAGTCGGCGACATATTTTGGGCTTCATTTAATAAACATAGCCTGTAGTAGGACACAATTGTATGCGTATTGTTTTGATTACAATATGCGGAATTACTTTACGTTGCCTAGTTATGTCTATTTATTTCTATTTCTCCTCGTTAATCACCAGCGTCTGTACAGCATCAACAGGGGTCGCCATTGTTGTTTATGTGTGTGTGTGTGTGTGTGTGTGTGTGTGTGTGTGTGATGTCAAAAACTGTAACTGGGAGTACAACGATCTGGTACGAGTTCACGGGTAGTAAGTTACGGGATTGACTGCCGTTGCAGGGCACTTTCACAGGTAGAAGGTTGTGAAAACACGGGTTACGGGTTGCCTGGAATGCAGCATAAATCTGTAATGGAAAATGGAGGATGGGTCACCGCGGCCGAGTCGAGCCGAGTAGAGTAGAGTCGAGCTGGTACCATGTAACGGAAAAACGCCATAAAAAGTCTAAAAGAGAGGCTGACAGTGAATGCATGAAACACTTACTTACACCTTATGGTAACCGTAGCCAAAGGCTCAGAGCTGGGGCTAATTCAAGTTCATGTTTATGTAGCTAGCTAGAATCACAGTAAGTCATCTCAAAGCTAGATAACAGCATCGGGCTCACAATCATGATGGGGATGATTGAAATGAATGACTAGTACTTGTACAAGTTACTATATGAAGAAACCCCAGCTTTATTAGATTAATAGACAAACAAGTAATATGCAACTATTTTGATAATTGATTAATTGTTTCAGACAATTTTTTAAGCAAAAATGCCAACCAATCTCTGGTTGCAGCTTCTTAAATGAGAGGAGGAGAAAGATGGTTTTCTTATTTGACACTAAACTTAAAGTTTTTGAGTAGATAAAACAGGCATTTAAAGACATTACCCTGGCCTCGGCATTTTTTTTTCTTTTACAATTTTATGACATTTTATAATCAAAATAGATTGATCAGTTAATCTTTAGTGAAGATGATTGTTAGTTGCAGCCCCAGTAAATGTATTCAAATCCCTAACAGAATCTTTATTGGCAGGAATGTACACTGGAACTAAAACAAACGGAACATTTCATCACGCAGACATGGCTCACTTAGATTTTGCAGTCTGCCCCACAAAAATGGGAACACAAGGCTTAAAAGATAACAGATATTATAAACACCTGCTCTCCCAATGGTGAAGCATGGTTGCTAGGCAATAAATAATCCAATAAACCAATCAGAGTGTAATCCACAGGGGGTAGTTTGTACCGTTGGCACAGGCAGGTAAAACAAATGATGAATACAAATGAAAACCTGATTGAATTACCACATAATAAATACTTAATGAATATAAGATGAGCAAGTGTGAGTGGATATTTGTGATATCAACACCCAAGAGTGTTCCTGATTACAACAGTCCAAATAAATGAGGATTTAAGCAAAAAACAAACAAACAAAAAAACACGTAGATGAAACAAAGAACTGAAAGAAATGAGACTGCTAACTGGTCATCAGAGGAGTTAGCATGGCAACCAATAAAGTTGCTATGGGAATGGTAGTATTAAAAGGGATGAAAAAGGGAATTATCAGCACAGACTGGGCATCTGAAAGTAGGTGACATATTGAAAAAAAGAAGCTGGAAGATGTGTAAATTCTCTATGGTTCACTCATATGTGTACTTATAATGCACTCTGATGATGTTTAAAAGATTTTCTATGGTACCTACACTATATAACTATATGCGATTTAAAGGTTTTTCTGCTTATTTTCATGGTGTGCCTGTGCCTATTTAAGGATTACATAATATCTACCACAGTTAGGGACCCAGCATCCAACCAACACTCTCTGGACAACTACAATGTTGTGTCACTGCCCTCTAGTGGAGTGAAATAATTTGAGTTTTGAGCTTTACTGCACCAAATCTTTATAAACTAGGGCACAGACCTCCACTAAGGCACGCCCTATCTCACAATGTTAATGCAGTGTGAATTTTCCCAATCAGGAACTCATTTTTCCAATTAATACATGAATGCAGCAAAAATGCCATATCTTGCAATGTTAGTGAAAGTGAAAAATAATTTGTGTATCCACCCTGTGATTTGGATCCACTTCTACATTTAATGGGTTCTTCCTTGGCCCATTCTACACCCTTCCACCAAGTTTTGTGAATAATAGGGCCACTATGTAGTTTTTCTGAAATCCTGCTGACAGACAAACAAAAAACAAACAAACCAAGGTGAAAACATAATCTCTTTGACTGCATAAAGGTGAATAATTTAATTGATAAACATCAGTATTTTCCATCAAATGCTGAAGCAGAATGATCTTTTTCTTCTAGTTAATTGTTCTGTTTCCACATAAATTGTGTTTTTTAATGAAGTTTTCTTTTTCTTTCTTTTTGTGTTTGCCGGCCAAAGATGACCGAAACTACACAGGTAGGAATCTTTCATTCTTATTATCATGTTCATGCTAACCAAATCGTACTACACTTTATAGTTAATTTTTTATTTTTATCGTGGCATGGACATACAAGTACCCAACCAGTAGCTCAGTCCATAGGGACTTGAGAACCAGAGGGTGGCCCGTTTAAGTCCTGGACGGACCTAGTACAGAGTGTGGACTGGTAGATGGGGAGGTGTCAGTTCACCTCCTGAGCACTGCCGAAGTTCCCTTGAGCAAGCACCGAACTCCTCACTGACCCTTCATTCTGAAATCTCTCCACATTTGATGCGTGTGCGTGTAAATCAAACAAAACAACAGAATTAAAAAAATAATTTCCCCAAGAGGACAAATTAAGTAGGCTACATTAATATTATATGGTGATTAGGTGGTGAACTGTAAAACATTACATTGCAAAACAGAGGACGTTGTCTTCTGTCCCAAGCTAACAAACAAGGTTCCCCTTTCTTTTAAAAGTAAAAAAATCATTTCACACATTTCACTAAAAGTGTAGTCCTTAAATCAACATATAATTACAAATAATAAATCATGAAATGGTTAATGGTAATGTACCTGAATGTAACTGTACACTCAGATATTTGATCTTTAAATGCTTCACATAAGGCTTTGCAATACTGTGCTGCAGATGTAACGTGTACTGTCGTCACAAGAGGGCAGCAGCAGCCTAAAGCACAGACAAGTGGCTGTTCTGGAACTGATGGTTAAAATCAGGCTGAGAAAATCTGACTTCATAGGGAAAAGGAAATGTGTTAAATCAAAGATTTTTTTCTGCTGTGAGAAACAAGACTTTTGAAGTTGTGAACTCAGTTAAATAAATTAGTTTTAATATCTAATATTAGAACTCGACATATTACAGGGCTAATAGCATTTCCCCCAGTTCCTTACCAGCCCATGAACATGATGAACATCATATTTCTACACCTGAGTTTTGAGCAAATACTTATTTTATGAATCAAAGCACTGAGAGAGAAGATTAAGACTATTTAATTTGCTCATAAGCATCATTAGTGAGGTAGCATTTTCAACTCAACTCATCCACACTAAACCCCTGTTTTTGCACTATTTCCAAAGTTTTAATGAAAATTGTCTATTAGTTTGTTGCCAATTGTTTTTGCCATGCTCCTACCATCTACTAAGAGGAAAAGGGAATTTGAAAAAGGAGAGGGTTAGCTGTTAGTTTGTCACCGTGCAGGAATAAATATAATCAGGTATGTAATATTCTGCTCACTTACCCCAGTCCCACATACAGCGCTATTAGACCTGTGGTTCTGTACGAGGCTGCAGCAGGTCATTTCTGAAAATGAAGTAATGTGCTTAGCCAGCATTCCCTGGGGAAATGTTCAAAACAGGTTCAAAACATATACTAGTGCAGCCATTTTATCTGATCCCAATGAATACATGTGTTGTTGCAGGATGGCTAACCCTCTTGCACAGTTATGTCACCCAACAAATTAGGAATTGGCCAGATATTGAATCATACACTTGCTACAATCCTTAGAAGCAATATGCATGCACTAAACTCAATATATAGTTTCATGCGAGTAATCCGAGAAGTTGCTGATAAAAACTTTCCAAATATCACTGACAGACTTGAGAAACACATAATTAACAAAGCAGCAGAAAACACTGTTTCCTCAAATAGAAATTTCCATCTACTGTCTCAATACTGACCTCCTTCTGGCTATGCTCTCTCTCTCTCTCTTCACTCCATGTGCCATCACCACCCACTTACTGCCTCCTCAGCGGGAGAAAGGTTAATACCCTGCTCCTGTCTGTGTCTGCTCTACCCTCTGTGTGTGTGTGTGCGTGTGTGTGTGTGTGTGTGTGTGTGTGTGTGTGTGTGTGTGTGTGTGCGCGCACACGCACATATGCAGTAGGATTCTCTAGTTCCTGTTTTCTCCAAGTGCAGTAACAACACCACAATAAAGGTACACAGTCAATACAAACAAAGCTGCAAATAATCGGCACATGACAATCTAACATAGTTTCTATCCAAACTCTGTATACGTATGTACAGTATATGTATATTTATACATATGTGCTTATATATATATATATATATATATATATATATATATATATATATATATATATATATTAGGGCTGTCAAAATAACGTGTTCATTTCGATTAATTAATCTGAGAAAAAATAACGCGTTAAAAAAAATAACGCAGATTAATCCATTCCATATTGACGTTTGACCCGGAGCCGTTCTAGCCACCATTCGACTGTAAAATGAAGGAGGGAGACGAAAATGTGCTACTGAAATCGATTGACACCCCTAATATATATATTAGGGCTGTCAATCGATTAAAAAATGTAATCTAATTAATGACATACTCTGTGATTAATTAATCAAAATTAATCACATACATAATTAACGGTGCCTGAACCGATACTTTTTAAGAAAGTAAAAAAAGAGAAAAAAAAGGGTACTAAACAACAATTGGTGACATTAAAGAACGGCTTGTTTATTGCTAAGGCCATATGGTCAAAATTAAATGATTTAATAATAATGTATAACAATAACAATAACTTATTTCACTAGTAAATTGCTGTTGAACGACAAAAACAACCACCAGATGGGAAAAGGACATTTACAATAAGTTCAAATGCACCACGAGGCTGTAGTTTACCAGTTTCATTGAACGCACCGTCTGTGTTGTTTTTCCTACGGCAACTGCAGATTGTTACACACCGGTGTTGAATCCTCTACAGTAAAACACAGTCAAACTTTACACCGTTTAGCGTTAGCTGTCAGTATTTTAACCATTTTTAATCCAGCTACTAGCTAGCGGTAGGCTAACGTTAGCTGCTGTCGAGTATAGTGTTAACTAGCGTCACGTGCAGCGGTGTTTGTGTTGCCTGTATCGTCTGTTTCAGAGCATCAGAGAGAAGCGCAGACATATCAGTGGCACCATATTTCGGTAGCCAGGGTTGGCAGGAAGAAGACTTTAAAAGTAAATGTTCCAATTAATGATCCAGGCAGCACATTCTCGTCTCCCTCCTTCATTTTACAGTCGAATGGTGGCTAGAACGGCTCCGGGTCAAACGTCAATATGGAATGAATTAATCTTTGTTATTTTGACAGCCCTATATATATGTTCTCTGTATTTTATTTTTAGATTATTCTTTTTAATAATCTATTTCATCTTTTAGGATTCTTATATTGTAGAATGCAGAAGCGCCAACAGGCATTAAAGCAGAAGGGTGACATAAATCTTTATCTTCCTCTCCAAAACAACAATGCATTAGTCTGTCTCAAAACGTTGAATTTTTAATGGAGTAATTTGATAAAAAACTGACTAGTTATCAGAAAATGTTACAAAAGCAGGAATAAAAATTTGTTGGTGGATTAATACACATGTTGTCGACTACTAGAAGTATTTACAGCAGCAGGGCAGTGTCTGTGGGACTGACTCAAAATAAACTACAGTAAGTGCCTGTGCTCATCATAGTCAAAGAACATGAAGGCTCATTGATGTTGTTTTTAATAGTGTTTTCACAACAAAAAAGCTCTATGGCACGAAGGAATAAGATATATCAGATTCGGCAACACAGAATAGTACTAGTACTTGTTTCTTCATGGGATTTGTTGGAAATAAGACAAAAAGGCCACCCTCAGCCTTAAAGGTGCCCTGCCACACAAAACCATTTTTACTTGTATTTTTTGAAATATGTTAGGTCCATATGTGTTTGTGTTATGTCGTGAATATGAAAATGAACTGCTACCTCCTCTGTCAGCTCTAGCCACTGACAAGAAATAAGAGGAGAAATCAGCCAATTACAAAAGCTGGTCAGTCTGACGTGGTGTTACCTGAGCCCATTACTATTCATGAGCTCGCCCAGTTGCGCTGGGTAAAGGATGCTGATAGCCAGGCTCTCATTGGCTAGCTGTTAGCCAATCAGAGTCAAGCAGCTTAGCTCGTTAAATATTTATGAGAACTGGCACAAATCGAGCTGAGTCCTCCTACAGGCTTTCTACACCACGCTAGAATGGCTTGAAACAAGGTAACCAAGGCATTTCTTCCACAAAAAATGTTACAGAGTCCATGGTAGAACTTCAGACATTACCATAAAGTAATGAAATACGTGTGGCAAAGCACCTTTAAAAAGATGGGTTGTATCATTGGGATTTTAGCAGTGCTTTAAACTTGGCGTGTGAGTTATCTGTTCAGTATCACATGTCAAAACCTACAACCACATAAACTGTTGATAAGCAGGTGCTGTGAGAGTAAACATGATTCCCACTCCTCACCTAGTAAAACGTGAATTTGAGCCTTGTACGTAGCAATAATTCATTTTTAAAGCTAATGAATACAGTCAAATCTTTCTGATAGTTATGTAGCAGAAGGTTTATTTTTTTCTTCATATCTACGTATATTCATAACAATACACTATTGGTTACCAAATGTTGCTATAAAGCTGTGCCCTAGTGGCAGGTTATTGTGTACAGTCAAACAATGAACTTATTATTCTTAACTCCCCTCCACTCTGATTCTCAGGCAAGATATATTACTTTAATAACGGAGGTGCTGCAGAGTATTGGAAACTAGGTAGTATGTGGTGTGCTGCTGGACAAATTATATAATGATGATCCTGTATTGAAGTTAGAGCTTATTACTGCATGATGAACTGTATTTCCATAGCGTGCTGGCCAACATTTATGCTCCCATACCTTTTTGTAATTCCAATAATACTGTCCCTGTAATGTGTAAATACAGCCTGAGCTTCCACCTTGCCCATCTGGTACAACAAGCAAAGTTAGACAAGCATAAAGAATAGATTATGAACTACTCTTTGACCAAAGTCTGATCTTGGCACAAAGGAACTGGATCAGACGTTTACTGTTGGCATTGTGTGAAAACAAATGTCAGCGTCCAAATTTAAACACTCTAATTGATTTTACACAATATATTTTGTCTGAGCATTTTCACAATGATTTGGATTGCTCTCGGAATAACATGCAATTTGTGATCTTGTGATTGTGTTAAAAAGGCAACATTCAAAAAAGTATTTTCCTCACTAACACCTCTGCCAGGAGGAAAACAGGCCATTATCCTGAAGGATGCCCAATGTTCAAACTGCAGACACGCAAGCCTACAGTAAAAGGCCCTCATTATCGCAGCTCAGCAACATGTGACAGCACTCATGTCTCCATTGCATCTTTTCTAGGCTGTGCCACAGTTCATATTTCCTCTGAATGTTGTATTTGCCACCACTAGGGTTAACACTGCACTGCCCAATGCTGGTGCATCTTGAATGTGTTGGCTGTAGGATCATGGACCGAGAAAAAAAAATGCATATAAAGTTCACGGCTGAATAATTAATAATGCGTTGGACGGGTCGTAGGGTAGCAGCGAGGATGAGGAGGTGGAAGTGGAAGGCAAATGCCAGCAGATGATCACTACAGTCACCTCCGCCTGTGAGGGCTTGTTAGCAGCTGGATCTGAACAGCGCTCTGCTACATGGAGATATCCAGATAATGAGATTTGGGTAATGAACCAGAGTTATATAATGGTCATATTCCATTGCCTAACTACAGAGGGTTTTTAATTTAGACTGGAGAAATAATGGTCTTCTTCTCAATTGGTGCAATAAGTAATTTTCAAAAGGGAACTTTTACACTACCATTACATTGCAATTAGAGCACTTACACACGAACTACAAAAACATGAGCATGACCATGAATGAATAAAAGTAAAGTCAATAATCCAAATTCAAAATAGCAAAAATGTATCGTTGGCAAAGTATTGTTCTGTGATAACGAGCTGGTAACCTTTAGTTGTAACATTTGTCACAGGATTCATTGATATCATATGATGTAGGTAGATGTGTCTTCAAAAACATCAAACATACAAAAAAAAAAGACTGTATGATTATTCAGTTTTAACTATACAGTAAAGGCTTAAAGGCCATTGTGCCTGAGTCTATGTGTGTACTTGTGTACTATGTGTCAGAAGGTGTGAGTGCATGGTTGCGTGTCATTGTGTGTCAGAGTTACAAATTGCGACTGTGCTGGATGTGAACAGAGGGTTCAAACAGGTGTGCAGGGAGTTCAGTCTCTCTCTTATCTACACTAACTACATCCCTGTTTCCACTCGTGAAATGAAAGCAAATAAAGTCAGCCATGATTGATACTGCCTGCCACATTTTTTTGCTGATTTCTCAAAGCTTCTGTAGCATTTTATAGATTTGGCCGTTGAGAGGATATAGAGATGAAATGTTCTATAAATTAGCAGAGGTGGTTACAGAGCAGAGTTGCTCACTGCTCATGTGTGCTAGGCCAGTAAGCATGGAGTTATTGATTTGCAGGTCAAACAGCATTTACTGTAGGTTTCTATGTCAAAACCAGGCTAAAGGTTACATGTAACCATTGTTTCACCGTGCAGGTTAGCAACAGCACCAGCTCTGGGGATGGCAATGTTGGTCTGTCGATGCACTACTTTGGTCTAGATATCTCAGCAACTATTGGATGGCTTGCCATTACATTTTCTACAGACATTCGTGGTTCCCAGAGGATGAATCCTCATAACTTTGGTACCACCATAAGTTTGACATTTGTGGGGGTTTTTTTTGTAGTGAAATGGTTTAACAACTGTTGGATGGATTGCCATGAATTTTGGTAAACACATTGATGTCCCCCACAGGATGAATTGTAAAAACGATTGCTTTTTTAAACTTATTTTTGAAAATCAATCAACAGATGGAACAGATTCATGCATTACATAATTTCTTTGGACATCTGTTTATGTCATTGGCCATGCAGTTGCCCAAACATTATATTAATCAATATGAGAAAAGACTTAATCATTGATGTTGTGGTATTGATGCCTTATTGGTACGTATCACCCAGTCCTACCTAGACCTGCTAATTACTAAATTCATACTCACCTGGAGAAGATAAATCTGACTCTCTGGGTATTTAATCATTGTTTAAATGGGCTTTTAAGCCAGGCAAGGTCCTTATTTAGCCTCCTATGCATTGATCAGAAATTGATTATGGATGCACTAGCCTACATTGTAAGCCAGCAGCTGCAGCAAGTGGTGGGAGTAAGAAGCCAAATGCAAAGAAGAAAATGTAACAAATAGAGGCTGTGTGGAACTCTTGTGGAATGGATGCAATGTTTAAGTTAAGCACAGCGTTTAACTCATTAGAAAATCTTTGAGGAGATTTTGCCCAGAGCCCCCTCTCAACCATCTCTTTCTTTCTCTCTCTCTCTCTCTCTCTCTCTCTCTCTCTCTCTCTCTCTCTCTCTCTCTCTCTCTCTCTCTCTCTCTCTCAGCATAGATTTTAGACTTGTCTTGGCTCACTCTCTCTTCTCTCTCTCTCAGACACACACACGCTCAGCCTGCCGGTGCTGCAGTGGATCAGACGCAGAGCTCTGGCGCGCCTGCTTTTTCAAGGCAATCGTTTCATCTGTTGGAATACGGCTGCGTTAAAAGGGGGGGGGGATGCTGCGTGCTATTTCCGCGGCTTCAGCTCTTAGTTCACACTCCAGTTGTTTTTTTTAGCTACAGCTCCCAATCCACACTCATTTGACCCGGTTGACGTGTTCTGCGCGGACTCCAGTGTTAAATTCGCGCGTCCCTTTTGCGTAAAAGTCGTGAGTAATGGACAGGATTGAAACTTGACTGATGAGCATCTCGATGCGAGCAGCAGCGTGTCCTCACGTGATTGCTACGAGCGTTGCAAAGTAAAGGCTGATTGAACTGTGTTTGAATTGTCCCGAAAATATCCAGCAAGCCATAATCAACCATGCATTATGCTAAAGTATACGGAGACTAGATTATTTACTCGATTCGATAAAACCCTTGCAATTAAAAGTAATTAGTTGGTTGACACGATATATCTACCAAGTTCAACGTTAAATTCAAACTCAATCCTGCCTAAAGGAGCCGGGCACGTGTAGAGTTCACTTACATTTTAGTTGCAAAATTTGCACATAAAATAAGCTTTTCCCAGTTTGGCTCAGCTGCAGCACCGTGGCCAAGTTGCTCACCTTGAACCATGCTGAAGATTTGCAGAAGTCCTCCGCGGGTAACTCGCGCAGCCCGCGGACATGCGATGTTCCTCCTTCGGGCATCTCTCATCGTGCTTCTCCTCCTCTGGCCACGGCCGTCCGCAGGCAAGAAGAAGCTGTACATCGGAGCGCTGTTCCCCATGAGCGGAGGCTGGCCCGGCGGTCAGGCGTGTATGCCCTCTGCCCAGATGGCCCTGGACCTGGTGAACAACAGGAGCGACATCTTGCCCGACTACGAACTGGAACTCATCCACTATGACAGCATGGTGAGTGCATGTGGAGGAGAGTCAGAGGAGGTGCGCACTTAAGTGATGTGTGGTGTCAGTCAATGAGGGATCCAATTTATCTGCCTCTCAAATTATCACGAGGAACAACTGACTTGTGTCATTTTAAGTGTGCTGAATATCGTTTGTCAATGTTGCGTCACTGTTGTGTGTTTCATTTTGATGCCTCCTCTTGCAGTGAAACATGTTTTTTCTGACTTTATGGAGCTTATTCTATTTTACACCCTGGTTTCTCCACAGTCATGGCAGGTAGCCTATATTAAACTTGTCAAAAACAACAGGACATTTTTCCTTTTGCCTTTTCCCCAAGACACAGATCTCAAAAAGAAGCTTTCTTAAAAGGTCACCACGCTGATAACTAACCCTCAAGTCTCCACTCTGCTCCACAAAGTGGGCTGCCATGCACAGTGCAGATGCTAAATGCACAAACACACCTCCTGCTTGTTGCTCATAAATCATTAATCACGGTGGTATTTTAAAATGTCAACATTATCAACCATATAAATCCAATATCCGCCCCCCGACTGGTTTCATTTCCCCGCGCTGCCCCAGATTACCACCCACTACACTGGCATAAACTATAATCAAAAAGCACATTATTTATCTTTGTAAAAAAAAAAGCTCTATTTACGCCTTGTTGCTGCTTGTGCTAATTGTTATTCTGAAAGTTTCCCCCCCAAAAGAAACCCTTTTTCTCAACAGCGGGATGAGTGGAGACACATGAAAACAATTACTGGATTTCCCTCTTCAGGGTTATTATCAATCATGCTTTAGGACAGATGCCTGGAGAGTGGCCGGGGCACCATACAGTTAACTGTACTGGGACTGGTTAGGAATTTGCTACGAGCTTTATTCTGATTGGTGTACACAGCTCTGCATTGGAATCCTGTTAAACAGAATAGCAGAGAGAGAGAGCGAATGTGTCTGTATGTGTGTGTGTGTGTGTGAGAGAGAGAGAGAGAGAGAGAGAGAGAGAGAGAGAGAGAGAGAGAGAGAGAGAGAGAGAGAGAGGGCGAGAGGGAGAGTTGGCATGGCAACACAGTTACTCTTGAAGCAAACCACAGAAATAAATAAGGTTTCAGCTCTGTGAAAATATGTGTGCAAATTTATAGGCTGGATGTTTGCAGAGCTGATAGTACAGTGCATGCTTATTCACATTCTGTTATGCATACACCTTGTTCTTTGCAATCAAATGCAAAACAGATCAAATGTGTGTGTGTGTGTGTGTGTGTGTGTGTGTGTGTGTGTGTGTGTGTGTGTGTGTGTGTGTGTGTGTGTGTGTGTGCGCGTATAGCCTCATTACAAGTGTAGTGAAGCAAGAAGCTGATGTAGCTGCCATAAACATAAAGATAAAGCAATGGCATGAACAGATTTCATAGGGATTGGGAAACATCACTCCTCATGCTTCAGAAGTCGCTGGCGCCTCTGGCTCGATAAATAGATGCAGATCCTTTGAATAGAACATCTCAAAGAGGCTGGTATAACATTGTCTGAGTGACACTGGTTAATTCCTTGAATTAAGTCGGGGGGGATTTATTGCTCCTGCTCATGGTACAGTGTGTTTTGGAATGAGTTTGTTTTAACCTTCTCATTGCAAATGCTTTTCACCTGGCTGGAATAGTAATGAGGATCTTATTCTCTGAGAGGCATAAAAGCAATTATAAGAATAAGAATTAATTAGCTATGATATTTACATGTAGTTATTATGACTTATCTCCTTATTCCTGTTTGGTCAGAGAGAATCTCCACCTTGTGAGCACAACTCTTTGTTTAACTGTGAGATTAAGACAAGGGCATAACTGGCCCTTTGTTTGCTCACATCTCAAGATCAAGGCTGGAGAAGCGTAATTATGCAGCAGAGTCTCTTGACCTGAATTTATCATGATGAGGAACTTTAAAGTCTAACAGCAGTATTGAATATGAGACATGCATTCTCAAGTTTGAATCAAATTTGGTAAACAGGTGCCGAAACACACATTCACACAGTAGCTCGTGACCATTAGGGTTGGTAGTATCAAGCGATGTCCTCAGCTTGTTCAACATCATACAATATTCATGAAGCTCAACACTTAATCCCATCCTGTCCCTTTAATGGATGCAGATACCCTGTGGTAGCAGAACGGCTTGTTTCTCTGGCTATTCTGGCGACAGCATCAGACTATTTACAGCCTTCTGAGATCTACACATGCACACACGGGCAGACGCGTAGACACACACAGGCAGTACGTGCAGACACACACTCTCCGCGCAGGCCGTTTCCATGGATATATCAAAGCAGAGACTGCAAACTTTGATCAATTATTAACAGTGATGGAGTGAGACAGTGGAGATACAGAGAAATGGTGAAACAAAGTGCTTCCCTCACTTCCGCTCTTTATTTTAATTGGCAGCCATGACACTATTTCCCCATCCACTGTGGCATAACTAGTATTCATCACTGGTCCTCATGCATGTCCATTGGCATACAAGCCTGGGGTTGGTGCCAGACGTAATTATTAGGGAATTAGGAGATGTAGCTGTGCATGCTTTGGAATACAATACATAGGCTGTCCCCCAGGTCCTTATCATATCCCCTCTTCACACTATTTTTATATTATTCAATCTGAAGTGTAATTAGAGTGTATTTTTACAAACCAGTGTCTTCTCCCGCTCTCCCCAGCCCAGGGAACCTTCAGTTTCTTTCAAAGGTTCTTGCAAGCTGGGTTTGACTGATTGGAAAGGCTGCATAGGCATGTTAACATCGACACTGATATTGGCTCGGGGAATTTCAGCACCAAGGACAGTGACAGAACTGGTAGTGCTCTGTGTACGTGTAGCTGTACAAATGCATTTTATATACACACTTGCACTAATCTGTGTGTGTGTCTGGTTTGTGTGTGATCGGGGGACGTCAATCCAGGCGCTCTCATGAGCCAAGCAAGGCTAGAAATGAAAGTGAAAATGGTGATGACTCCAGGGGGTTGTAGAAGACAGACCTCCAAGAATAGCAGCGATTCCTCAACCTTTATGGCATACCTGCCAACACTCCTGTTATCTCTCTCTATTTTTTTTTTTTTTTTTTAATAAGGGAGAATAGGTGCTTTTTTATCTTTTCCTGCATTGTGTTCCCTTTTGGTTACCAAAAGGTTTAATTTCCTACACTCATAGAAACACAAGGTTCAGGTATGGAGTCTGATGCTGCTGTGTTCAAGAATAGACCTTCATTATACTCCTGAACAGCCTGTAAGTAACTGTAAGGGGTGGAACCGAATAAATGTAATGTAAGTGCAAGCTGTTGATTTTGCTCCTCTGTTTGATTTCACATGAATTACATTCATTTTAATAGCAAAATGTAGGTCTTTATTCAAGCGTCCGCTTCCACAATCTTACAAATTGAGGGAAATTTGACCCTTTAGGCTCAAAGATCTAAGGGAGACTTATTTCATATTTGATGATTGAGGGATTTTAAAGCCTTTTAAGGGTGTCCGTCCACTAGTGATTCTGTTAACAATTGACTAATCATAACAAGGGATAATAGCTCTCTGTCTTGGTGAAAATACTTAACTAACCTCTACAAAATTATAATCTGCACGTCTTTATTTTATTCTAATTTCTACACGTTATAGAAAGTGAGTAATTTGGAAAATTCATGAAAACAAGCTGTTATTAAAGGCTGTGAGGTTGGATTGTAATGACAGATTGATTAAATTATTCCAAAATAATCAGTGTAGGCGATGATTGCTCATCAGAGTAGAATTAAAACACTGTAACACCAGAAAGCTAACCAGCTTCTTCTCAGCATGCAGCCAGTCCACAGCCATAGTGACAGAGAACACAAACAACCTTCGAGAAAGACAGTAGCCTATTTAAAAGAGGTCAATCTGCGTCTCCCTCGCATGATAAGATAACACAGACATTCATTTTATGAGGAAGAGGCAACCAAGAGCTGATTTTAACAGAAAGGAGGAAGTGATCTGTGAAAAACCGGTGTAGTGATTGATCGGAGGGGAAACCTTCAGCCTCTTTGCCTCCACATTGCATAAGGTTGCCTGTACCTACATGACATCAATATCGCTAAGCTGCTTTGCCAGTCAATATTAATGCAATTAACCCAGTGAATTGTAGATTGTCAGCAGTGCATGGAGATAAGTAATTTTACAGGCATGCACTCCAAAACTCTCAAGACAATATTGTAATATTTTGATATCAACGGGATTCCTGTACAGATTTGTATTGCAGTTGGTCCGTGAGTCCAAAGACGTTTGGGATCAAGCCACACTGCCCTTTGTTGTGGAGTGCTATATTAAAACAGATTATCTAGCTGTGACCTTTGGACCTTTGGGATGTATTTGGGCATCAGGTGTTAAAGGATTTAGTACATTGTTTAAATGCCAGACAGCACTGGAGTATTTTCATGGTGACATCCTATTTGAAAAGGACCACAGTCACCAAAAAGACAAGGCTTTAATCTATCAATAGTACTCCATGAAAGTTTTTCATAGGGCTAATGTACCATCAAAATAATAATAATAATAATAATAATAATAATAATAATAATAATAATAATAATAATAATATGTTTATTTGATATAGCAACTTTTACAGACAAAGTCACAAAGTGCTTTACATGATAAAATTGTTGCAATAAGACCCAAACCCACATGGGTGGGTAGTAAAGGTTAAAAGTTGGTAGTTTTGTCATTACAGAGATAACAACTTGAAATAAGTATCAAAACAGTCAGATAAACCTTTCAACCTTCTTCTGCAGCATCATCTAATTTTTTTAATTTTCTGTCCAGCTGACCAAATTGAATGTTTGCCAAAAAAACAGTGCTAGCGACCAATGTAAGCAAACGTGGAGCAACGATTCATTCTTCACCTTGGAAATACAAAACATTTTGTACATTACTGTGACAAAATATTATTAACTCAAGGTATCCTTACAAGCTGTTTCCAAAGCTTTCGACTATCTCCTGGCCTTTTCAATAGGTAACTCCACCGATTTTACACATCACAAGTGAGCTCACCAGACCTCTGTGGCACGCTCCTCATCGCTGCTTGAAGCTAGCGGCTCGAGGCTACTTCAGCCGCTACTAGCATAACACACCTGAATCTCAGACTGATCTGTCGGCAGTCAAGTTGAATTGTGGGTAATGTAGGCACCAGGTTTTGACAACGATGAAGAATCCATGGAATCAAAAAGATGATACCTCTGGTTCTGCTGCTTCAATTTGGTCTGTTCTTAACTGTACATCATGCGAATGGAACACATTTAATCCAATGTTTTTGTGAACAGCTTACCAATTACCTACATGAATTCATACTCTTTTAACGGTCACCTTTAAGCCTATCAGGAGTATAGTCACATAGCCACAAATAACTCCAAACTTCAAAACATCCTTTCAGAAAATGTGCAGGAGACAATAGGTGGCGGATTTATTTTTCCCGGGGGATTGCGCGATATAGCTGAAAGGTGTAGGTGTTAATGGCTGCTGAACGCCGTTGTTTTGAAAGTAATTGTATGTTTGCTAGAGACGGCAGGTTCAGAAGTTGATGTAAATGACACACTTTTATACCACTGTACTGTAAGAAATCACCAAACCTAAAGTGGAATATCACGAACAGTTAAAACTCTATTATCTCACAGTATTATATCACTGTGGGTGCCTAAGCTCCCAAGCACCCGCTGAATCTTCACTTATGCGGGAGACGTTTGTAGCAAAGGTCATAGCATCTCTGTGATCACCTTGATGACATGCACAGTTTAAACAAGCATGTCCTAAAGGGCTTTATGTGGTTGAATACATAAAGTGTTTTAAGCAGAATTTTCTACTGGGATGATTAGGACATGTAAAGAACACTTCAATGTGAGAAAGTCAGAAGTCAGAGCTCGACTTTAATTGGGTTCAGATGGAATTATCTAAGTGCATGACAACATCCTGACTTTCTCTGCGATGACATGACACCACAATCATTCCACCCAAACTAGAGTGAATGGAAAACACATCAATCAATAAGAAGCCCAGCTATTCCACATATGCCCTGGTTCTTGAGTGGTGATTACCTCTTCAGAAAGACAATTCAGCCGCTGAGACAAACACCCCGAATTAGGAGCCGCTATCATTGGCCGCGGTCCGATTGTTTGTGACATTTTTAAAATGTGCATGTGTGTCTTCGTGTTTGCGAGCCACATCTTCTCTTCTATGGTGAATCATTATATGTGTCAGGCCAGTTTATCAGTGACTCTGGTGAGCAGTGTGACGGTGACGGCCTGTTGGTAATCTGGCTGACAGAGCAGTGATGGATCATTCCAGCCACACACTCGCCACCTCGACATGCTGTAAATGACTTTATTGGAGGGTTGTAATGACTTGCGATGGCTGCTGCTGTGGTCGTCGTGCTCACTGTTTTCTTCCTGTTTTTATGTCTGGATCTGTGGGCATTTGTTGTGTTTTAATGATACGTACTGGCTGTGTGGACGTGAACTCTGTGCAGACATTTTTTATTTCCTTCCTCCAGCTTGTCTTTTCTCCTCACATTTGCTACTCCATTCCTTGCTACTTTTGTGCCATTTTTCTCTTGACCTCATCTGTTTTGTTCTTTCCATTTCCCTTACTCTGCCTTTTATTCGTCCTACTTCTCTTTTCTCTTCACATTTGCATTGGCCTTTAGTCGCTCCATGCTACTTCTGTCATTTCCCTTTACTTTATCTGCTCTCTTCGGGTTTCTTCTTTGTGTTTTTGTTTATAGTTGCCTCCATCCCCCACACTCCATTTGTCTGCTCTCATTCCATCTGTCTCCCTCACCCTTATCTGTCCCATTTCCCTCGCTCTGATTCCTCGCCCTTTTCTCTCTCCATCTCTTTCGATCACCTCAAGTAATTTCTCTTCCTTATTATTGATCCGCTCATCCCATCTGTTCATCCATCCATCCGTTAAACACTGTCATTTTGTCCTTCCAGTGTGACCCAGGAGAAGCCACCAAGTTGCTGTATGACCTTCTTTACACCGAGCCCATCAAGATCGTCCTGATGCCCGGCTGCAGCGGCGTCTCCACGTTGGTGGCCGAAGCTGCTCGCATGTGGAACCTCATAGTGGTGGGTGTCTTTTACTGTTTGTACTGAAGTGCACACTTTCAGGACATTTTTACAATCCCCAGTCATTTCATTTCAGAGGTGTTCAAATTGTTAAAGTTGGGGCACGCAGGGAGAGATGTGAGCTGCGCATTGTCAAAATTTGTACTCCTTCTCAGTCAAATCTGAACACACTGACATGATACACGTTTTTAGATTCAGCGCATACCATTTACGATAAAAAATAAAATAAACAAACATCTATAAATCTGTTTAGAGATCATAGAAAAAAAGGTGCTCCTTATAACTTCATCACATTTTTAAGTTTTATTTACTATCAAAGTGATCCAGTGATAGTTGTCTGTACATGCAAGGAACTTTTCAAACAGAAACTCCTAATAGCTAATTCAGCATACATTTTAATGGTGCCAATTTGGCAAAACACAAATATAGGCTGATGGGGGCCTTAGGTGTCAGACATTGAAAACCCGTTTTAACCCAACTGCACTGCTTCAAACCCATTGCCAAATAATGCATCAGATTGAAGGGTCAGTTCACTGTGATTGAAAAAGAAAAAACATATTTTCCCACTGAACTCTGGCAGTATCCAATTATGCAGATAGTGTTGGTTTAGTGAGTTCAGGTTCTGAGATATCTGTCTGAGTTTTCAACCGCTGCACCCAAAACAATGGAGGTAAATGGAATTTTGTTAAAGGGGGTTTACTGCATTGAGAAATGAAATTTAAAGCAACATATCTTTCCAGTTTCACTGTTCCTGTGGAAAGTCCACAGAGCACATTGACAACAGTTTTCTTCTGTAGAAAATTGATAATGACAGTGTTTCACAGCAAGGTCTACGGTTTCACCTCCACTGAATTTAGTTCAATCAGGAGAGACCTCATTTTGAGTGAACAATTATTTATTGACATGTGCATGATAATGAGAAATGATAGTCTTTGGCGGTTAGACCCCATCGTCATATCATCGAATTCCCATCTTGACGTCATCGTATTTCCAAGGGGCCGAGAAGCCGTGAGTATGTAGGATACCCCCACGATGGAGTCTAGACACTGGTGGTGATGGTGATGGTGATGAATGAAGAGGATGCTGAGATCTGGATGAATGAGAAGAGGAGTGAGGTCTGGTGACCTTAGACCTGGGAGCCAGAATTGATGAACTGGAGGCGAACGGGATGGAGGAGGGTCGCGACGATTCACGCTGAAATGAGAGCTGAGAGCAACAGAGAGGACAACATTTAAATATTGACAGCAAGAATGCGATTGGCTGATTGAGATTGTGGTTAAACCTGGTTGGTTTAACTAAGCGCAAACGCTCCCTAATCAGCTGGTAATGTGGAGCAGGGAGAGGGAGAGTGAGGTGAATGAGAGTGAGTGAGTCAGTACATGATAGTCTTCCTGTCTGAACTTACGCTAGCTTCATTTACAGGCTAAAATCTTAGAGAAAGACATCTTAAAACCTGAACACATAAAACTGAAACTATCTTGCATGGCCAGACCAGCACCTTGTTTAATGTACTGTAGAAGCTGGCATTTCTCTAAATGATGAGCTCTTGTACTCTTGTATCCACAAATCAATTCTATAGTTGTTTATTGATTTAAAAGACTTAACACAGCACTTTTAATTAGCAGTGACACTTTACACGGCAGTTTAACAAAACTGCATTGACAGCGACACTACGTGCAGGACAAAACATATTGTTCAAACTAACATAGTGCATCATAATACATTTAAATCTGAGTACTCACACATCCCAGATCTCTAAATCAGTGAAACATCTGGTGTCTCCTCTTACTGTTATTTTTTGAAAACACTTCTACTTTTCATGTCTTCATCAGTCAGTTTCTTTTGTTTATCTCATTCTTCTCTTGATCTGCCTCTCTGTCACTCACAGTGCTCTGCTTATTAGCTTTGTCCTGTAATTTAAGTTTAATCCAGAGATTAGTCATCAAGAGCAATCAGTTCTAGTGGTTGGCATCTGCCCCTCTTTCTCATTTCTATTCTCTCTTTGTCACCCTTTCTTTCCTCATTGTTAAAATGTCTTTTCCACATTTTGACTCTTTGCCTTCCTCTTTTCTCTGTCTGTATTCGCTGCCTGGAGCTGGCCTGCTCTATTTCAGCCCCCTTTTCCTTATTTCCTTCCTTCCTTTCTCCTTTCCATCTATACCATCTTTCTCTCCCACTCTTTATGTCCGCCTCGCTCCCTCAACTCGAGCAGTCGATTCTCCCCACACAAAGGGATCTGTCTCTTTTTACTACACGCCACCACTGGCACAACCTCCTAACCACCACACTCAATTATATTACTCTATGCCGCCTGCCTGCAGAAGCCTCCTCGCATGTCAAACAGCCTCATCAGAGCGCCAGGGAGGCAAAGCAATCTCAATTTCTGGACACTGATCAAGAAGGGGCTCTCGGTTGGCTCCTCTTAGCACAGTGTTAATTTGATCCCCCATCTCCCTTTCTAAAAGCACTGTAATCCATAGACAGGCATTGATCTACTACTAGGAGGCTATGGGAGAACTGACGAACTGAGAATCAAGAGATATTGTTTGTGGTTTTTGGGATGCTTCGATGTGGAACTTTATCTGACATCGGTCTAGTTCTGCAACAGAAGCTTTTTGCTCCATTTTAGTTTTGTCACTGTTTTTGTGACATAGGGAAAAGCTTGCAGCTACTTGTTTGTAGATTTCTAGGTTCTGACAATGGTGCTAATGAACCCCTTGCAAACACCAGATTGGACAAACTATGAAATGCGTCGAGGCCGAGCTGAAAGCACCTCCGATTTTTTTAGTTGTTGAGTGGTTGACTTTAAATGGTCTGTTGGAGTCTGAGACCCAAATTAAAGAAAGTTCATATAGCCATGTTAGTTTTTATCTGTTTTATTTGGTTTGAGATATTGGTCTGTGACATTTCTGCCTCTGCTTACAAGTGAGCTGATTGGAATTTCATTAGTGGTGCTTAAAGCATTGAAAAATTACATGAATAATGTCAAACGACAACTGTGTTCGAAATCACTCCCTCGTTCACTCCTTTACTACTCATTTTAAATAGACATTCAGTTATTTACTCCATAGTGAGGAGTAAAATGATATTTTGGACACTTAAGGATTATCAATAATTTGCGTTATCATGAATGAGGTGTGATGTCACATCATTGTAATTTTCACTTTTTGTATTATTAGATAGATACTTTATTATCTTTTGGGCATTTTGGGCCTTACTCAGACTTGAAAGGGGAGAGAGAAGGGGAATGACATGCAGCAAAGTGCCGCATGTCGGAGTTGAACCCATGGCCGCTGCGTCAAGGAGTAATCCTCTATATATGGGCACCTGCTCTACCATGTGAGCTAACCAGGTGCCCGTAAGTTTCACTTTTAAAGAATGCAACACATTGCTTTGTAGGATTAACAATGTCTGTGGCACTCATCCTCATGCTGTCATGGACACTGCCTTTTTCACTTCCTCGTGTGAATTTTGAGGGTATTGAGGATACTGCTAAAGTAGAGTATAGCGCATGCATTGCTCCATTAGAATACTCAGACACTCAAAGTAGTAACAAACACTTTTTGGAAACATTCCACATCTTTTCCATTCATATGCAGATATCTGTTTAGAAAGATTACTCTTTTAGTTTAATAGCTTGACATCTAATGAAAGAATTGGCTCAAAATCGTGTACAGACATTTATGGTACCCAGATGTATCCTAATTACTATGGTGAGCCCCTGACTTTTCATCAAGCGCCATCATCAGGTCAAAGTTTAAATTTGTCCAATACTTTAGTTTATGACTAAATACCTGCGAAACTAATAGCATTCCCATTAGACTCAGCTGTACTTTTTGTTTATTGCTAATTAGCAAATGCTTGCAGGATAGCATGCTAAACCAAGATGGCAAACATGGTAAATATAACCTGCTACATACCAGCATTATCATTCTGAGCATGTTAGCATGCTGACGTTAGCATTTAGCTTAAAACACTGCTGTGCCTACATGCAGCCTCTCAGAGCTGCTAGCATGGCTGTAGACTCTCACAAACAAACATACATGCGTTGAATTAATACAACTTTGGTGCTCGAGTAAGCATTTACGGCAGAAGGATGGTGTGTGTGGCATTGACTCAAATTAACATGGTAACAAAGAAATGCATCACCCAGTGCAATGGTTTGTCTCATTGATGTGTTTTTAGACAACAATGGAGCTGTCACAATGGCTAATTTTGTTTTTGCACAGTTATGCTCTTTTTTCTTAGTCATGACCATCTCCTGTCACGTCAGATTCCTGCCGTCCCCCCCCTGCCCTGTATTGGCCCTAAGTGTGATCCTGCCAATCCCAGTCCCTGTTCCACATTACCTCATTATCTTCCCTGTATATACTGTATATACCAGACTCTCTCTCCCCAGTCAATTGCACATGTATTTCCCAGTCTTAGTGTTTCAGCCTTTGTTTGTTCCTGTTTCTTGCCTGCCTGTTCCTGGTTGCACCTGCCTGACCAATGCCTTCTTAGTTTGCTCGCTGACTTATTACATGTTGCCAAACTATGGCACAGAGGAATAAGCTATATGAAGCTTTGTCCACGCAGGCATTACTTGTTAATAGGATCAATTCACTGCTAGTTTTGATTTTTTCCTGTTATTTGTTGACAGTTATATATGTTATACAAATATAATAATCTAGATAAGATAAGATAAGATAAAATAGACTTTATTAATCCCACACTGGGGAAATTCCTGTGCTACAGCAGCTCAAAAGAAAAAAATCTACACATATCAGAATAACACAAATACACATTAATTAGACATAGGATAAAAAATATACATAAACTATAGAAAATGGAAAAATAGAATATAATTAGTTATAATAATAATAATAATAGTAATGAAACAACCGTATTTACACAATAAACAACCTTATATAAACAGACAGTATATAAACACAGATATACAGATGAGTAAGGTGCGAATGAATAGAGATGACATATTGCACAGTTGGAGGTGACAGAGTAATAAATAGATAAATGTGCATAGTGCAAAATATTGACCAGTGATTGCTCATATTGCAGAAACAGCTAGCAGTGCTACATTATGATGTTGCATTAAAGAGTCTGACTGCTGCTGGAATGAAGGACCTGCGGCAGTGCTCCTTCTTGCACTGAGGGTGCAGCAGTCTGCTGCTGAAGGAGCTGCTCAGGGAACTCACAGTCTCATGTAGGGGGTGAGAGGTGTTGCCCATGATTGATGCCAGCCTGGCTAACATCCTCCTCTCCCCCACCTCCTCTATGGTGTCCAGAGGGCAGACCAGAACAGAGCTAGCCCTCTTCACCAGTGTGTTGAGTCTTTTCCTGTCCCTCTCTGTGCTCCCAGCTCCCCAGCAGGTTACTGCATAAAAGATTGCAGACACAACCACAGAGTCATAAAATTTTTTAACAGAGTCCTGCACACACCAAAGGACCTCAGCCTCCTCAGCAGGTGGAGACGGCTTTGGCCCTTTTCGTACAGGACGTCTGTATTTTTGAACCAGTCCAGTTTATTGTTGAGGTGAACACCCAGACATTTACCTTGGATGTTCACCGGTGTAGTACCAGGCGGCCTCCGGCAAAAGTCAACCACCATCTCCTTTGTCTTGCTGCCGTTGATGTGAAGGCGGTTTGACTCACACCAATTGACAAAGTCCCCGATGACCTCCCGGTATTCCTGCTCATTCTCCTCTGATACCCTCCCAACAATGGCAGTATCATCAGAGAACTTCTGCATGTGACAGCTGCTTGTGTTGTGCCTGAAGTCCGCTGTATACACGGTGAAGAGAAATGGGGCAAGCACAGTACCCTGTGGTGCTCCTGTGCTGCTCATCACCACATCAGACACACAGTCCTGAAGCCTCACATACGGTGGTCTGTCATTGAGGTAACTGATGGTCCATGCAGACAGGTGGGGGTCAACTCCAGCTCCCAATAGCTTCCCCCAGAGCAGTGATGGTTGGATTGTATTGAAGGCACTGGAGAAATAAAAAAACATGACCCTTCCAGTGCTCCCAGTTAGCCTTATCCTTAAAGAAAATCAGTTTTTCTGTCATATTACTCTGTCTGCATGTTCTCATGTATGTTATGAACCCCTATCACTTTTATTACTGAGTATGTCTCACCCGCCAAAGCTGCTGCTGATTTCTACTGATCTTTCAATGCAGCGCCAAGATCAGCTGTCGCTTCCTGTATAGTTCCCTTTCCTTCATATTGATGCCTCTGTCTACCTGCCTGTGCCCACAGGGATTTGTTATTGTGGGTCCACATTGTGCATGACATTTGTCGTCTAACGTCAACACCCCTCTCTCTCCCATTGGTGAACATCCCAGGGTTGTGTAGGTAGTGACGCTGAGATGAGAGCTGGGGAAGAGGCTACACTGTCTGTATCTGTAATGGTTCCCTAAACTCCAGGTTCCTCATTTTAAAGGTGACCTGTCAAGGATTTTATCAGTTGTCACTATAAAACTAACTGTTAAAGGACAGTCTTCTCTCTGTTTCTGTCTGCATTTCCCACCATCCCTTTCCCCTGCTGTTTTGGACACACATCTTAGCAGTCTGCTTCATGTGGGAATTGTGCCTAAGAATTCAAATGAAACAAACAAACAGATGATCACTTATGCTACTATTTGCAACAACAATAATTAGATCCTTTTTAATTTGTTCTGTTTGTAATAGCAGAATGTGTAATCACAAGTTCATGGCAATGCAGCATGCATGGAAAATACTGCATGCAGTGTTTTATTCTTTTATTAAAATTACAGTGTTTATCGGCATACCTGATAAGCTGAAGGGAAGCTAAAAAGGAGGGAGCGGGTTTGGATGAAAATGAGAAAATGGAAGAGGGGATTGTCTCTCTTGTTCTCTGTCTTTTTGCTGGCTTTCCTTTCTGTTGTTTGCTGTTTAAACCAGTTGCCATCAAAGAACACTGTGTACAGGGGAGGAACAAGAGAGTCCAGATTTGAATACATTTTGAGTGGAGTTTCTACCCCCCTAAACTTCTATATCCTTCACTTCGTTTTGCCTTAGTAACTGTTTTCCTCTTCTTTTATTTCTCTCTCATGTTACCCAGTTGTCCTATGGCTCCAGCTCGCCGGCCCTGTCCAACCGCCAGCGCTTCCCCACTTTCTTCCGCACGCACCCGTCAGCCACCCTTCACAACCCCACCAGGGTGCAGCTCTTCCAGAAGTGGAAGTGGACCCGCATCGCCACCATCCAGCAGACCACTGAAGTCTTCACCTCAGTCAGTACCTTTACTCCTTCAATTTAACACCTTCGTTTTTATCTCCAACTCTTTAATTTATGCCCTTCGCTTGTTTTTTAATCACTGTCTTCATGTCATTACTTTGGCTTCATCATTCTTGGTAAAGTGTTGGGTTGCCTTATTGCCTGCCTGCCTTCCTCTGTAAGTTTGTTTATGATTGCTGTTGTGTTCTCAGGCTATGTGCTATTCCTTCAATCTCTGCAAGCAATTGATTGAGGATTTTTGAAGTAATTTGTTGGAGTATTGGTTGTGAGAAATATTGATCAAGCAATACATCTCTCCCCGGCGCGGCGGTCGATACCATGACACTTGGGTTGGTTCCTATAATGGAGGTTAATGATCCCGCTCTCACATTCTTTCCTCTCCCTCCTCACATTCTTTTTTTCTGCTTTCAACTTGTGTTCTTTGTCTAAAAATCCATTCTCTCCCTTGCTGCCTTTCTTGTTTATCAGGCACACACTGTCCATCATGCTCTTGACATTTCTCATATACACTAAACATTTTTATTTGTTTTCTTTCCGTCTCTCCCGACTTGGTTGTTTTTCTTTTGTCTTTCTCTAAAATCTCAACCGGGCACCGCTGTCTGTCTTGGTTCAGCTGCATCTCTAACCTGCCCCTCTCTCCCCTCCTCTGCCTGTCTGTCTCCCTCTGTCCTTCCCTTTCATCTCGCAGACTCTGGACGATCTGGAACAAAGGACGAAAGAGGCAGGCATTGAGATCAGCGTTCGCCAGAGTTTCCTCACCGACCCGGCTGTCGCTGTCAAGAACCTCAAGGTGCTTTGATTAAAAATTCACCTCAGCTGCTGGTCGTCTCCCCCTCCCCACCCTCTACTTCCTCCTCCGGCTCACAGCTGCACACGATACCATTAGCATAGAGGCGATTTGATAGAGTGAATGCGCCATGCTAATTAGCAACTCTGAACAGCGGTACGTGCCGTCCTGCGAAGCAGCAGGAACTTTGGCACACTGCTCTGCCACATCAAGCTGTGCTATAGTGAAGCTATATTGTTGCTGCTGATGCAACTAAGAAATGTTTCGTTTTCATGTTTTGACGCAGCGCCAAGATGCAAGGATCATTGTGGGGCTCTTTTATGAGACTGAAGCCAGGAAGGTGTTTTGTGAGGTTAGTACATTTTTTCTCGCTCGAATGATCCCAATAGACTGAACCTGACTGGCTATTAGCAGAAATTGAGCTCTGTAATGAGCTGTTTGAATGTCTGAATGAATTTCCTTGTTTGGCAGTGATACAACATGCTCAACACATCTCTGGGAATAATTCTCCTCATGCTTATTTATCATTCTCTCCCTCCCTTTATCCACCCTCCATATCTGCCTCCCTTCCTCCCTGCTGTAGGTGTTCAAGGAGAAGCTCTACGGGAAGAAGTATGTGTGGTTTCTTATAGGCTGGTACGCAGACAACTGGTTCAAGATCAAAGACCCAGCTATCAACTGTACGGTGGAGAACATGACGGAGGCCGTGGAAGGACACGTGACCACCGAGATCGTTATGCTGAATCC
This sequence comes from Zingel zingel, assembly GCA_023566125.1. Taxonomy (NCBI): domain Eukaryota; kingdom Metazoa; phylum Chordata; class Actinopteri; order Perciformes; family Percidae; genus Zingel; species Zingel zingel. The sequence goes on along the minus strand of CM042321.1, from coordinate 9,254,327 downwards.
TGAGACGGTCCGCGGCGTCTCCAACATGGTGGGAACACACAAAACACCATTGTCTCTCCCACTATTGTAACAATTATATTAAAGAGATATTAAGTCATCTTTGATGTTAATTAGTGACAAGAAATTGCAGCATAAACAGCTTAATAGAATGTATGGGTTCCTGTTGCATGCACAAGTTGCATTTGTGGTATAGAATGAAGTGAGTGAAGAACACATCCCAATGCAAAATACTTAAGGCACTTACATCCAATGGAAGTGTTTAATGAGCTTATAATGACATCAAATGGAGCACACCTGTGCTTTGTTATACAAGTACACATGGGCATGGGAAATGGCATTCCAATTGTATTTCCCAAGGTACAAGTACATGGGAAACTGCACAAATACTACATACAACCGAAACTGGGGATTATATTGATAAATCAATACAGAAAGCAATTGGGAAATCAACATAATTAAAAAAAGCAAAGACAACATTGCACACATATCTGTAAATCCATAATGAAATAAAGAACCTACAACCCTCAAACACATTAGTAAACTCCATTAACTGATTTGAATGCAAAAATAGTCAGAGAACTTTGGTTTACACTAATTATCACCTGTATTTTATCTCTCCATGCACCCAAAAGGTGAAAAGAAAAATAGGGATAAGGTGCAAATGTGATGCTGATTATGCATCAGAGTCTCAAACTACACCGTGTTTGCAAATGTTACTTGGCAATACCTGCGGAACCAATGAAACATTAGCATGGTATTGTTATTGTTAGTATGTTAGATTGCTGATGTTAACATTAAGCTCAAAGCACTGCTGTGCCAAGCCTCACAGAGCTGCTAACATGGCTGTAGATTTTAGTCTACCAACAAATTCTTAAACTTGTTTTTCCGGAATTAAAATTAAATGAGCTCTAAAATAGTGTAACAAATGATATTTCTGTGATATCCCTGCACTGTGCTTACCTTTAATTACTTAATAATAACTTTAATAATTGAATTACTGACTTCAGTCAGTTAAACACTGTGAGGTCTTCCTACTCTAACAAGTCAGCTCTTCTTAGCCATGTCCCAAACAAAACGTCTTCTGCCAACCATGTAACACCCCACCCCTCCACCCCCAGAAAAATAGATGCTTAATGCAGTCATACTGTTTCTTAATGTCTTCCTTTATAATTTTGTCCGATCCTCTTTTTGCCTCTCAGGTAACAGTCGCTCCCCTCTGTTCACCCTCTCTAATCTTCTTAAACTGTCTCTTCCTCTCTCCCATTGTTCGACCTTCTCCGACTCTGCTGGTCTATGGTGGATCATCCTTTCATTCTTCTTGTTTACCCACCTTTCCATTCTCCTTATCATTTCCTCATCCCCACCTTTTCCAACATCCATCTCCCCCATCTCCCCACACTCCTCCTTTCCTCTCTCACACCTCATCAGCAGCTGTTGTTTATATTCATACAGCACCTGCCGCTACCTGCTGATTTAGCTGTTGACTCAACGAGTGATAAGAATTACAGCCTGAACTCCTGCTCATAGTCAATCTATTCAAATTCAATTTCCAAGTTTGAAATTGGCATTTCTTCTAGATGCAGGGTGCATTCAGATGAAACTGGTGTACCAGTACTGTAGGGTCTGCAATTGCACATTGTCAGCTGGATTTCAGTAGGTACTGGAAGATTTAAATGCCAAATGCCAAGATGGAATTTCAATGAGATATATTTGACATAGCTGAATTGGTTGTGTGTGGGCCCTAATAGGCCTTAAAGAATCCATGGCGACAACTTGGTGATTGGTAGCAATAATCTACCGTCACACAAGTATCGCGGCTTTCAGAGGGAGATAATGTTAATTGGTGTTTAATTACAAAAACTGCTTAATTGTACATATGTGAGAGAAAAGATGATGGAATAAAGTTGAAAATCACATTTAAGATTTTCAGGGTTGGTCCTATTTGCTCTGGAGCCACATGTCAAAATCCTACCTTTTGTATGATTGAATGTCTTAATTTCCAGCTGCACCCACTGTGTGTGTGTGGGTGTTTTATACTCTACTTGAATTAAATGTCAGTTAAAAGCAAGAAAATAATGTCCGTCAGAGCCAATATAACAGTACTTGTGCTTGCTATTAACTCTAGTCATGGCAACTCACTTTGGCTAATTTCAAAAGGGCCATTTGTAATATTAGAAGAACAGCCTCTGTATGTTACAAACATGTAAACAGATATTTTAGCTCCCTCCTTTAGTCAATGCAGCACATTTAAAGGAATAATTCAACATTTTGAGAAATAGGCTTATTCTCTGAGATGAGAAGATTGATACTATACTACCACTCTCTTCTACTCTAACTCTCAGTAAGAAATAGGGCTGCACAATATGAGGAAAATATCTAATTGTGATTATTTTTGACTGATAATGCAATATGATTCACAATATTGGAGGGAATGATCATTTTTGTATCATTATTCTCATTTAAAAAATATTGACATAAAAAAAAAAAGATTATAGTGTGATTATTGTGAGGATCTATACCAAAACAAAGATTTTTTTCTTTTGTCTTTAGGATATGGTTTGTAAGATGGGATGTCTCTGCAGCACCACAATACTTAATTCAGAATGGTTTGCCTTTAACAAAGATTGTGCAAACATTGTGATTTCGATAAAATTCAATTAATTGTGCAGCCCCAGCAAGAAAATGAAAAACTGTATTTTTCAAGATTTATAAACTATTCTTTTAAAAACGTTACACTGCAGCAGTTAGTTTAGCACTATGACTGCAAGTTTTTTTCATCCAGGATCATGCAGGACTAATATAAAAAACACAGAAATCCTCCAGATGATCCACCACTGCTTCCCTTTTGCAGTCTCCCCCTCTTTGCCATTGAGTATTTACATTTACATATTAATGTCTTGTTCGCCGCATGGCATGTTTTTTTCAGAAGGACTCCTCTTTGATATCCTTTCTGTCCTGTTTCTATCAGACATCGCAGGAGTTTATCGCTGCCTTAATGTCCCGTCTGGGTGGGAAGAACCCTGAGGAGACCGGCGGGTTTCAGGAGGCCCCTCTTGCCTACGATGCAGTGTGGGCTCTGGCCCTTGCTCTCAATAAGACCGTGGCACCACTTAAGGCAAAGGGCCGACGACTAGAGGACTTCAACTACAACAACCACGACATCACCTCCGAGATCTACAGGGCCCTCAACACGAGCTCCTTTGAAGGTGTTTCGGTAAGTGCAGAGAATGAGAAAAGAAGAACTGTTTATGCTCCCATTGTTATTTATAATGTATAAATATGCAGTTAGAAATAGGACAGATATAAGGACCTGAGTGTCCACTATTTCTAGAAGTAAAATCAGAATAATTGAATTTTATGTAATAAAGTAACTACAGTAATAACTGTTCACATACACTCCCTGGACACATTGTTAGGCACACCCGTAAAATCTGCTGCAATCCAGCACAGCAGTTCTGCCATGACATCTACCTTTATGAAGCTTATAATGCTCAGATTTAGTCAAAATCTTAGTTGTTAATTCGACTATATGTTTATTACTGAAGTTGTAATTGGCAGTGGTGTTGTACTGGATTGCGTTATATTGAAATGTGTTTCTTATATTCTTCCTCCCACATGTTTGTGAATGGGGTGTGCAAAACATAACATGCAGTTACATCCAGTTCAACACCACTGCAAACTGCAGTACAACCTCAATTATAAACATATAGTTACATTTACTGTTGTATTAGGTCGCATTAGATTTCACAGGTATATCTAATGAAGTGGTAATTGAAAAAAATCAACATGATAGAGGCAAATTACAACCATTTTTTGTAGTTTTGTCCCTCATTTCTGTTAATTATGATAACATTTGGGAACACTGCAACATTGCTGCAGTAAAGTGTGATGGGCCTAGATAAGCGGTCAGATGATCAGACAGGTTGTTAACAAGCCAACACTTTATCCAGGTCATCTAAACGTCGTCATTTGGAGATAAAAACCTAAAGTGAGGGCATCCAAAATGTCAGTGCGAATACCTCATTGTACAACATGATTGTCCTCCTATACCTTTGGCAGAGCCAGGCTAGCTCTTTCCCCCTGTTTCCAGTCTTGATGCTAAGCTAACTGGCTGCTGGCTTCATATTGAGAATACACATATAAGAGTGGTAACAAATCTTCTCATGTATCTCTTGGCAAAAAAAGCAATTTAGTGTATTTATCAAAATGTTGACAAATTCCTTGAAGGAAATAATTAATCATTTGCTGTAAAAAAAAAAAAAAAAGAAAAAAGAAAGAAAGAAAAGAAGAAAAAATGAAAAACACTTCCTCTTGTCTGTGTCTCAGGGCCAAGTGGTGTTTGACGCCCAGGGTTCTAGGATGGCAATGACTCTTATCGAGCAACTGCAAGGTAAAACACTCCCACTCTGTCCTCCCACAGATGTTGTATTGCAATAATTGTCACTTACTCATTAAAAAAAATCCCAGGTGACTGTATTTCTCATGTATGGATTGTTGCTTTCAGCTCATTTAAAAAATGATTTGGGGGGGTGGGGGATTTGTTGTTGTTTGTTGTTGCGGGCTCCACTGCGATTGGTCTTAATATCCTATAATTGCACATGTGAATGGTCTTGATGCAGGAATGTGTTGACTCAAGGCTTCACTCTAATTGGGCCCAAGTCTTCGGTTTAAGCCGTTTCTGAAAATGGCATCCTATTTGTCACCAGTGACTTAATGAGTTTCCCCGCACAGGATAAGGCTGAGAATTATTTTCTACCTCTGTTCCCTTTGGCGTCCTAAAGGATCAGGATTTATAATCCTGCCCCCTTTCCCATCACACTCTGTCTCATATTTCCTGTTGTGGTGTCGAGGTAATTTGACATCCACAATGAGACGACCTGACTTGCATCCCTGAATCACTGTGGGACCTCATCAGTATTCCTGGTCAAGACTGCCTCATAAGCTACTTTTCCCCCCCTTCCCTTTCTCCTTCTTCTCCCCTTGGTACTTCTTTGTTTGTTCTTCTTTATGCACATTTTCATCCCTTATTTCTTTTATCCGTTCATTGTGTGTCTTTTCTGTACCCATGCATGCCATTAATATGAAAGCACAGTAATGATAGAAAAATGGCTGAATCGTGGTTGTAAGAATAGAAATCAGTTCTGTCTGTTGTGTTGGAATCATGATCCCCCACAAAACACCAGGGGAGGAAATTAATTACACAAGCTTTATGAATTAAACTTTATCATTCTCTCTAGCTTCTGTGCTTTGCTATTTCTTTATTTCTTTCCCATTCATTTAGGAGGCAGTTACAAGAAGATCGGTTACTATGACAGCTCTCAGAAGAACCTCTCCTGGTTTGGCAATGATGTTTGGATAGGTAAGATGGAGTTCATGACACTGTCTTCACCCAACATCCTGTCTGTGTTTGTTCCTGTCTGTCATGCTGTGAGTCAAGAGGGTCACATTTCTGTGCTTTGACATTAGACCTCCTCTGTGTGGCTTAATTTAGACTTTCTTACTGTGTAAATTACATATAATCATGCTGGATTTTCTGTAAGCGCTAGTTTGGGTGAAGCTAGTTATTTGGATGCTGACGCTTGCCCAAAAAGAGCCGCCTGCACGCTCACTCTCCAACATGTGTTAAAATGTTGGTGCAGCAGATGTACAGTTTGACTCGCTAACCCAGGAGTTTTGATGTCTAACACTGTGGGTTCACCCTCAGACAAAATCAAGACTGCGCCTCCACAACACTGCTCCCCTCCCCCAGTGAGTTAGCTGTGGGCTGCAACTTCTTTTTTTTGTTTAAGATTTGTTTACATTTTTGCAAACTGGCAACAATAAAAAATGTGCCAAATTAGCTAAAAGCAGTTCCTGTTTGCAATGTACCCATGGATGTACAGACAACTATCACTGGACTAGATTAATACTTAAGAACACTTAAAAAAGGTCTGGAATACATATAAGGAGCGCCTTTTTCTCTGATTTTTAGCAGATTTTAGCAGATTATTTAGGACGTTTATTTGTGATGGACATTGGAGATAATGATATCCTCAGAAAGTGCAAGTCACACTCAATGTAAAAATATGTGTGTTCAGATCATGTCTGTGGGTTTAGATTTAACTATCAGAAAGAGTTTTGCTGCAAATTGCAGCAATCGTGCGCCAAGTATTTTGAAGTACCTTAAGTGCCTCCATGAGCTGTGTGTCACAGCCACTGATGCAGCTCCAACTTCTGACCGAGTTGGTAAGTGGGACAAACCAACGGGCCACAAACAATAACTGGCTATTGTTTTAGGAACACTTTTTCTCTTTTTAACCTCCGCCTCACGTCTCTCCCTCCGCACCTTAAGCCTCACAACCAAATTAGTTTTTACATCATTCTGCTAAATGAAGATGCTCAAGCTCACTTCACACAAACCAGAACTTTCTCTCTAACTCCTAATAGCCGTTTTCTAGTTTGCTGTGAAAACCTATTACTGCTGATTTTCCTCAGACACCAAGACCAATTTTGTGGTTGTTTACTGGCCCCTCCCTCCCTGGAGAGGTGACATACTTGTGCCTGGACAGAGTGTGCCACTAATCAATCCTGCACGCCTCAGTGGTCCGCAGAGAGCCACCTTTTTATAGGCTTTTAAGGAAATCATGAACTGCCAAGGCCTAACTGAACCCAGAAGAGTTAGTGATTCCAGGTCAGCATCAGTGGCGAGGGACAGGTGACCTGTATGCATGTAGGCAACATGTCTTTCACAGGCCAGCTGCCAGCTCTTTAGTTTGGCTTGTTGCAACGTGACTGGCTCGGTGTTAGCCCAGTTAAATCCCGCTGGGTTGAAACTGACTGGCTCTCCTACTTGTCAGAGGTGAGTTTGTTGACTTTGTTTCTGCCTTGCTTCCTCAATTGGAGCTTAATTTCATTTGTTACTGTTTACCAAATAAAGACACATCCATCTGACACTAAGTTGTTGAGAGGAAATTAGTAATTTCCTGCTCTCTGGAGCTGAATCAGTTCGGGGAATTTTTTTTTTTCTTTACAAGGTGGGGGGGGTGAAGTACACACGGGGGTTCTTAACTTAACCCCACCGCTTGTTTTCCTGTGTGTTTACCAGGCACCTCCCTTCCTCACTTTCTCACTCTCTTTACGGTCGCCCTAACAACCACTTCAGCTCAGCTCTTTTTCTAATCGCTGTGGCAACTGTTATAGAGCTGGGTCTCCATGGCAACACCCTGTCCTGATTCCTTGATCAAGGATGGAGGAGGGTTTAAATGGTGCAAATGCATTGAGTGAATGGACAGCCAACACATACACACAGCATTAATTATTACATGCTGTACACTCATTCATTCATTACAGTCTTTAGTATTCTCTTTTATGCATACAAAAAAATTAATAAACATTTAAACAAATGAATTAAAAGATGGCAAACAAAACATACAATAAAACAGGATATAATGAAAAGAATAAAAATCTAAATAAGATTAAATAAAAAAAAATTAAAAAATGAAGTCATATTCAATAAAAGCAATGATACAGACTTAAAAGCTGGAGCTCTCCCTTCTCTGTCCAGCCCCTCTCATCAGACCGACACGGGCATATGCACCAGCTCCAGACAGTAACTTGTACAAGTACTAGTCATTCATTTCATCTCAATGCCGTTATATAGAAATTTAATTAGAACGAAGGCTTAACTACTGGCTCATCTGGCACGTTTATGTTTTCCTCTCACACCTTCTCCTTCAGTCAGCACCATCAAACCTGTAGCAAACACTGTCCCTACTACTAGCTACAGTAGCTAGAAAGCTAATCATTTCATAGTAAGCAAATATTGATTGTAGTAAAAATTTGGAAGAATTCTTACAATTTATCATTTTCTTCTGCTTATGCGGGTCCAGGTTGCATTCATTTCATTAATTATATCATTAGGAAGTATTGTTGTATACTGCTGGGAAGTAGAGAAAAAAAATTATATAATAATGCATTACTTTTGTCCATATTGTCCCTTCCATTTTTGTTTTCCATCATACTTTCCTACTTTGGCCAGCGCGATAGTGAAACTGTTATTAAATTGTATTTTATGTGGTATTAAAAAGCCTTCAATTTAACTCGGTGAACCCTGCAGAAAACCACTTATATTGTCATTCCTTAGTCAGGTGACACCAGACGCACCTCGGTTATGTGACGGCAGTGACAAGCATCTAAACAGAGAGCATCATGGGTGTGTTGACACCCTGCGACCCTCGAAGGAGTACTTTCCTTGTGACATCTGACACATCAGCTTCACGCGGTGCTGACACTCCTGCTCTGCTTCCCCTCTGACATACACGCACACACACTCTGTCACCCTCTATTACGCTCACACTCTCTCTATCTCTGTGTCTCTCTCTCTCTCTCTCACACACACACACACACACACACACACACACACATCACACTATATGCACACATAAATGCTCCCCTGCACTCACATGCACCCCCTTGAGCATTTATGCTGTATATGTGCTTATCCTGCATACAGTATATATACAGTCCTTATTGCCATTCTTGGGAGTGCACACACATACACACATGGACACACAAATCTGCAAGCAGTCCCAGAAGTGGACAGACAGATAGTCGGAGGCTGTTGAGGGTAAACGAGACTCCCTGTCAATCTGCTCCTCTGTGAACCCTCCTCGTTGAGGAATTCTTCAGGTTTAAAGCTACACAAGCATAAATAACTGGGTAGTTTGTAAAAACGCACACTTTTTTTACTCTTTATTACTGTAACACCAAAGTTTTCTACTTGCTTACATTATGTTACAGTATAGTAATGAAATGGACATTTCATATAGTATGAATCATTGGTCACAGTGGAAGTTGGTTGTATTTTTTACTTCTCTGTGCTTCAGCAATATCAATGTTTTATGGATTATACATGTGTACACTACTGAACTGTATGCTGTGGTGGAAAAGGTATTCAAATTGTTAAGTTGAGTAAAACTAGCCATACCACAGTGTAACAGTACTCCATTAAAATTAAAACTCCTGGGCGCCTAGATAGCTCAGTTGGTACAGCGGGCGCACATATATAGAGGTTCACTCCTCGATGCAGCTGGCCCGGGTTTGACTCCGACCTGCGGCCCTTTGCTACATGTCATTCCCCCCCCTTTCATGTCTTCAGCTGTCTTGTCAAAATTAAGGCCAAAAATGCCCCAAAAAAGTACTCATAATGAAGAGTGCTATACTATTGGTTCATTATTATTAATGTATTAATATGTAACTAGTCTCACATTGCCAGACCAATCTCCACAGCGCTGGAGTATGGTCCGGCTACAGCGCTTATCTATTCTGGGAAAGAGGAAAAGCCTCTGGCTTATTTGTATTTTTTAAATCAATCTTAACCATCCATGGGGGCACTAAACTCTATATGTCACTGATTCAGTGACATATTTTATAAACTGATCATATGTGTTGTGTGTAAAATCTTAATTTGAAAAGTAACATAACTATACTGTAGCTCTTAAATAAATGCGGAGAAGGGAAAAGTACAGTATTTCTCTCTGAAATGTAATGAAGTGGAAGTAGGGTTGGGAAATATATCGATGTTATATTGATATCATGATATGAGACTAGATATTGTCTCAGATTTAGGACAGTAATATTGTGATATGACATAAGTGTTGTCTTTTAAGGCTGCATTACAGTAAAGTGATGTACTTTTCTGAACTTACCAGACTGTTCTCGCTGTTCCATTGTTTGCCTTTTCCCCACTTAGACATTATGTCCACATTACTGATGATTATTTATCTAAAATCTAAGTGTGAAGATATTTTGTTAAAGCACCAATTGTCAACCCTAGAATATCGCCGCAACATCGATATTGAGGTATTTGGTCAAGAATATCGTGATATCTGATTTTCTCCCTATCACCCAGCCCTAAGTTGAAGTATAAAGTAGCTTACAATTGTACACTCAGCCATTTGAATGTCAAAAGTCAGTCATGCTCGAACAGCAATAGATGTGTTTTGTTGTGCAACCATGTCTGAAATCAAAAGTGTGTATAGCTGTTCTGAACGGCCACACTGGAAGAAGAAGTTATATCATTCAAATACAGGAATAACGCACACATTTTCATTGTCACTCCTGGAAGACATTCATAATTTTGCATTTGGTTGTACTTTGTTTTCTATTGCCCGTTTTACTGGAAACTGCACAATTCCTTTGTTTAGAAGTGTAAAATTGGAAGATGCAAAAAAAGATTGAGTTGGCTGTTCACATATTAATCATTTAGATTAGACTAGCTAGTCTTTAGGAGCTCTAAGCAAAGTTATTATCCCATTAATAAAGTGAAATGTTACCTGTAATTGAGAGACGATGAAAGAAGCATTTTATTTTTTCACATTTCTTTTTGTTTCTCTTTCCCTTTCCATTAAGGTGCTGGACCTCCAGCTGATCGGACAGTGGTGATCGAGGAGTACAGGTTCTTGTCTCAGAAGCTGTTTGCCGCTGTGTCCGTCTTCGCTGGCCTCGGCATCCTGTTCGGCATTGTCTGTCTAACCTTCAACATCTACAACGGCAACGTCCGGTGAGTTCACAAACACTGAATCTTATCATTAAATTCCCAGGCCCACACTAATTAACCCTTTCTGTGTGTGTGTGTGTGTGTGTGTGTGTGTGTGTGGGTGGGTGGGGGTATATTACCTTAAATATATTTGGCTTATGGACTGTTGGTTGGTCAAAAGAAGACTTCTAATGAAACAATCTTGAGCTCTAGGAATTTGTGATGAGTTTTTCTTATGTTTTATAGACCAAAAATTAACAGAATAATTGGAAGAAAAAAAATCGGCAGATGAATTGAAAATGAAAAATCATTAGTTGCAGCCCTAGCATTCATTATTATATTCGAAAATTTTTCTGTCGTGTTTTTTGCTTTTCCACTCTTTATGTGTGTCCTTCCAAGAGGCATTAGTGATGAGTAGTATCTCCGATAATTGTGAAAATAAAGTTGTCCTCTGAAGGAGGTCATCATTAAAAGTATTTTTTAAAGCTGAAAATAATGAGAATTGATGGAGCCACTAAATGGGGCCTCATAGGTTAAAGACACAGTTATTGTTGAGTAGTGAATGGAAATTACATCCTGTAACAACACCTAGCTGCTTCTCCAGCAGAGCTGATCATTCACTGTGGTTGCATACCATGTGTGAATGTGAGTATTTATAGGATGTGAAACAGAGGAAAAAATAATTCACATGTTCAACAGAGATCCTTCCCTCTGTTGACGTTAATGTTATTACTAAATGGCACCGCTGCCTCTCGAGTTTAGGGACTACAAAGTGATTTGGGTGTGGCTTTGCTCAATCTAGCAGCTGGTTTCATTGTCACAGCTTAAGTATAGCCCTACACCAAATGCAAATAGACTTCCTTTAAAAACTGCCTTTTGATCTTGGATTTTGAAGCTTAATACATGTCCATGAACCATTCGCAGCATATCTCTGATGTCTTTTTAACATAGTATTTTTATGTTTGACCCGGGTCAAAGTGATTTAAAGTCCCATAAGTCCATGAGCTTATCAGGATTTTTTGAGAAATCTGATGAGGTTCGTTGCTCTGGGGATCTCTGGCTGGCTGCAGTGTGCCAGTTGGGCCTTTTTCCAGCTTTGATTATATTTCAAGTACAGTTTCACCGAGGGCTGATCTCAGCTGTCAAAACACTATGAGTCAGATCAATTAAAGTTTTTTCAGTAAGCTGTTTTCACAAAACGATTTTGCCACCAACTGCATTGTTAGGAGACAAAAATACATCGCAACGCAATCACAATCCTTTAGAAACACGGTGTCACTGTTTAAAGCGATTATAATCAATATTTTTATCTATGAAATGACAAGGTGCTTGTAATGATGAACCTATAGAGAATTATCGCTGGAATCTGCAGCTCCCCTCAAATTTAAGGAGGTTTATAGTGAGTTTCAGTTCATTGTTTAGCTGTCCGACACGCAAATTTACTTTTTTGATAACTCTCAGTGCTCTCAATGAACAGTAGCACTGTGCACTACCTGCTCAGCACCAAACACCCTTTATTCTTCCTTCCGCACTCTTCGTTCCTCAGGTCAAAATCTCCTGATGGTCCCTAAAACCCGCCTTAAAACTCGGGGAGATCGCTCCTTTCAGGCAGTTGCTCCTAAATTGTGGAATGGCCTGCCCCTGTCGCTGCGTGTGGCCGATTCTATTGTTTCTTTTAAAACACAGCTGAAGATACTGCTATTCATACAAGCTTTCAGTTGACTGAACTATCATGTTTTTATGTTTTGTATGACGATTTTTAAATTATTAAACTTGCTGCATGTAAAGCACTTTGTGATTCTATCTGTGATAGGTGCTATATAAATAAAGTTTACTTACTTACTTACTTAAACAGCAGACAAACACAGTTAGCAACTAGCTGTTAAACATAGTGGAGCGTAGTGGAGCATTTAGCAGCCAGCGAGACAGATATTTGCCCCAGGAGTTGGTGGAGACCAAAAACAGAGCTAAAAGGTGAGTGAATATTGGACTTACATTCATCATGTGAATACAAATACGACTTCAAATGAATGATAATGTTGCAGAGGCCAGAGGAAGTTATGAAAAACTTTTGAAAAATTCCTGTGTGGTGTCTTAGATAGATAGATAGATAGATAGATAGATAGATAGATAGATAGATAGATAGATAGATAGATAGATAGATAGATAGATAGATAGATAGATAGATATATTGATTGATTCTCTATTTTTTTATTATCTAATAGTAGCCTTAATTCAAGGCTACCACGTGGTGCATAAAATAGAAGAAAGCAGCACTCAAAATAACTTGTAGCACACTGAAAATTATATTATATACATTATAATAGTGTGTGCGTGTGCGTGTGCGCACATACAGTAAATAAGCAGCATGGCCTCAGGGCAACACAAGGACAGGTCAGCGGGATGAAAGAATATAAAAATCACACCTACTGCTGCAGCATGAGCTCGAGCTGATGGGCAGAGGAAAGCTGCTGTGCTGGGTGGGTGGGTGGGTGTTATGGTATAGTGCAGATTATATTAAACATCTTAAATCTGGAGATTATTATCCTGAGAATGTCTTTATACAGCATTTATAGAAACACATTGTCTCAACTGGATAGAAATCACCAGTAGAGTATTTTTACCCCACTACATTTGTCTGACCGCTTTAGTAATTTTTTGATTTGTCATGCCCTTTATGTCGAGTGAAAACCATGTATCTCCAAATTTGGTGATTTTGAATTTGAAGGTTTGTGATGAACTGATGGATGAAGTTTTCCTTCATGGGTTTAGGAAATTATCCCACTTTTTAAGATAAATTAACTCTTGAATAAGCGTCTTCGATCAGCCGGAAAATGCATTGTCACAAAGCTGAAAACAGATCTGTTTTTCTGACAAAATGAGATACGTGGTTCTCACAGGACAGCAACGCTACAAACATATGATTTTTCTAGAATATGATGCGTTGCTGTTGATGAAACTAACAGTATATAAAGGAGTTAAATTAGCACAACCTTAAATATCTACAGTAGTAAAATGCAGCATACACATTAATGCAGCAGTAATATTAATCCAGAAACATCATATATAATAAAAAAAAAACACTGACAGGGAACATTTTAGTACTTTTACTTTAAATATTTAATAAATAACCTGATAAGTACGTTTTGCTGATAATACTTGTGTATTTTCACTAGGTAATGTTTTGAATGCAGGACCTTGGAGTGGGTTATTAGTAGTTTTATTTAAGTAAAAAATATGAATACTTCTTCCATCACTAGAAATCACACACAATTATGTTTTCTCTTTATGGTTACTGATTCATCGTCATTATCCTGTAAGCTCCTGTCTGTACCTCCACATACAGCGCAGTGTACATGATTAGCACATCCATCGTTAAAGGAGATGTCTTTTGTTGGCCAGGCTGCCTGAACCAGGAAATGGCGATACATTTTGAATTAAAAACCAACATAAGAGCAATTAACAACAATCAATGACATTTCGAAGTGCAGAAAAAAAAGGTGTTAACACAATTAACACCTGTATACCTACAAATTCAGCAATTGCACTTTTAAGCCGAAATGCTAATTACCAGTTTTTTGTTGTTATTGTCTTCATGTCTTCACTGTCTCAGCTACATCCAGAACTCTCAGCCATACTTGAACAACATGACAGCGGTGGGCTGCATGATGGCTCTGGCCGCAGTTTTCCCGCTGGGGATTGATGGTCACCATGTCCACAGATCTCAGTTCCCCGTCGTCTGCCAGGTAACAGGAGAAAGAGACAGACAGAGGTGGAAAAGAGCCAGAGGGCAGGATGAGGAGGGCTGGGTATTGTCTGCAAATATTTGGTTTCACTGATTTGATGCTTGTACCAAAACAGTCATTTTTACAAAATGTGTTGAAAGAAGTATAGAAGAAATTAAACTCAGATTTGATGGACCTATTTTTTTTGTGCCACAAATATTTCACTCTGCAGTTAACAGCTGTCAGTTTTAGTAAAGCCCTGCTCTACTGTGACATTAAGCAAACACGCATTTAGGTGTTGTTGTGAGGCCTGGACAGTTTGATGTTCTGCCTGAGGCAAGTAGACACCTGCAAAACCTAATTTCAGGGGTATGATCACGCAACCTTAGTGGATGATCTGATGAAAGTTCAAACATTGACATAATTCATCAAGTATTTTAATGTATTTTGGTATTCAGTGGCACAAACATGATTTGCTGGGTGCCGGATTAGCACTGACGATGGGATCCCAGCACCAATGAGGAGTGGGTACTTGAGTACTTTCTCTGTCGCCCATGTTGAGTCTTTTTGTTGTGGAAGCCAATGGGAGAAATCAATTTCTGTAGTTTTTCTGCTCTTTGTTTCTGTCTAGTTATTCTCTCTCATGCTTTGTTCTGCCTCTCTCTTGCACTCTGCCTCTGCTGACCTTCAACTCTGGATAGTTTTTTTTCTTTTTCTGTTGCAATCTCTACATTTCCCCACCAGCAATTTCCATCACCTACTCTGTCTATCTATCTCTCTCTCTCTCTCTCTCTCTCTCTCTCTCTCTCTCTCTCTCTCTCTCATTTATTTTCTTTATTTGTTGTAGTTAAATAAAGGCCAGGGGTCCTATCACTTCTGTTTCAGTCCCTCACTTTTACAGTTTCAGGTTAAAGCTCTTAAAGTCCTGATGGGAAAAGAGAAAAATAAGGTTGTTAGGGATCTACGTAGTAAATTAAAAGGAATACCTGCAGACACTATTCAGGCCTGAAAAAGTACTCCCACCCCCTCTACGTGTTTTTCGGATAAAGAAAATGTTCCTGTCATCTATATTTTTATGACCAAATATTCTTTTAAAAAGACGCTTGAATGAAACATCACTTAGGCAGTAAAGCACAGAGCTCTATGCATTAAAGATGCACATACATTATAATTTCTATCAAGGAAACTAGTAGGAATTTAAAGTAGGAATACTGCATTCAAAATATATTTATATACATATTATGGAAAACACAATAACCAATGTCATCATAATTTAGATTGATTTACTGTAACTACAAATACAAGTTAAGTTATATTCTTATTTACAGAGAAAGTAGATTGATAGACAATATATATAAGTGTTTTTTTTTTTCTTCATTGTGCCCACACTTCTGAAACCAAACCTACACCCTTGAATAAAGGTATTTTAAAATTCTCTCCTCCTCCAGTTCCGCCTGTGGCTCCTGGGCCTCGGCTTCAGCCTGGCGTATGGCAGCATGTTCACCAAGATCTGGTGGGTCCACACACTCTTCACAAAGAAGGACGAAAAGAAGGAGAAGAAGAAGGTAGGGAGGAAGAGTGGGAGGGAGGGATAAGCCTCTCAGTGCTCTCAGGAGAGCAGAGAAAGGATGGGAGAGGGAGGCTGGGCCACGCAGCATGTGTGGCGCTCGTTGATAAAAAAGCGAAATTAAAAACTTTGCAGGCTTCCTCCTAGTAACATAAGCTTCTAAGAGGCCAGCTCGGCATCATTCACTATGCTGGGTTTGTAGCGAGAGTGCAGGGATAAGGGTGTTGGACACACACTGACATAGATACTGTACTTTACACATGCACATGCACCGACACACATGCAATATTTAGGCATAGAAGCTTGCAGATTTGGGGCACACAGAACCAGGCCCCTGATACCCACGTCATCAACTTTATTTGCATGCTGGTGTGTACTGTGTATGTATTTGTGTGTGTGTGTGTGTGTGTGTGTGTGTGTGTGTGTGTGTGTGTGTGTGTGTGTGTGTGTGTGTGTGTGTGTGTTTGTGTGTGTGTGTCCTCTTGAAGATAGTGTATCCTGGAGCCAGCAAGATACTGCCACTCTGCGATGTGTTGTGGGAATTTCTAAGACCTAATCAGAAGAATAAGAGATTAAGCCATTTATGGAATATTTATGAATATGGATGAGTATTAAAGTTCTATGCAGAAATCCAACCTTAGGGGGGTTTATTATTTGAGCCAAAGCACAACGAATCGGGTTGACTTTCAACTCTCTTCATGTCCACAGAAGGGCAATTTGCTAGAGAGCATTAGTTTAAAGAAACTTTCACAAATCGCGGAGAGAATGAGCACTTTTCAAATAATTTTTCATGCAACTCAAGTGAAGAGGCGCCCAGGACTGTGTAATGTGTTTTCTTCTTTATTTTATTTTTCAGTTTTAGTCATTGCACGCTTGAATGGCTGTTACTATGTTGGAGGTGCTGGGAGTAAGCCAGCGT
This sequence comes from Zingel zingel, assembly GCA_023566125.1. NCBI lineage: Eukaryota > Metazoa > Chordata > Actinopteri > Perciformes > Percidae > Zingel > Zingel zingel. The sequence goes on along the minus strand of CM042321.1, from coordinate 9,237,600 downwards.
GGTTGAATGAAAAAAGATGTGTGGTAAGAAAGAGTAGGGAGTCGCAGTAGGAGAGCTCATTTTGGCAGGCTTGTTTTTCGGTTACGGCTGTATTGCTTCCATTATAGCTTATGTTAAAAAAAATATCGGCCGCTTTGGAAACTGTCCACACAAAAGCAGTGTCATCTCAGTGTGTATAAATGATGATTTCAGGTGGCAGCACAAATATAGCTACTGCAGCTCTCTGTGTGTTGCCTCTGCACAGACACACACACACACGCACACACACACACACACACACACACACACACACACACACACACACAAACTCCTGCTGCTCTTAAAATATACTTATAAAAACACTTTCAGAGACACGCACTCAGAAAGACAATTCGCACCCAGTCATCCAGAAATTACAAGGACGCCTGTCATATTATTTGTCCTGGTTGTTTGTCTTTGTTTGTGGACTGGCTCGTGATGCCCTTGGATAGTGATGACTGTTGTGTATGTGTTTGTTTGTGTGTTGTTTGCTCACACAGCAACACTTGGAGCCATGGAAACTCTACGCAACAGTTGGAGTGCTGCTGGCTATCGACTTCCTGTCACTCATGATCTGGCAGATTGTGGATCCTCTGCACATTACGGTGGAGGTAGAGTATGAAAGACAGATGAGATAATTTGTGTGTCATCGCCCGTTAGCACAGACCGCGCAGCCGCCGTCATGAGTCAATAACGCAGTAATGAGACACCACGCCTCGTTTGTAGAAATGTCCTTTCATTTTGATTCATCAAAGAGCAAAATCTGAAATACAGACAGATATTGCAAAGCACAGTACTGAATATTTAAAAGTGTTTGTGTTCAATAGTGTAAGCAGTATAAGTGCTGTTAAAGGTGCCCTGTAGCATTTACTATAAACAAAAATCAACATTCATCTAGCAGCCAAGCAAACATTGTGAATGAATTCCCTGCCTCATAATTAAACATTTATCTTTTAAAGGTCTCATGAAATTATTAGTCTCTTTTTTTCCAGACCTTCCTCCACCGCAGCGCTGCGGAAGAGGGTCTGGCTAGTCCACACAGCCTTCAGGGATGGGAGAAAAACACGCTCTGGTTTATTGGCATTTCTTTAAACCAATCACAATCGTCTTGGGCGGTGCTAAGCACCGGGAAAAGCCGCCGTGCCGCTGCAAAATAGCCTCGGGAAGGAACTTGTTTTGGTGGAACATGTACGTTCAAAAGTTGTTTTAGTTGTGCAACAGAAAACTCAGATTGGACAGATAGTCTAGCTAGCTGTCTGGATTTACCCTGCAGAGATCTGAGGAGAAGTTAACCATAGTCCTCAGTTTAAAATGCCAACACAAAGGAAGCCCGAGGCAACGGATATCCGGCCTAAATGAGTGAAATCCGGCAGGATTTCCAATGGCAACGGAGCAATCCCGGAAGTGGAACGTCAAGTATATAGACTATGAAATTATTAACTTCGTTAAACATGCTTTAATCAATATTTTCAACACTGAATCCATGGACTCATTTGTTTATTTTTAGCACTCTGAAGTACAAAAAAAACATACATTTATCAACCTGCTCAATGGTCTTTTATGTCTCAATGGTCTCTTTTAGCTCATTTTTTGGTACATGTGCTGTATGGTTCAGTCTGAGCTGTTTCCATCAACCTTCATATGCAGTCGTTTTCAAAAAAAGAAGCTCAAGATGAACATTTAGCAGCTAAAAACCGAGATAAGAGCTGGTGGAGAGAGAGCCCATGTTTCCATGTGCACGAGTATTCTGGTTATGATGGAGAATTTTAGAGGATTTTAACCTTTTATTTTATTCAGGGAAGGTTCACTGAGAGGCAGCCTCTCTTTTGCAGGAACACATTACACATTACACATATAAAAAGCATATCCTGTTTGTTTGTTTTTTAAACCTGGATGCTAGCTAAATAAAAACCGGGATACGTATGCAGGTGGGTCATTATAGTTATTCCGTTAAACAAATACTATGATGGTAAATGATGTCACAATGAAAGGTAATGCATAAATCGTATTGTCACTCTTGTTTTCCATTACCAGTGATCAGATGGGGAAGCTACATCAAACCAAACTGGGTTCATTCTCAACTGTTTAAGTAACTCAATCAGAAACGAGTGGCTCAGATGTTTAGGAATCAAGACACACAAATCTTGATACCATTACACTGTTTAAACTTTAAACAGCATATCGTGACTATGATCAACACCTGGATAAGACACAAAACCGGGACAGTAATGTGCATCACTGCACTCATTAAGTGCATTCAAGCTCTGTAGGAAGAGTAGACTGTGTTTGCCATCTTTAGCCCAATCTGCACATGACTAACTTTACTATCAAACCTTATATGTAAATAGCTTTATTTCATGTGTATTGGCTATCTGATACTAATTAAATTCAGTCATCTCCATCTGACACACGGGAAGGACCTGTTTACTCAAGGGGATCAACCGCGCAGTCACTGGGGCTTGTGCTTACTGTGCATTTTTGCCTCATCCTCCAGAGTACTGCTGTCTCATCATTTCTTATTATCTCCCCTTCCCTCTCTATCTCTCTTTCCCTCTATCTCTTTATCCTTCCATTCCTCTTTCTCTGTCTGCCATGCGAGTAGAAGTTCACTAAGGAAGCCCCTAAAGAAGATTTGGATGTCCTGATTCAGCCCTTGCTGGAGCACTGCAGCTCAGAGAAGATGAACACATGGCTCGGTACTCGTCCTCTCTTTTTCTTTTTTTACCCTCTCATATCTCAGTCTGTCTCTTTATCATTCTTTGCCCTGCTCTGGTTTTGAATATTTTTTTCGTCACACACACATTGGCATGTGCAGAAACATATGCGTACACACATACACACATACACACACACACACACACACACACACACACACACACACACACACACACACACACACACACACACGTCACTACTAAACAAGCCTCATATCACAGCTTTCTCCCTCAGCCCCCGCCTCACATTTGATTCCTCTTTTCTCCCCATTTGCTTCTCTTTTTGTTGGCCCACGCAGTCTCTCTCTCTCTCTCCCTGTCTGTCTCTCTGCTGTCTTTCTTAGCGTGGCAGCTCTTATGAAAGTATAATGGTGCTGAAATTCAAATAATGTGGGTCACAAACTGGGCCATTGCCCCATAGCATTTCCTTTTCTCGGAGAAGAAAAGAGGGTGCTTTAATATCAGGCGGTATAAAGAGACAATGGACAGTCTGAAGAAGTGTCGAACTTACTCAGTTACAGATCCTCTTTTCTTCCCGGCTTCTCTTTCACTGGTATATTCTCTTTTCTCTGTCACTCTAACCGGCTTTCAGCATATTCAACCTTTCTGCACTTTAGTTTCTATTGCATCTACATTTTTGGTTTTCTACTCATTGAGTGAGTAACTCAATGGCCACATTGAGCTGTTCACAAGAAGCAAAGGTTGTTTAAGCCATCTTCCAGGTTTTCTGTTGTTTGATGTCTCAATATGTCACTAAGACTGCATCTTTCTCCACATCTTAGATCATATTCTTTGTTGCTTCAAAATGTTAAAGTGTAAAATACTAAATGGCGTGAATACTGTGTGTGCTAACAGGTGTTCGTTTGAAGATTTGAGTTGCTCTGCTGTTTAACTTTGATAATGACCACCTCAATTAATATTTTACTGTAAATGTTTTTACAGTTTATACAATCACAGTATATGAAGACAAATGGGGCCAAATGTTTTGTGAATTTAAAAGATGAAAAGCTAAAACTGTACGCTGAAGTATAGAATGACAACACAACCAAACACACACACTATAGTTTTTTGTTTGATTTTTTTGTCTTTCAAAATGAAAAAAAACAAACATTTGGCCTCCATTTGTGTTCCATACAATACTGTATACGTAGGCTCTGCGTTCCTTCAATTATTGCCTCGGTTGCATATTACCTATCTGTGCATATGTCTGTTTCTTGTATGTTTTTACTCATCCCCAAAATTAAATTGCCTCGTGGATGAATGAAGTTGAATTGAATTGAATTACACACATCATATTCTATAATTTGCATGTTCTTTCACTGTTTCCCTCTTTCTGTAGGTGTGGTTTATGGCTACAAGGGTCTCTTGCTGCTGCTGGGAATATTTCTGGCTTACGAGACCAAGTCTGTCTCCACAGAAAAGATCAATGACCATCGGGCCGTGGGGATGGCTATTTACAACGTGGCTGTGAGTCCAAAAAAGAAATGACACCGTCATACCTACACTCCTGTTTCTGTGTGCTGCTGTTTGCTCAGAGCAGTCTATAGCGCCCTGAATATCTTTAAAGTGGCAATAAATACCATTTTTTTGATTGCCCCATAGCACGAAGTAGTAGTATATCTGTGGGGGGTTAACCAGTGCCAGTGCCTCCATGATTACTTTGCCCAGTGTTCAAATCTTTGGCTTCCAGAAGTAACTTTCCTGCTCATTTCAGAAAAAAACAGCCTACTGACTGACCAATGGGACAAGACATTTCAGCTGCAAGAGCTTAAAAGGTTCATTCTCAAGGGGCTTGCAGTTCCTGCTGGTTGTTTATGAAAGTTAATGGAGTTCAAAGATAACTTAATGCCCCCTTAATGCTTCTGCCATATTTTCATTATTTGAGTAGATAACTGGTTAGATGTGACAGAACATCACATTGAAATACTTCCTGTGCAGCTACAATAGAGTGTAACATTTGTATTGTTTTTTCAGGTTTTGGTGTCAGAATCAAAGTTTCTAGATTTACCATTTTGCATCAATTTTCATAGTCATACAACAAAAAGTCCATTGTAGACAGAATATAAATAACAACTTATCCTCTCAAAATGACCTCTGGAATGTGCTGAACATTACAGATTGATGATCAAGTAAAAAATACAGAAAAGTACATGTTGGCATAATGATTGGTTGGAGCAATATGAGACACAGAAACAGGCTTATATATTCAAGCTTTTCCACAAGTAAGTCTTGAGATTTGATTCTCTAAAATGCCGATCCCTGGACACAGTTCTGTCCAAATTATAATACTGCCAGCACACGCTGCTGTCATGTATCATACATTTTGATGCTTATGGTGCCCGTGGTGATGATTTACATCTCAGATCTCCTTTATAAAATGAAAACATGTTCTCAATGGGACTTCATGGTGAAATGAATGTTAAATAAAATCAATAAAATACAAAAGGGTGCATCACAAACTTGCAACGTGCTGCAGCTCAAGCATACTTTGCTGATACATGGGAAGATGTTTCTGTGCAGTTTGGGTTATGTGTTATCTTTGTGTGTGGATGCTATAGATTGCATCCACACAGTTCTGTGTATGGATCTGTTTAAAAATGTACCCACCTAGCCACTAAATAACAGTGGTAAACGCAGCCGTCAGTCATAAACATTGTTCAGTTCTTGTTAAAAGCAAGTGAATCATCTTAAATGGAGGCACCTAGGATGCACTTTACACTGAAATAGCTGCCATTATGTTCACTTTAGCACTTTAGACAAATACTCGCTGCCATTTCCTGACACTCTTGACACAGGGTAACTTTGTAATTGATGTAAAATGTATGAAAAAAAAGTGGTTTCTGTCACTTTAACTGCCAGAGGAGTTTTTCCTGCTTTGATCAAAAGCCGGCAAACAGTTTGTTTTGTTTTTAACGACCATTTTGCCAGACTTTCCTGCCCTTGCCTCGATTCCTATTAATAAATAAAAGAAGAATACTCAGCTTATACTGAAGTAATTAATAAATGGATTGATCTCTCCGTCTAGGAGAGGATTTATCATTGATCTATCATTCATGGTTGTTTCATGAGAGCATTAAATGCCGTTTGCATGCTCAATTCATCACATGGTTCCGTAATGTGAGACTAGTCTAATGTGATTATTTTATGTTCTGATTTACACTTTTCAGTTTTATGATGATGACAGTAGTTAATGGAGTCTGCAAAGGGACCTCCTTCCTCTTTGCTAAGCTTTGAGCCTCAGGCCCTGATGAGATGACAATGTGGTGATTGTCAGCGCGCTGTTGCCACTTCAGTCATGACTTTTTAATGCTGTTTTCACATGGGAGCCCTCCCCGGAATAATAAACAGATGCCTAATGCTTTTATGGATGTGTTTTCCTACCCTCTCATTCTCTCGCTCTCCAACTCTACTTTATTCTCCACCTCCCCTCCTCTAACCTCCCCTGCCTCCTTCCACTTCAAACTTCACTCTTACTTTTTCCTCCTCCTTTATTCTTTAACTGCTCTTTCTTTCCGTTTCTCTTTCTGTCTTCCTCTCTGTTCCTGCAGGTGTTGTGTCTGATCACGGCTCCAGTGACCATGATCCTGTCTTCGCAGCAGGATGCCTCCTTTGCCTTTGCCGCTCTAGCAGCCGTCTTCTCTGCCTACATCACTCTGGTCGTGCTTTTCGTACCCAAGGTGCTCTGACACGTCACTGAAACCTTTGGAAAATTCATATTGCAGTAAAACCGCAGGTCAAAACATGTCGAGAAAGTCCAGCCTGTACTAGATGGTGCATGACAATGACAAACTTCTGAAAGTTTGTTCTGTCTGATAGTTCTTTTTTTAGGTTTGAGTGCATTGCAATATTTGACTGGCTGTTGCTCTTATCAAATAAGAAGGCTACTGAAATGATCAAATCTTTAATCTGTTTATGATTTCACCATTATGATAATAATCTGTGACATTTGTTAGTTAATATAACAAGCTTTTAGATGTGTAGCTCCTGTAAAGATTTGGTTTTAAGAAAAATCCCCTGGCACACACAAAGTAAGACATTTTAAATGTCTGGCAACAGCTACAATGATTTGCAGAAGAAGAGCTGTGCAGTGCACATGAGCACTGCTGCAGACAGAGTAAAGAGTGCCACCTACAGAAATTTAAACCACATTAACAGAAAATCCAAGGAAAAAAAACCATCACAGTATCATCACCACTGTTTATGGAAGCCCAGTGAACAAACCACACAGCAGTGAGCGCTAAGCACCAAAGATGTCACCAAAATAAGAAACCATGTTTAAGAGAAGTGTGAGAGCTTTTGGCTGAAAGAGCTGTTCTCATTAGATGCATTATTCAGACGGCACACTGTACTCTTCGGCCTTTGTTCTTTATTGACTTCCTGTTCCTGTGGCGGTCCAGATGCGGCGTCTCATCACCCGCGGCGAGTGGCAGTCGGAGCAGCAGGACACTCTGAAGACCGGCTCGTCCACCAACAACAACGACGAGGAGAAATCCCGGCAGCTGGAGAGAGAGAACAGGGAGCTGCAAAAGATCATCCAGGAGGTGAAAACATTACATTATACAGAAACATACACATTGATATCATTATTATTATTAAACATGCAAGTCCAAATGCCACACAATTTACATAATTATAGCACACATAATTAATTGTATATATATTCATGAACATATAGGTATTGCACATTCATGTAGGTTTATGCTTTTATTATAGAGCTGAAATATAGTGTATAGTGTTTTTTCTATAAGTATGTGTGTGTGTGATTTACTTGTGAATGCTGCATAATATGAGAAAATAGAGTATAGTAATAACACCCAGTGTGTGACATATAAACAGAGGCATGGCTTTATGTCATCATGTTTCCTTTATTATTTTTGCTTTTTTTTATTGCATGTTATTCTTTATAGGTTTTCTATGACAATGTAACCTCGTTTCTATGGTTTGCTTTGACAGATATAGAAAAGGGTTGTGAAGCATCCCTCTTTTATTCAGTGTTATTGCGGAAGTGCAGCTCCATAAATTCACTGAAAAAAATGAATCTTTTTAGTGGGTGAGGTCCCAATCCTGCTTAATTTATTATCATATTTGGCCAGAAAAAGGCGGAAATCCTCACATTTGAGAAGTTAGAACCAGCATTAGGTTTGGCATTTTTGCTTGAGAAATGACCACCAAGTAATTGCAATCAATTACCGCTAGAAATGCTAATAAATGCTTCTAAATACTAAATATGGGGGGGTTGAAGTTAAAGTAAAGTTTTACAGCTCTACAACAATCTCTGTCTCCTCTTGTTGCGTCTTTAGAAAGAGGAGAGGGTATCGGCACTCCGCAACCAGCTGGCTGAGCGACAGGCTCTACGTAACCGCCGCCGACCCTCCTCAGGCCAGAATCAGAACCACAACACCCCGCCGCCCTCCTCCCAGCCGGATCCCAAGTCTCTGCTTCCCCCGCCCGGCTACCCCAACCCCACCACGGACAATCACGCCCTCCCGCCTTCCTTCTCCAACTCCTCCAACCTCTACCCGGCTGACAGCAAGATGAGCCGCAACCACTGTCACAACAGCCAGATCCCATTGCTGTATAAATAGGCGAGGCACTGGAAGATGGGGGGGGGGAGGGAGGGGGCACTCGTAGAATGCACACAAACCGGGGACACAAAACACAATGAGACACTGTGACTTTCACTTGTTTCGGCGATAAGCACAGCGGTGTAGTGACACTGTTTTAAAATATGGCATGGAAGCACAAATAAGTACACAGGAGTGCTTTGCACTTGGCAGCTTCTGGGAGAGTCACACAGGTAACATCCATCCTCACAGTTTTGATCACACTGTGTTGGTCAGTCTAGCAGCACTCAAGGTCTTTTAACAAGGTCAAGTGAACAGATAGATCTCTTAATCATTCCTCTCCCTCATTTGTTAACTCGTTCTGTTGTGGAGGCACCGCATCAAGGATCTTAAAAGGAAACGTGCTTGTGTCTTTGCTATATCGTCTCCACTTTTTGTCTCTCGAGTTTGTTGACTATGTAGGCAAGCACATACAGTAGTGATTTATATTGTTCTGTAATATCTGATATGTTTTGTCATGGAGTTGTTGAATTATTTGTTAACTTTTTTTCAGGAGAGTTGTGAAAACTGAAATTTACAAAGGGAAAAAGCGATATACAGTTGTTTCCAATGTTCCCTCTAAAGAGATCGACTGTGTGGAACACTCGTTTCACTGAAAAGTGATAATGTGCATTAATAAATAGCCATAATTTAGAAGGGCCTTGGCATGTATGGATGTATGTTGTCAGGACTGTGTATTCAAGTACAACACTGCATCTTGAAAATCCAGTCCTTTGCTGAATATTAGACCCATTTTAAAGGAGAAAATAATCAGAGTTTGCTTGTGTATAGGGACATTTTTGATAGTTTTGCCATTTAAAATGTTTCACAATGTATTTTTTTGAGATTTGTGTTGTATCTATTTAGCTGTATAGTACAGTAGTAGCCATCAAATAAACCCCTCATCCTGCATCTTATGTATTTTGCAGATATCGCCAAATACTGCTGCAGCCATAGTAAATGCAGCTGATTCTTACTTTTAGAGAAAACTCCAACTTCCAACTTGCCAGAAAAATAGTTTGTACTTTCTGCCTCCTGGAAATGAAAGCCAATGTATATTTCTACAGCAGCTGTGCAGTGAGATGTGGGGCTTCTACGATGGCGATTTCTGTAAATATTCAGAGAAAGCACAGTTTTTATACATGTGAATCTGTTACATGTCATTCTTGTAAGCCTTTTTTTATTTTGAAAGGATGTTTTCTCTTATGTTTTCCCATAACAGACAATCTGGATGGATGCTAATTTTTTTCTATTTTTCTTTCCCATTTTGCCTTTTGGGTAAATTGTAAATGTATCAAAGAAGGATATACGTAAAGTAATGTGACATACTGTATTTATTCAGCAGTTAATATGGATGTACTATTTCATTCATGAGCTATTTCCAGATTGTATAAAGCAATGATACCTGAATGGCTTTATCAGCAGGTAAAACAATATTTTGTCAAATATTTTGTCAGTGTGCACTTTAAACTGAACAAACTATGGTTATTCCACTTTATGTTGCGGTTATCCTAATACAATTTAGCTCAGGGTATGGAGGAGGACATCAATGAATGAAATAGGCCATATTTATTAACTGTGCAGTACCTGGATCAGATAGTGTAACATATGAATGCGGAAATAATTTAGGAAATGTTCTATTATCTTGCACATATATGACAATATACATGGATTTGTGGATATTTGTATTCACTATATCTAAGATCTTAAATGTTAATATATTTCAGAGTATGTGTATGCAAATATATGGGTACCATAAATAAAATAATTGTTTTTTCATTGGGTATTTTTGTGTTTCAGTGATACCTTTCACATTTCATTTCCAAAACTCTGCACTGTTGAACACATCTGAAATGTTGTAGTTGATTTTTCAGCAGCTCAGGAAACGCTAGATCCCTTTTGTTAAACAAAACCCCAATTCCACAATTCATTTTTCAGCATTTTATCTTTTTAGAAACATGAACCTTTTTTCAAACACCTCCCAAAAGAGTCTCAGTATCCTGTGGATTACACAGCCAAGCATGATTACATCATCCACTAGATGTCACCAGTTATTTATTGCTTATCTGACTCAACAATGACATTTGAAGCAATTAACTCTGTCAGAGTGTATTTATTAGTGAAACTTGATTATTTTTCCCCAGGTTGGCCTGCGGGAGTCAAAGAGAAAATAAACCCAGAAGAAGATTACATTAAACAAAAGTGGGAAGCTGTTTTCAATACAATGTCCGGCTGCGAAGGCCAACAGGAACCTTGTTACTGAGACAATAAGTGGACAATAAGTTTGTGGATATAAAAAAACTAAAGTAGACAAATGGCTCCCAAATGCTTTTGATATTTGTAAAATGTGTGTTTGTAGATGATGACAATGTGACAAAACCAGCTGTGCTGCAGTCCCACACATACACACACACACACACACACACACACACACACACACACACACACACACACACCCTCACACACACACCCTCACACACACACCCTCACATGTCATGTTTCTTTCCAGCTGACTGAAGATGAAGCATGTGGTAAAAGAGGGAAGGGTAGTGTGGAGGAAGAAGAAGGTTTTGTGTGGGAGAGAGGGTGGTGGTAGTGGGATCGGGGTTTGGGGGGGTGGGGGGTGTGATTGGGGAAAACCCGCTCTGGGCTGAGGCTTCTGTGGGCCTCCACCTGACACAGCACTCGGCAAGAGCACAACAAAGTAGGAAATTCCCCTCATTTTGTCTGATCTAACAAAGAAAGTATTTGCTGCCTGTGGAGGAATTTCACAGCCACTTGTCGGCCATGTAATAGGCCGAGCCAGCTGCAGTGTGTGTGTGTGTGTGTGTGTGTGTGTGTGTGTGTGTGTGTGTGTGAGAGAGAGAGAGAGAGCTACTGCCCTGGCTGGCTGCTGGAGCTGTTTGCCAACTCAACTTTCTATTTGTTACCTCAGCTATGAAATGAGTTCATCCTTTGTAGTGACACAAACTTGTGACTTTTTTCTTTGCTTTTTAATTACATTTATGTGCACATACACTGTATGAATTTAATTTTTAACACCTACCCCAACGATTTAAATATAAATAAATATAAATAAATACAAATAAATACATACATACATACATACAGGTTGTAATAGGGGATAATAGTTCTCTACATAATCCTCGAACCTAAACTCTCCAGTGAAGAGCTTTGTCTAGATCTGATACAGCAGAGAAAGTCTAGTCTACTACAATCTCAGGTCAGCATAAATAATGTACAAAAAGTGCCTAAAACATAAATAATGTTGCAAACTGTTACAGTTTATAGTATTTTTTAAAAATCTGCACCACCTGTTTGTCTACAAGCTTTATCTCCATTGAGATTTAAACACTACTGCATCACCATGAAGATGAATAATAATAATAATAATAATAAAAACATACATTATGTTTAAAAAAAAAAGCCAAAAATGATGGCACTGAGCTTTGTATTGCCTCTGTTAGTATCACAGCAAAGAGTCATTTCAAAGTGCAAACACACCAAAGAAAGTCCTGCCCTCGTCGGTCTCCAGCTCTGATAGCTGGTTGGTTTCCGTCCACAGTCGGTCTCCTTTGTTCAGCTGAAACACTGCACCCAGATAAATGGCGTTGTACCAGCCCTGTCCGTCACTGTAGCTGTCCTCCTGAGCAGTGTTCTGGCACGCCGACCTCACCGCGCTCATCAGAGAGGCTTTGTTGCCAATGGAGTCAGAGTGGCGCCAGATCCTGTGGCTGAGAGGTGTGATGTGTTTTCCCGCTCCGTCCTCGTCACCATCGCTGCAGGCCACTCTGAACGACGCCTGGCTGTAGACGAAGTAAAGGCCGGTTTGTGGGATAACGATCTGGTTCTTCACCAGTTGGAAGCCGCCCTGAGCGAACGCCTGGCCTTGATCGTTTCTCCACTCCAGCTGGCCTTGCAAACTGTTGCTGTCTTCGTTACCTGGAAATAGAGCAAGAAGAAGCGCTGTTACAGCCTTGAAACACGTTGGTTCTTCTCTCCACAGGATGTTTAATAATCAACAGACGTTATTAGGAAAGTGGAATGAAATATTGACTGTACTGTAGCAAATGAATAACTAGTGCAACAACTTCCTTTATAGAGTGTTCCTGACTGACATACTTCTAAAAAAAGGAAGCTGCAAATATCACACAAGTAGAAGAAAGAGTCTCTTCTAAACACCGAGATCATTGTTTGCTGAGGACCAAATCAAGGTAAGCTATGACTCACCTTCTAAATGGATGGCTGCCTTGGCTTTGCTGCTGATTCGCCTCAACGTGTAGTGGGGATCTGAGGAGAGAAAGACAAATGTTAGCTTGTCTCAAATAATCCACAAAGACTCAAGTATATCTCACAAAACCCCTCAGCTGTATTTACATAAGCACCCATGCATATAATCACCTTTCTCAACAGTGTCCTTTTTGACTAGCGCTTCTGTCTGGCCTGGTTGTGTCTGTGTTGAGAGAGAAAAAAAGAATGATTAGAGATATAAACACAGAAATGTCATTTTTTTTACAGAAAATACAAGATTTTAAAAGAAAAGAAAGACAGAGCTACTCATTACCATATTTTCCGGCCTTCCACTCCAGTACAACGCAAACAGCAGGATGCCTCCTAAACAAAGGGCCACAGCGAGAAGGGCCACGGACATCATCCATATCCACCCATTGGAGGACTTCTTTTCTACCAAAACCACCGTCTTCTCCTCATGACCCATCTCCACGTCACTTGGTGCTGTTGTGTAGGCCACCATACTGTGCACAATTCTAAGGGTTTACTGCTTGCAGTTTAGAAAAAATCTACAAACTAAAACAATTGGTTGGATGCTGTGTCTATGTCCTTAGGTGCTTCCAGTGCTCTGTGGTGATACTTCTTTCTTTGTGTTGCTATTGTCTTTAGAGTGAACTTCTGCCAGAGAGCTTGTAGTATTTATGCTGTGGCAGCCTATTTCTGCAGCAGGGAAACTCCAGTGATGTCACTTTGTAAGTGGAGACAGTGTAGAAGGCAGCAGCAGCAGAGAGACCTGGGCCATGGAGAGAAACGAGCCACAGCTGGGACTGGAAAGAAAAGTCATAGAATTTTTAGTTGAGTTTCACCAGAGCGCAACGGGAGTTGCGGTTTTAGGATGGGAAAGTGGTTGGTCTCTACTTTTGGGTTGTGAAAAATTACAAATTCTGCCACTGAAATCTTACAACATATACAATGTAAGTTCAGCTTTAAAACATCTAATTAGCCTTCCATGACTAAAAGTAGTGTCCTCAATAGGCGGTGTTCTCCACACACACACACCCACACACACACACACACACACACACACACACACACACACACACACACACACACACACACACACACACAAATATTATGCAAACACTGAGACAGACACAAAGTCATAAACACATATTGAGTTCATTACTGACTTGAGCCACCCACATAATGTTCTGTTCTGTGTGTAACTGCTGAGGTTTACACATACATCAGCTCACACCAACATTCAGGGGTCAGACCAGATATTTTAAAATACCACAAAAATGTGTGGATTGTGTAAATAATTCACCTGTTGATCACCTATAATTACAACACTTTAGTTTAACATTTACAAGATGTTAACACATTATAATGTAGTTGTTAGAAGATAAAAGGACACTGTGTCTAATAACTATAACTTTTCTTATGAATATTTTACATTTGTACTTTCTATACTATCATTGATTACCTGTTCATACTGTACATCAGCCTTGAAAGGAGAAGTTCTAGTTGTTAATAAATACATTAATTAAGACATACATCTGCTACCTACATTTTAGTGTGTTAAATGCTAATTTTAATCTTTATCTTTGCAGTATTAGTATAGGTTCAGCAGTCAGAAATGCATTGATAAATACCAAAACTGTAAAATCAATGATAGCCATCTGCTTGACCCTTATAAAGCACTTATTTGAAGTCATGTAAAGAGATTAAGATCTAACTTTCACAAGAGATGTTAAAATATTTATAACGACATAAAGTAAACAATACAACAAGAAACCTAAAAAGATACACATTATAAGATATGCTGAAACAAAGGCATAAGTAATAGATTATAAGATATATAAATAACTACATATTTCCTAAAAAGCCCCAGTAGTACCATATCGTCGCATAAAAACACTTTTTTTTTTTTTTTTTTAAATCTAATCTCAAAAGAGAAAACTCTGTTGAAGCAAAACTTGGCAACTCTCGTCTTTCTGTTTCAGAACTGAGAGATGATGCAACTGAACAAACTGGTTTTAAACTTCCCCTCATTGGCTGCTGTCTCTGCCTTGGTTTCCCCATTTCACTTTTTCAACTTACTTTTTGTGTCCGAGACTTAATGTGAAAGTATGCTTGGAATGCCTGTTTTTATTTGCCAGTGCTTTTTTTGTTTTGGCAATGCTTTTGGATTTCTTTCACTTTCCCTTTATTTTTTAATGATGGCTCCTCTGTTTGTTTTCTAAGGCCTCAGATTGGCTTTGAGTGAATTGTGTGTTTGTGTATCTTGAAAAACCTGTCAGGACAAGTGCTGCAACACTGAATTTGAACACTGTAGTTTTAAGTGTGTGTGTGTGTGTGTGTGTGTGTGTGTGTGTGTGTGTGTGTGTGTGTGTGTGTGTGTGTGTGTGTGTGTGTGTGTGTGTGTGTGTGTGTGTGTATCCTCCTGCTTTGAAATCAGAGGTGAAACCTCACCTCTGTGTCGGACTGTCTCATTCCAACATGCAAATGCAAACCGACCACAAGATGTTGCAGGATATCATCGTCATCATCATATGCACCCACATGACACACACACACACACACACACACACAAACAAACAAACAAATAGGTACATTGCTTTTTTACAGTTCCTCCTGCTCACTCACCCACCACTTCTCGATTATTCATAAGAAGAATCACCGAAAGAAGTTCATGGTTATCATATCCGGTGACCTCAGACTGTAAGCTCATAAACAAGCTACATTCCCAACCTAATTCTTTCATAATGACTATGAAAGGGTTTACAGAAGACATAAGTCATCTATATGTAAAAAGTAAAATGGTAATCAGAACTGAATGTAACACAACACACATCTCAAACTACAATTTAGTTAGAAGAATTAAACTGGCTTTTTCGTCATCCCTCACATTTAAAATAAAAAAACTTCACAGCAGTGTTGGAGATTGTGTTTGCATTATTTAAGCATTTTCTGGTCATGTGAACAGAATTCCATATTTTAGTAGAGTGTCTCTTTAATCCTTAGAGACATTTTAGGGTCTGAAATTCTTTAGAACAGTAAGATATTGTATCTTGGATTGATAACAGAAGGAATTGGGTTAAACATTATCCGTATCTCTGTAAAATTATACTGGCTGGCTGCAAAAAACCTTGCAGTCTTAAACAATGGATAGACATATTAAAGGATATATGTGCAATGGAAAGACAAACATTTCCCTGACATTTTACCCTACCCAGGAAATTAGAGAAATGGATCACTTTTATCGCAAACAATGAGGACGCTGTCATATCTGGATCTGGATAAATCAAAGGACATTATAGACACAAAGTCAGCAGACCAAAAATTGTATACCCCACTCAGATCCCATTCTTTACTGATGTTTCTCTCTCTTTCTTTTGTAAAACATACAAAAATTGTTCTAAATAAAAAGTGGCATAATAGCCATAATATATGTCTGAATGTGTTCTGCCATCACCACATCTTTCCCTAATTTCTATCATGCTGTACACCAACGTTTACTATAGATAAACGGAAAGGAAGAACATAGATGGAAAAGAAATAGAGGGGAGAAAAAAAAAAGAAAGTGTATGCATCTGTGCCTGCATATCTGTGCCTGTGTATGCATGGGTATATGTGAGCTGTAGGTAGGTAGATATACGGTGTTAAGAATTGTGTTGAATTGTTTTGTATTTAACTAAAGGATAAAAATAGAGAAAGGGGGTGGGACTAGAAAAGTTTGTTTGTGAACTTCTTCCCACTCCTTTTTGAACATGGGAATTTCTTACTTGAATTACTTACAATAATTTTGGTAGATTATGCTGAGAAGTACATGTCCTTATTTATCTGTCATTTTGATTTTATATATGTATGTATGTATATACTGTGTATATATATTTATTTTTTGTTTTTTACATGTTCAAATAAATTAAAAAAATAAAAAAAAACATCTCCCAGCTGACAAAAACACACAATTTCCCAGTTAGAGGTCATCTGTAATATGTAACTCTCAAACTCCCACACGATTCCCCCAAGAGACAAATACCTCTTTTCATGGAGCCGGGGGAATATAAAACTGGTAACTAAACCTCCCCAGTTCAAGCCCTCATATCTCAGTGCCCTTTTCCTTTCTTTGCTGTGTGCCTGAATCATTATCAGTCCCCTCCTAATCATTTAGTGACACATTCCCTGTATGTAACTCCCCCTGCAATATCTGGAACACTTTGAAAAAATCCCTTTTTTCTTCTTGGCTAATTTTACTTAAAAATAACATGAAGTCATGAAATCCCAGGATTGTGCGGTCATCACGCAGTGGAGCTTAACCACAATGCAGATTACATCAGGGCAGGAAGGAAAGGATGGAGGAAAGAAAGGCGGACGGAGGTGTGGGGGCCAAGGAGGGAGGCAATAGAGGAAGGAAACTGTTTTAGCGCAATCACAGGTGCCAGATTTTTAAAGAAACAAAAAATCCACATCAAGAAGATTTTGGTTTCCTTGTCATCATTCCCTCTTCCGTGTTGCAGTGTGTGGGCTCAGGGGAGCTGTTGTTGTGTAAGGGAATAAACTGGGTCAAAATGAGGTTTTACCACCAATGCAAGGTGGTTTTCACTGCCACCAGACTGTATAGTCTGGTGGCCTACAAACTTTTGCTATGCCTCCAAGAAGTTACGCTTTACCTACTGTTAGGTGTTTTACCGCAATATTTTCCTTCTGTATCTAATCTGTAGATTAGATTGCTTATCTGAATCTGGGATCCCACATTACCTATTAGCCATAATAAGATGAATCCAAATTCAGGGGGTTTACAGGGTAAATAAAACCAATTTAACTAAATAATAAGAAATACATTTATTAGGTTTAGTGGCAGAAAATGTCCTTGAGATAAGTATAACACGTGGAGATTAGAAAGATGTTGTATGTGTGAGCATGTGTTATTAAATGTAAAATATGTTACGTTATGTGTGTGTATGTGTGTGTGTGTGTGTGTGTGTGTGTATGTGTGTGGAGAACACAGCCTATTGAGGACACTACTTTTAGTCATAGAAGGCTAATTAGTTGTTTTAAAGCTGAAATTACATTAGTTGTGTTATAAGGTTTCAGTGTCAGAATTTGCACTAATTTAGGATCAAAATACCTTAATTAAAATGCAACAAATCACCTATAGGCTAGGCTATAGGAATTTGTCTTGGAGGAATTAATGCTTTTACTATCACCATACATCAAAAACCAGACAAAGATAATTTTTTTTAAAGGATAATTATGGTTTATTACAATTTGGTAGCATACTAATTTTTTTTATAGTTTTTCTTATTTTATTTTGTTTTATTTTTGAGGTCGAGGAACATGGAAACTCTCTCTCTCTAAATAAGTCAGGCTGGGCAGAAATTTTAAGTATGACAAATACGAGAAAAAACACAGGATAGTCAAACTTTTTTGGAAACAAAATTAAGGCGAATGGTATATTTATGACCCTGATGAAATCTGTCAACATCCATCACAGACTTCCTGCCACGACTTTTACGGTGCTTGCTGTAGGTGTGCACACAGTTTTTCAATGAGGGATTAATAGCCATTGTGGCGGCTCTCACTTTCAATTTAACCTCCATATAATGTAGTTGAAATAATCTGACCAATCTGTTGGTTTCTTTGCAATATGCCTGATCATTTTACCGCGTTTGACTTTGTGTGGTGATATCGCCTAGAGCCCAGATCTCAACTTTGGTGGTGGAGTAAAATGTTACCAAAAGAGAAACAGTGGCCAAAAAGAGATGTCTAATAAAAACATTAGGGCATTTAAGCCTACATTAATTTTAATAGGCTATTTATTTTTGCTAGTTGGAGGCAGTGCAGCAAGCTGTAAACACAGCTGCGACATATTAGCACAAAGTTGTTGTAGGGAACGTGTTAGCCAGCCTCTTTAACGTTACACAGAGTGTTTCTGTCCCTCTGATACAGGTAAATCTGAAATTAATGCTCTTTTTAGCTCTGATGTTAACACCGCCAAGTCCTAAAGGAAAATGTTTGGCTCTTTAGCTGCTAAATGCATAACTGTGTTTATCAACTAGCAGCTTACGCTGTCTGGCCGCTATGTAGATTAGTGGGTTAGCCACAGCAAACGGTTTAGGTTATTTTATATTACCTAAACCTATATTTTCTGCTTTTCCATTTCCTATCAACTCAAAACTAGAAAAAATTTGACTTGTTATGCTCCCAAAAATCCTGCAAAATTACTTTTGTAGGGTGAGCTCTACCATGACCTTGTAAATTGACCCAATACGCCATCATAAACTTAACTCTCGTAATCCGCAGTAGCATTTCCCCCATTTCAATCTGCATTGCAGTTACTGGTGATGTTTTAAATGCACCACTACAAATTCGTAGAGCCTGAGCCTGTTGCACATATAAGATTGGTCTCTGCCGCAGATACATACAGTAAGCTATGCAACCATAATCTAGTGCTGCTGCTGTCATAAGCACCCTATATATATTTCATTATGATGCCCTATTCGACTCCCCAATCTTGCTGTGACAAACATCTCAGCATATTATTGATCTTTTTGCATTAATTGTTCACCTTATTAATATGTTGACACCAGGTAAACTTTTCATCCAACAAAACCCCAAGAAACCGACCCACTCTGACCTGCTCGATTACTTGTCCATATACAGGTACTGATACATGCCGTTTAGCAAAGCATATGACTTGTGACTTTTCAATTGACAGTTTAAATCCCCATTTATTTGTCAATTTTTCCATTTTGTCTATTGTAGCTTGCATTTTTGTTTTTTTTAAATACTCTAGGTTTTGACCCCTACTGCAAAGAGCCCCGTCATCAGCAAAAAGGGATTTTCCTTATGTCCAACCTGTTCTAAAATTTCATTAATCATTATATTAAATAATAATGGACTGCATGTACACTACCCTGCGAAGTTCCATTTTCTACTGAATACCTATTGGAATATTCTGTACCCACTCTTACTTCTATTGTTCTCCCAAACATGAAATCTAACACCCAGTTGTACAGTTTACAATTTACACCCAAATTACTTAGTTTAATGAGAAGTCCCTCTTTACACAGCATGCCATATTCTTTTTGAACATAAAAAATGACAGCAACCACCATTACCCTATTAGTTTGAGCTTTCCTAATTTCTAAATTCAGACACAAAACATTATCTATTGATCCTCTTCCTTAAGGAAATCCACTTTGATAATTTAAAAAAAAGGTCCTTACTCTCTAAAACGTGTGTTATTATTTCCGTAACCATCCATTCCATAGTCTCTCCTAACTGTGATGTTAATGAAATGGGTCTATAACTTTATAACTTCATGTATTTGATGAATCTTTACCTGGTTTAAGTTTTGGTACTATAATTGATTGCTTCCACATTGATGTGATTTTGACTTGATCGCATATTTTATTAAACAATATTAATACTGCTTCAAGCGTGCTATCTGACATATGTGTTAACATGCTATAGCAAACACCATCTTATCCTAGTGAAGACTTGAAATAGCTTTCCTTAGTTCAAATAGATCAAATGGTAGGTGAAGATCTTTTTCTGATTAAGCTCTTTTTTTCTGTAACCTTTGGGTTTTGTGCAAGGGTATTATCTCTACCCCGTTTAGCCTTCAAAGATACATTCTCTGAGCTATGAACCCTCACAAATGTCTGTGCTAGAAATTCTGCCTTTTCTAAATCACTTATTGCTGTTATATTATTGCTGTGCAACACTGGTATTTCAAAATTTGTTCTTCACTCCACTCATTTTCCTAATTACTCCCCATACCTCTGATAACTGTGTTTCTCTTCCAATTTTGTTACAGTATTGTCTCCAGTATGTACGTTTTGCTGACCTTATTGTTTTACGCACCTGTGCTCTTTTTTATATTGGACCAATGCATCCAGTGTGTGGTGAGCCTTAAGCTGCCTAAAAGTTCTATTTCTCTTTTTGATTGCTTCCCTGCAATTTTCATCCCACCATGGCGCACTCTTTCTACTTTCACCTCCTACACTCTTTGGAATAGTTTTTTCCGCTGGCTGTATAAAAGCTGCAACCAATTTTGCATTAACTTCCTCTACATCTGTCATATTCTCTCCTATTAGCTCTACACAGCTAGCTTCACTTAATACTTGAAACACATCCAAAATCAGCTTTTGCCAGTTTCCATCTAGTTGTTCTCTCATTCCCTCATGACATATCATTTACTATCACTAAACTGCTCTTTTCTGTCCATACTCCCATTTCAATTGATTCATGTTCTTTCCATATATTAACTAAATTATAATTCAACTCATTTTTTTTTTTTTTTTTTACAAAAAAAAATACAAAATATTATTAAATATGTTTATATGTATGTACCAAACCAAAGCAAATTCCTAGTAAGTGCTACTTACCTGGCAATAAATCTTTTCTCATCCTTCAATTGACACGACTATAGGAATTCCCAAAATGACTCCTTAAGTAAACTTTCTGTCATCAGGTAATGTACATTGCACTTTTTTTCCCCATCTATCTTATCCAGCCGTATGGCTTTCCCTTGTTGTACACTTTCCCTACAGAAAATCAACAATGTTCCATTTTGTAATATCTTAACATTCTTAACTACACCCAGCACCACCTGGAATGCTTTTGTTTGACTCACTAAATGACGCACCGTCTTGGCAAAGTTTAATGCTCACTTTATGCTCTTTACTCTGCCTTGCTCAGTTTCCTTTATGCTGCTGGTGTCATTCTGCTGTATTGTTTTTTTTTTTACCACTGGCCCATAGTATTCCAACCATCACCCTTCCCTCCACCCACTTCCATATTTCCAATCTCACTTCCTGATCCGTCACTTCCATCTGCCCTTTCCTGTCCGTCTCCAGCCTGGGCCACCAAACCGACAAAACTGAGCCTTCTCGTTTAGTTTTCCGGTATCACAAAGCTAGCTTACTTTTTACGTTGTACGTCGACGGTCATAGATATTCCAGTATATTGTATATACTTATATAACGTTATGTTCGAAGGCTACTAACTAACTTTAGAGGATTAGCATATATCAAAACATCATAAGTTAAAAATGGAGTGGCAACAAATAAAGAGCAATAGACAAAAAAATCAAAACAAAGAACATGACAAAGCACAGATAGCCATCATTGTAGACAATCTTGGACTTCAAATTGTCATGGTTTTGGTTTTCTGTTGTAGTTTTTCCTGTTGTATTTACTATCTCCTGTATTCTCTGTTGTGTTTGTTCCTTGCTTCAGTTTCCTGTTTTACTTTATTCTCTCTCGCCCTGTGTTTTCCAGCCCCTGTGATTGTTTGCCCTGTCCAGATGTGTTCCACCTGTTCTTCAGCCCTCATGTCACCTGTCCCTCGTTTTAGCCTTGTTACCTTGTGTATTTAGTCTTTGTGCTTTCTTTGGCTCTTGTCGGCTCACCGTCTTCCCTCTCTGTCGTTCTCTCTGCCCTTCTTCTTGGTGGTGTCTTCCCTTTTGTGTCTTCTGGGTTTTTCTAGTGGTTTTTGGATTTTGGTTTATCTTCATTGTGCCTGCCTGCCTTCCTCAGGACACCTTAAGTTGTAAGTCTTTTGTTAATAAAACAAAGCCTCACATTCTTGACACAAATAACATTACCAATACATTTTCCCTGGCTGTGTGGGGCAGATTCAGTTAAATCTGGACAAATGTAAGACTGCATTTACAAATACAAGTTAGTACTGTTAATGGCATTTTGAGGACTTCAGAATATGCTAACTCTTTTTCAGTTTCACATCTATTGCTGGCCTTTTAGCAGAAGTTGCTGATGAAAGTGCCTTGCTAAGGGCATCTCAACAGTACTTTTGTGGGAAGCGGTCAGAAAGCATGGTTTACAGATGTACCTGTTTCTGGGGATTTAAATGTGACGTTCCAGTCCTAGGTCCACTTCTCTAATCTTTTGGGCATATGTTCCTGCATTTCATAGATTTCTAGTAAGTCTATTTCTCCAACACACGTTGCCTTGTTGATCTTTGCGGCCAGAAAGTTTGAACTTTGTTGCAGTAAATTATCCACATTTCCTCCTCATCAGGCTGGAAACTCAAAAATTACAGTTTGATTCTAAAATAAATAAAAAAACATTTTTTTAAAAACACCTTTTTCCCACTATCAGAATCAGAATCAGAAATACTTTAATAATCCCAGAGGGAAATTATTTGTGTTACCACTCCAGGTATACACACAACATATACAAACAACATATATTATCCAGACTTTTAACATATATAATAAAAACAAATATACAGTAATAATATATAAAATTAAAAAAACACTAGCCAAGCTATTGGTATTTATTCTTAGACACCATCACATGATAAACAGTTGGTTCAACATGAGCACTCACATGTGACTAAAGATACAATTAAAAAAGCAAAAAAATATGTACAGAAAACCACATACTGGAATTCAGGAAGTAGCCTACATCTTGTCGTCATGAGTTGAAGTCAGATGACATCGTCACTGACAAGACAGAGGAAGTGATGACAAACTCCCCCACCCCCCCACCCACTTTCTTTTGTAGTATTGCAGTCAGTTATATCAGCTGCAATAATAAAATGCTGCTTACTTGTTAATGTGTTTGTTATTATAAAAACATAATTACACACTACACAAATACACTTGTAGGTTACATTCTTTAAATAATATTTCTGTTCTGAAGATGTAAATTAGCCCCTGGCTATAATCTTGCATATTTACCTAATATCCACTGTCCCTATTTTAAAGAAATAAATCTCAAATCTTAAGTAAAATTCTGGATTGTAATTAAGAATTGTAATTAAGTATTTTTGAAATATTGTTACTTTTACTTAA
Organism: Zingel zingel; assembly: GCA_023566125.1. Classification (NCBI taxonomy): domain Eukaryota; kingdom Metazoa; phylum Chordata; class Actinopteri; order Perciformes; family Percidae; genus Zingel; species Zingel zingel. Next base: position 9,214,204 of record CM042321.1, on the reverse strand, counting down.
GTAACAGATCTCAGTATGTTTTCCACCCCTGCAACATTTGCACCTTCTAAAAAGTATATTTTGTTTTGCTGTAAGAAAAAAAGGGTTTTGAAACCGTTGCATATAAAAGCTTAATCAAAAATATTTAATAACACTTAATTAACACTTTAACTTGCGAAGGAAACTTTGTGGACATGAATAAAAGTAAATTGTCAGTAGGCTTAAAAAAACGCCTTGAAGAAATTACTATAAATTACTATAATAATGCAGAAGAAACAGAGAAACCGTTCTCCAGGTCGGAGGACGGCTCGTTTTGATGAAAATGAGTTTGTAGCTCATTGTTAACCTTACTACGTTAGGAAAGATGCGTTGTTTGTGATTTAATAACATTACGCTATAGAGTAATTGATCCCAGAAGTCCGAATCTGTGAATATCTTTCTAACTTTGCTGACGTTTACCAAACCGAAGGCACGGATTATGAATCCGTGCGTACAGTTTAAAAAACCCGAGGGAACGGATTTTTATTCTGTGCGCACGGTTTAGTTTTTTTTTTCTCAGCTGACCCCAGGGGGCTCTGTACTATAGAGCTCCCCCTACAGCTTCGGAATAGATATTTGGCAGCTCCGATGTTTACCCGTGTCTGACTCCTCGCTCGGTCAGTCTGCCGTTTCCTCTTTCTCTGTTCCTCCGACAATGCTTTCCTAGCTTTCTGCTTCTTTTTGCCGGCTCAGCCATAGCGATAGTGTGAAAAACTCCATCGCTACCTTGTTAGCCGGTTCCTGAATGGGCGTATATGTGCAGTGCCGTGAAGCAATTTGTTACATCGCGAGACCTGTAACAAATTGCAACTCGCCGGCCCAAAGTTGCAAGGGTGGTTTTTCAGCTCACAGGCACTAGGGGGGGAGCAAGACGACCACCATTCAACTCGAAAAAAGTCATATAACCATTCCAATGACTCCGAAGCTGTTCAGTTAAGGTAAATTAAGCTAAAAAAAAAAAAACTGCATAGGTCCCCTTTAACGTGTTTCCTTATCTTGTCACCTCACTTCATCCATCACTTAATGTTAAATTATGATTTTTTTTTTTATTTTGTGTTTCTTTGACTAAACCAGATCTGTGAACAAGAACATGTCTGTTCATCTGTGAAGACCAAAATGTCAACAGAGCCTCGGCTTAAAACCCACACAAATGACAAGCCTGACAAACAATGACTCCAGAGCTACAAAGGCACAAGTTAACAAAAGAACAAGTATTGTGGAGAATGTGTGAGGAAGTCAGCAGCCTACAAGATACCTGTTGAAGGTGATGTCATGCTCCCTGCTTCGTCCAAATGATAGGTAGGGTGAAGGGCAAGTGTGGGCCTCACACAAAAGGAATGTTTGCCAGGTCATATAAAGTAAAATCAGTCCTATTTATTATTTATTATTGGTAACAAAGTAGTTAAACTACACAGTAATTAAAGCACATCAAATTCTGAGATATTAAGTCAGCTCCCATGCTGCATGCAAGTGTGTGTTCTCGGGTACATCCAATATTCATGAACTTCCGTCTTTGGGATAATTTATTTAAATTTTTGGGCCAATCTCCTGCGTCGAACCCTCTCTGTCCCGAGCTTGGAGAAGGAAGTGACATCTGAAATTGTGTATGCCAGAGACGATATGATCAGAATACAATGAATATGATGATGATCCCACGCTACTTCACGATGTCATCAAAGTCCTGCGTCCCCACAGCCCAATGGTCCCACAGCTCTATGTTCCCACATTTCTAAGAATTTATTTTTCACTGAAAATTAGGCCCTATGTTCCCACAGCCCTATGTTCCCACATTTCTCAGATTTTTCTTAAAATTAGGCTCTATGTTAGGGTTAGGGTTAGGGTTACATTCCATCTGCAGTCCATTGCTACTGGATAATAGGTTGGGTGTAATTGGCTACCAAATTGGGAGAAAGGGGGATAAAATCTGATACAAATTTATGAAAAAGGAAATGTGGGAACAAGGGGCCTAATTCTGGAATAAAAATCTTAGAAATGTGGGAACTGTGGGAAAATAGGGCCTAATTTTCAGTGAAAAAAAAATTCTTAGAAATGTGGGAACATAGGGCTGTGGGAACACAGGCACGCTCCCACTAAGATGGTGAACATAGTAAACATAATACCTGTTATACATCAGCATAGCTGTGTCAGAAATCACTCCCTTGCTCAAACGTTTATATATAATACACACTCAATAGTTTACTAAATTCCGGGCAGGAAATTGAGTGTTGAAATACTATAGGTGTACAATACTTTTTTGTTCCATTGTGGAATTTGTGAGGGCTGTATATATCAGGTACATTTGCACACTCCTTATTTGGACACGCAGATAAAATGGCGAACAGTGCATATAGTGCAAATAAGTACATACTGTAAGTACAACATTTGATCAGTTTACTTGCATATCTGTGGCTCAGGTGTCACGTCTCAATTGAAAGGTTGGTGGTTCAATCCCTGGCACTGCAGTCCCATGTCGAAGTGTGCTTGGGCAAGACACTGAACCCCGAAGTGATCCCGATACTGCGCTATCTGTGTGTGAACGTTTATCTGATGAGCAGGTGGCACCTTGTATTGCAGCCTCGGCAATAGTATATGAATGTGAGTGAATGGTGAATGGTGCCTGTAGTCAGTAAAAGCACTTTGAGTAGTCGTTAAGACTAGAAAAGCACTATATAAATACAGTCCATTTACATTAAAATAATTAACAATAGCACTTAAATGGGCTCTGTTTATGAGTTGTTTTAAAAGTCTTCCTTTTTGCTGGATTGATTATTGTTCAGGTCAGAAAATGAATTGCATCAGGAAATTAAAATCCACTATAAACAGAAAATGGTTATGGTTCATTTGCTGCAGGGACACAACATCTTAATTAGTGTAAAATTCAAGGACCGCAGTGCCATGGTCAGACAGAAAAATACACTAACATTTATGTATGACTATACATTGAGACTTAGATAAGTAGCACTCATTACATGAGAGGGACCAAGCTGCCTCGAAGGAGTCTGATCAGAGGGTGTTTCGAGTTCAACGATGTCTGGATGTGTTATAAAGGGGAAGCGGTATGACTAATGTTGCACCAAATATTTGGCTTCCTGTTCTGCACCTGTTGCTCCTGCTCGCTCAATGCAAAGCCTTTATAAAGTTGTACAGTGTCACATACTGTATGTGTGCACAGTGTTAGCCTCAGGGCTATAAGATGAGTAACACTACAATTTGTGTCGGCAGGGTTTTTTAACAATGCTTTCGAGGTTTCTCAGACATTCGGGGTATGTCTTTGTCATTTGTGTTAAGTTTTAAATTAATCGATGACTAGAAAGTGTTATCAGGCTGTGTAATGTGTTTTGTGGAAATATAGGTAAGCGTGTGACAGATTTGATACACAGTACATGCAGTCTTTTATGTCACCTCTTATTCAGGGGAAGTTGGCACCACCGTGTGGTCAGCTGGCAGCTGACAGTACACATAAAAGGCAAGAAATTGACCCAATGGCTTTCAAATACTGTAATAGTTTTCATTACTCTTCCATTTCTTTTCCATTCTTGAAATCAAACCACAGCGATATAATATTCAATATCATAAATTACACAAAAACATAGCAGTGAAAACAAACATATGCATGCCCCAGACAGTTACATTTCAACAGTACATTCAATTTAAAATGCAGTTCATTTAACATTTTACAAGACCACCAAACGCCACACAATTTCAAGAGTCAGAACCAGCTGGCATACTTAAATGTAGATACTTTGTTAAGGTTGGACTGATGCAGTATGTTGTTTTGCAAAGTTATGTTTGTCCAACGGTCAATAGATTTCCTCACCCACCCTGATGGAGCTTTTAGCAGTTTAGTGTTCCTTGATTTACTATCCCCAAAAACATAAGATTCAGTAATTGTTAAATGTCACTGAATCCCTGTGATTTTGAGTATTGTTTGGCATTAAATTTGATGAGTTAAATATCTGGCACAAAGTATTGGAAGTAATTACAGGTGATGAACCACACATGTTGGAACATATTAGTATAACTAATAACATAGCAGTCCAACCCCAAATTATTCTCTCTTTTATGGTAACAAATTCCTGGAGACCTGCAGTGCTAATGAAGCTGATAGGCACCCCAGAATGTCGATGTGCTGTCTGCTTGAAAATCATCTGTGATATTTAAGCTGACACTGTCTCCCTTTGTAAGACTGACAGTCTTGGCCACCCACACGGTGCCCTCTGTTGTATTTGGGAAGGTCCCCTCAACCAGTGTCTTTTCTCGTTTGCCAGGGGTGGCATTTCTTTTCAAAATCACAGATTTGGTTTGACTTTTCTTAGGCTTGTTGAAGGTGACCTGGGCGTAGATGAAGTAGAGGCCGTTGTCATTGCAGTGGATGGAGTTTTTAAGCAGGACGAGGGAGCAGGAGTGACATTTCGGGGTTGACTCTTCCCAATCGTGACGGTCAAAAGCTGAAAGATACAGTATTTGGCAAACTTTACTTCAGTTACTCCGCTATAAAAACATTTTCACATCACCAATTAAACTTACATGACAGGCGGTAACATGACAATGAGAGTTATATATACAGTAGTTTATATAATCCACCAATGTACCCTTTGAAACATTGACATTTAAATTTTCACCTTAACTTGAAATAAGACATCAGGTAAACAAAGTTGATCTTCCAATTAATAGCTAATTTTCTTCAATTTGGCAGACTAAGCATCCCCTGACAAACTCTGTGATGATGTCTTTTGATGTGGGCTGTAATTATACCTAAAGTTGGTGCAGCCCACATTACAGCTCTGCGTCGGGTTTGTGGAGGTTTTAGGAACCCACTTCACAGAGGAAAAAGGCAGTGTGGTGGGGGGAACCCAATGCATGAGACTGGAAACATGACAAGGCTGGATTATCTCCGACTGTGGGTGTGCATGCAGACGAACTGTGTGTGAATGTAGTAGATGTTTATCTCTTGGATATAGTAGTTGGCAAATATACTGTATACTGTTCAAGTGTAAAAGTACATAAGCTAGTAGTACAACGTTTTATATTTACAAGCAATTGCTGAAATATGTGACATAACCTTTTTTCAACTGAGCCCCACCCACTTCAAACCAGTGAGAAAAACAAGGACAAAAACATAAATAGAAAAACTGTTGTAACTTTGGTAGAGAAATGTGTGTTCGTGTAGGACCCCATCGCTCAAGCAAGCAAGAAGCTGATTCAGGGTTTTAACCATAATGAAGAAACTTAACGGGACCCTGATAGACCAAGTGAGATCTGTTTCTTTTGTCAATCTGAATTTCTCATTTAAAAATATCAGTAAAGAATGAAAGTTAGGAGTTAGGTCACTGAAGCAGCTGCTCCCCCTCAATCTGCTGTGACATCATCTGCTTCACTTAAAGACTTCCTAAATTTCTCATGACTTTGTCTGAACTTGTTGCAGTTGGCATTTGTAGTAGGCATCAAGTAGTTTTTTTTAATGCAGCACAATGCACTATGATATCAAGAGGGATCAGTAAAAAAGTGAGAGTCAGGCCTTGTACTCAAAACATATCTTGCATTTTGGTCAGTTGAGACTTCTCTGGGCAAGAAAGTGGCATCTCGGTCTCTTTTTATAATGTAGTTTTCTCTGTGTGACCATTTAAAGTCAGTGTGAAAAGACAGCTCTAGAAAGAAGCACTCGCTCTTTGAAGTTTTAGGCACTGATCAAGATTATTGATGCTTTACAAAGTAAAAAAAAATAATTCTGCTGTCAATAGGAACTCAACTTGACATCTCATTGTTTATACTTGACAAGTTTTTCATAGAAACATCAACACAAACAACGTAACTTAGAAATGCAAGATGAAGGACTGAGGATGTCACCAAAGACATTTAAGATTTGCCTTCAAGCTCATAACAATATAACCACAGACAGGAGTAAATTATTAGTGCTATCTACAGCTATCTAAAACACATGAACCACAATGAACCACACAAGCGATGAGAATTAATCTGAATATTAACCAGGAGAGGACGTGTACTTACCCTTTTTTAGCTGGATGTATGAGAAAGAGGATCCTGAAAAACAACATAGAGGTTATTTGATGATTCAATAACTGTGGAAGTTCACAGTACATTTTACGTTTTGAGTTCTCCCATTAATATCTTTCAGTTTTTTGTCACTTCTTATAAAGGTTTAAGATGAGGGTAGTAAAAAAAAAAAAATATATATATATATATATATATATATATATATATATATATATATATATATATATATATATATATATATATATATATATATATATATATAACTTACCTTTTCCTTTTAAGGGAGCTGCAATAGTGTTGACTGCAAAAGACAAGTTTTGAGTCAAATCAATCTTAATTCATGTAAATGTGGCATGTTGTTATGATTTTATTAAAATACTCATACTTTCTTAATTTGATATACTGTATATAATATGATGTTACTTTGAAAGGCATCATTTAAAGTGAACAGTTAAACTTGACATCAAATCAAGGATTACCTGTTAGACCTGTTGGACTGACAGTTTCTGGCTTCAGTGTAGAGACTTCTTCCTAGAAAAGATACAAAACAACAATTATCTTCTGCATCATCATCATAATCATCGTCATCATCCGTGCAACGTTGTCGTCGCACTGGCAACAGAGAACTACAGATTACATTTTGTGTCCAGTGAAAACCGTGTCTCCAAAATATCAACTTTTCCGTAAAACATAGTGGGAAATTAGCATTTATTAGATGATTCATCAGGTTTTGGGAGGGTTTTATAAAGTAGGAGAATATTGTCAACCAATAAAGGAACTCCTTTAATGTATATGGTAAATATAAAAATTTCATAAGCGTCAGAGTTCAATTCCTTCCTTTGCAGTAAATGTAACGTTGTGTCAAAGAGGTTTTAAAATTCCTGGATACTTTTGTGGTTATAGTTTGTGGTGATGTTTGTATTGAATCACATTATTGTATCATTTACTGTATCAGCCCCTTGTGGACAAATGCTACACTGAGACACCTACAGAATATCCCTATATCAAACATAGCTCTGATCCAGGTGCTAGATCCTTTCCGTCATGATGTCACTGCCACCTAGAGGCACCTACTGGGAGACTTGACTTCACTCAGAACATCAAACTGAACTTTAAACCCTTGTGTTGTCCTTTGAGTCACCGGGACCCAGAGGACAACATAAGGGTTAAAAACAAGACAGGGAGATTAGACAGGAAATGCTTTGTGATAGCATAAAACACATTCAAAAGCTACTTTCTTTGCATGTTTTCATATCATTCACACATTACTTTTAAACCTTGATCTTAAATGTTTTTTATGTGACATCATGAGAATTACACAAGTAGAATTTTACAAGCACACGTGAGACATGACTTCACAATTACATGTCCATTCGTGTCACAGCTCCATGAGAAAAAATATGCAGTCTAACATACAGTAGTAGTCCAAAACTGTTCCGACTGTATCTTTTCTCCTGTGACAGATGTACTGACCTCAGTTGACTTTGGTTTGATTGAAATGAAAAGTGCAGCCATAACCACCATGGCCACAGTGAGGATGCCACACCACACCTGCAGCAGCAGGTACTTAGTAGATGACCTCGACTGACCCTCCATTCTGTCACACACACACACACACACACACACACACACACACACACACACACACACACACACACACACACACACACACACACACACACACATTAGTTTTGTCATATATTTGAGGAAATTGTATTGTGTATTGATTTTGAATACTGAACATAATGTTTTGAAACCAACATTTGACTTTTTGACATCTTGGCCCATCGGTACCCAATTTCTTTGGTTTGTGAATTACTTATATCATTTCAGTTCCACCAAAGTGACATTTCCCCTCTAAACTTCTCTTAAGGTTTAATTTAAATAATAGTTTTGAGAGGCCCAAAAGACGTAGAATTACCCAATGTTTTATAAAAAAAAGGCAAAGATTGGAGACATATAATAATAATAATAATAATAATAATAATAATAATAATAATAATAATAATAATAATAATATATGTAATATATGATACTAAATAATTAACAAAGGCTCTGGAAGAGTACTTTTTTATTTTGATACTTTAAGTATATTTTGCTGAAGAAACTGATAAAAAGAGATCTCATTGTGGTTCCCTTCGCTTTTAGCGTTTTATCTCAATTTGCTAAATTTATCTCAATTTTATCTCAATTTGGTAAATAATATGTTAACATGACTGAGGGGAATAATGGACAAAACTCATAAAATACGACTCAGGTTGTAAAAAAAAAAAAAGAGAGTACTGCCCTTTAACCCCCAAGTCTAAAATCAGCTTTTTATGTTAAGAGTTTCACTTGACAAGTATACCTAAACTAGATTACACACAGCAACAGGGCCACATGTATAGACTGTATTACACACATTGCATTATGGGTACATACCCTCAGCTCACAGGATTTAGTGGGAGTAGGAGTGTTTGTTTTTTTGGTCCTACACAGAGCGTCATGGCAGTGTAAAGTTATTGGTTTGGTTGTTTATTTGTAATGACAGAGACTGAAACTCATCAGAGACTGCTGAAATACCTCTGACCCAGAATAATTTGTAAAGTGACTGACAATCAAACTCAAAACTTTTAAACAAGGATGTTACAATGGTCTATGGGTAATTTCCAGTAGCATACTTTGCATACTAAGCATGTTGCTCTGCTTTACATTCCACTGTATATAATGTATGATAACAAGTGGGCGTAACATATTTTATGTGAAACATCATGACAGAGTTAGACAGTGAAAGTTAGTCACTCAATGCATCATTGTGTTAGGTGAAAAATATGGTAAAATGAATTTTTTGCCCATTTCTGATAAATTATAAGCAACATTTCTGACCAAGATTTTGTCATTTTTCGTGTAACTGTGTTTACTGGATTCATCAAGTATGTGATTCTACATCACAGCCTCATTTGTACTGAGTGTCCCGTAAAGGTTAAGCACTATTAATTACTAATTAATTACTCCAGTAAATAACTCCAAATCGTATCTGAACAAGTCTTATTAAATGTGTTTTTCTGCCCCTTCTAACTAGGGAAATGGGAAAGTTTTATGTCCAAAGAACTTAAAATTTCAAATTGTACCAAAACCATGTCATTATTTCCTAAGGCAAATATTCTGGAAATACTGTACTAAAAGTAAATTAAAAAAAATCCCATCCTTGAACATAGTTTCCCCTGTACACACATAACTTGCATAGTTTTGGAATTTCAGCATCTTTTATAGCGGATATGACTTTACCCACAGGCTGCTGAATGAACACATAATAAAGCCTAGTATTGGCAGAGATTTCACAGAAATGTAGAACAATATTTTAATACACATTTAAGAGAGGAACCAAATATACTCCCTAAATCTTGACTCACCTAGTGTGTGCTGCACTCTCAGTGTCCAGATACTTCTGCTGCTCCTCTCTGAGAGACATGTCAGGTTGAAAGGGTTTTCCGTTTTACATTGGCCATGAAGAGATGGAAGTTTTTTTTCTCCTCTGTAGAGAGAGATAGAGAGAGAGAGAGAGAGAGAGAGAGAGAGAGAGAGAGAGAGAGAGAGAGAGAGAGAGAGAGAGATATGTGGTTGGACCAAAAAGAGGAAGGAGGCTGTGGTGTAGGTAGCTCCACTTGTGGATGGCAAAGTGTATTGCATGCAGGGTGAAACTAAGAAGTACCACATATTGGATTAATGAAACCAAATGTTTCATATTGTATAACTTTCATGTGGAAACAAATGGGTGCCTTGAATTCCCCTAAAATGAGAATAAGAGTGAAATGTTTTGAAATAAATTATTATTATTAAGTTGAAATATGTTGAATAATGTATGAAGTGTTTTAGTGACACACACACACGGAAAAGTATGTGGTGCAGCCCCCCGCTGACACCCTCACTGACATGCAATGTTTGTTGTTGGTGGTTTGTGATTTCCCACGTTTATAGGTCACTGTCACAGTTTCAGGCCTAAACAACTATGACAGGGACTTTTTCTTCACACCATGCATTTGATGTGAATTAAGATGATGTGTGATGAGGAAATGCACTCTAATGCTGCATCCCTTATGACACGCTGCTGCCTCATTCTGTCTTTCTCTGTCTATTTTCTAAATGAAAAACTCAATAACAATATCAGCTAAACACATGTTTACATACTGTATGTAGTACACTTAAAGTTAGAAGGGTTAAGAAAACAGTACATTTCAGCTTCAAGGGCTGGAACATCACCCACATTTAGATTTGACAAATTCATTATGGGACAAATACTGGAGATTTGATCTTACTTGATATAAAAAGTGCACATCAATGGCATTTTTTAGAGTATATTATAAACTACAAAGAGGACAGTATGAGTAAGATTTGCCACACATTTTCTGACTGTAAGATTTGAAGTATAAATGGTTAAGAAAGCTTCAAAATAGTAATGTTTAGCCTTATGAAGTGCTTGAACCCCAAATTCGAATGTTGGAAAAAAATCACATTTAAAGGAGAATTCCGGCCAATTTTCACGTTAATCTTGATCGTGCTAGCTACGCGAGTACTTTCGATAGAAAAACCCCCGACCCGAATCAGTGCAGGCAACACGGAGAAGCTGCAGCTACGTACTACAAGCGTCCCCTGAGCTAAAACGTCAGTGGTCGGGGCAAGTTTTAGAGTGCCTTTGTGCCTATTAACAGACACAAAATGCAATTAATATGTCTGTGCCACATGAACAGGGCCCTTACGTGTCAACAAGATGCGTTTTCAACTCAGACATTGTTTAAATTCACCTACCCTGGTCCCTGTCTCAATCCTGCCGGTAGCTAGCTTGCCCTGCTAGCTGATAGCCGTTAGCTGCTAGCTGCTGTCCGGTGAGTGTATTCAGACAGGCTTCTGTAATAATCATCCCAATAACAATCCACAGAGCAGCGGTCGTGTGGATATGTCCTCCAGAGGACAGGTCATGTCACGTCTTGAAGTTTATTTCCCCCTAAAAAAAACAGTAGTGCGGTAGTAGCTGCTAGCTGCCCTCCGGTGAGTGTGTACAGCCAGATAGCCGTTAGCTGCTGGCTGCCGTCCGGGGAGTGTATTCAGCCAGTATTCTGTGATAATCATCCCAATAACAATCCACGGAGCACCCGGTGGTCTGGTGGATGCCCTGCATAGGACAGATCATGCCTTTGCAGCGAAAGGTTTAGATTATTTCCCCCTCACAATAGGCAATTGAGCACTGTAGTGGTTATGACCATATCAGTGACATTGTAACTACATGGAAATGGGATAAACAATGTCTGTGGCTTGCACAGTAATAGCGTCACTGAAGCTCGCTGTAGCATCGCGCTGTCTCCTGGGAATTCAGTTGTAGCATGAAAAGGTAAACAGTAGTGTGCAGATTGGGGCGTAGTGTGTGAAGAGTGAAGAGCGGAGTTGTTTATAAGGGAAGAAGCTTGGAGTAACGTAACTATGGAGAATATAGCAGATATACAACACACGGAAGAGCCTTTTGAGTTTGATGGTCGTCTTATTTATTCAAACCCGAGTATACAGACGAAGAACTAGCCTCAAAAGAGTTGGAAAGAATGAGACAGACAGAGGGGAAACAGGCAGATGAACTTGCTGCTTCAAGCGCAAGCTAAAGCTAGCCTCCAGTAACTGGAAGACATAGCAACACCATCACCGCTCCATGGATTGTTATTGGGATGATTATCACTAAAGCCTGGCTGAATACATTCACCGGACGGCAGCTAATGGCTAACGGCTACAGCTACTACCGCACTACAGATTGTTTTTAAGACGTGACATGACCTGTCCTCTGGAGGACATAGCCACACCACCGCTGCTCTGTGGATTGTTATTGGGATGATTATCTCAGAACCCTGTCTGAATACACTCACCGGACGGCAGCTAATGGCTAACGGCTATCAGCTAGCAGGGCAAGCTAGCTACCGGCAGGATCGAGACAGGGACCAGGGTAGGTGAATTTAAACAATGTCTGAGTTGAAAACGCATCTTGTTGACACGTAAGGGCCCTGTACATGTGTCACAGACATATTAATTGCATTTTGTGTCTGTTAAACTAGCCCCGACCACTGCCGTTTTAGCTCACGGGACGCTTTTAGTACGTAGCTGCAACTTCTCTGTGTTACCTGCACTGATTCGGGTTGGGGTTTTTTCTATTGAAAGTACTCGCGTAGCTATAGCGATCAAGATTAATGTAAAAATTGGCCGGAATTCTCCTTTAAGTTTAATTTCTTGACAAACTAATTATGGGACTAACTGCACAAATTCAATCTAACTTTCATTCATTTGATTTAATCTTTATTTGGTATAAAAGGTGCAACTCACTGGCATTTTAAACGACTAAGAGGACAGTGTGAGTAAGATATTCCATAACAGTGCCAAGTGTAAAATGTTACCTCTAATTTTGGGCAATTTTGTGATTTAGTTTACCTTTTTTATGAGGTTCCAGCATCATCCAAAGATGCATATTTTTTGTATAAAATTCCCTTGTTCTCCAGATAGTTTTTGCTTGTTGAGCTGCAGTGGAGTGATACTAACCCCAAAATGGAATTTCATGCTAAAAGACTGATTTGACTAACTCAGACTGCTGAAGTTTCATATTTTTTCATAGATTTTAAATGTATCTTTTTTTACACAGAACAAGTCTTATTAAATACACTTACATTGAAAGCTCATTAGGAAGGGATATTTTAATGCAGCTCTGTCTTCTAGCAATTCCGTTTATACACAATAATTTGCAGCAGCAGGTATGTTTTGAAGGAAATGTAATGTCGACTGGATTAAATTTTCTATTAACATGATTAGGAAACGTTTTAAGTATGTTGATACTGAATGTAACAATGAAATAGACAGTGGCAACGTAGTTTTTGTTTCCACCAAAATCCAATCTTACAAGACAACATCCGTGACAAAAGCATTATTTAACCTTTTTACCCAGCACATCTTCCTTTTTTTATCTCCAAATCTGCACAGCAATGCACACTTATGGTGTGCCTTGAAACATACCTCTCTTCACATATTTGTTTCATACTGCTCTGACAAGCCCCAGCGGACTGGTTTCCACAATATTTATTCCATCTTGCATAAGCCTTTGACAGAGTTGGCAAGGCGTGCCACTCCTCAAACACCTCCAACCCAAATTGGAGACTAATCTGGCAGAAAATGCAACAATCTTCCAGGAACCCCAACCAGCAATTTCAAACACAGAATATACTTCACTCCTCACACATTGCATAAAAAGAAAGCTTTACCATCATGCCCTATGCACTCAAAATATGTTGGGCACATTTTTTACTATGGTGGAAGTGCTTGAGGGTTACAGAGCGTTTCAGAAATTCTATCAAACCTATGTTGTATATTGTTGCAGTGCTGCGCCGTCGAGGTGTGGAAAGGAATTCTGCTGACACTGATTCTTGATTATAAAAGGTTTTATTCAAATTACAATTCAAGATTTTCAGCATCCTCTTTAACAAACTCCTGCAGAGAGTTTGGAGTACTGTCCAAAACAATTCCTTACTTGCCAGAAGTCCTGTCACTTAATGACAGCTCCAACTTGGAACTCTGTGTTAGGCAGATACAGTGGTGTAGTCTAATGTATTGTAGTGGGTATACTGTACTGTACTGTACTGTACTGTATATATATATATATATATATATATATATATATATATATATATATATATATATATATATATATATATATATATGTATAAATATATGTATAAATATTGGCCAGAATCTGCCTTTGGGGGGCATATCATAGCGGGGGTCTGGATGTACTCCTCCAGGGAAGTTTTGAGCATCAACAACTTAATTTCCTGTACATTCCTGGAATACCTTTATTTATGTGAAGAAGAAAAACACAGATGACAATTCAAAATGTATCAAAAATATAATGGAAAGTATGTTGTAGCGTGTCATTGGGCCTTTTTAAGTGGGTATATGGAAATCCTGGAGCTTTCGTAGTGGGTATACTGCGTATACCTGCGTATCACGTGGACTACACCACTGGGCAGATACATCTGTCTAGCTGGCCTAACAGTTGTCACATGACTAACAGCTTGTAGATGGAAAGCACCTCATTCTGTCAATACACAAAAATATCTTTTTGACTTTGTAGACATAGCCAGCATGGAACACCGGGCTGCGAACATGAACCAAACAAACCTGCTTCTACTTATACCCACATCCTGAAAGCAGTCTTATTCCTGCTAGCAAGTTAACAGTTCAGAGTAACCAGTGTTAAATTAAGATAAGATTTTATTGCTGAAATGCTGTTTTGACCCCAGTGTGTAATGGGTTGATGGTATAAGGAACAAAGTTACAGTATTTTAAATGTAGATGTAGACATCTGGATGGGAAGTCTTTGTGTGAAAACAGTAGTGAAAGTTGCAGTTAGGGTTTGAACACTAAGAGGGTCAATTTCCATTTCACTTTACCCTTTTTGGTTTCATGCTCCATGGGACATCCCCAACTAACCAGTGTATGTTGCTGGGATTATGTGAATGTCACCAACTTTCTCCTACCTAATCTCTGTCAAGCACGCACACACAAACAAACACACATGCACACCTACACATGTGAAATGATAAACATGTAGGCTGGGTGTGTGCTGTTGGGTGCTGTCCCCACTCAAAACAACAAAGGAAAAAAAACTGTTTGCTGTTGTATTCTGTACATCTTACCTGTAATAGTAAGGTGTTTGATAAAAACACGGTACGATTCCTTTTTTTCACGCGTGTCAACATAATTTCCCACCATGGTCAGGTGCGATAGGCAAAATTAATTTGAATGGAGGTCAAACTAAGCTCTGACTTTATTAAGATTTGACACAAAATAAATACATACAGTAAGGTCAGTATGGTTAGAAATAAAGAAGAATTCAGATCCTTTACTTAATTAAAAGTACTAATACCACTGGAAATACTCTGTTACAAGTAAAAGTTCTGCATTGAAAGTAAAGTACAAGTACCTCAAATTTGTACTTAAGTACAGAACTTAAGTAAATGAACTTAGTTACATTTCAACACTGCCTGAGACTCGGCATACAGAAGGTTGTTTTTTAGTTTAAGGTCATTAGCCATCATATCAAAGTTCAACTCTGCCCAACACACACATTATGTCACTCCGCTTAGTCACAGACCACACCGTTCTGATTGTGTGGTCCCAAACATCGAGGCATTGTTGGTACAATGAACAGTAAACTGCAAACTAGTAAGTATTGTCTTACAAGCATTACATAATTAGATTAAATTTGCAACAATTAAAAACTAAGCTTTGATAAAAACATCTTATGGTAAGATTCATTAAGAGTTTCCATAACTCTAATCAGCTTCATGGACTGTGTGTGTGTGGATTGATCACATTTGATCAACAACATAAGTAAACAACCCCACAACTGCCATCAGATTTGATTCAAATGTTGTTAAATCCTAAAGAAGACAATGACAAGAAGATGTGTGTGGAGCCTACAGCAAAGTTGTGAAGATCAAAAATGGTTAGATTTTCAAGTTTTGCTTATTTGTTATTTGTTTATTATCTACATATTTTGTTCATGATATATGTTCACATGCCATAATACTGTGGTGGAAAACCAAGGCTCTCAATTTGGACAGTATTAATTAGTATAATTCATTATTTACTCTGGCAATCCTTTTACTCAAGTTGCCACCAATTAACACCCATATGTGGACAAGGTATTTTCTGCAACAGATTTATGTTTGGGATTTGGAATTCCTCTGCTGAAAACTTTGTATTATGTATGTTTGACCTGTCCAGTTTGTGGAATGATGTATGTGCAGATTTTGACACTAGAAGCCTGTTGTCACATTCCTCTCCGGAAGGTGGAAGGTTTCCCTGTGCTCACCTTTAAACAGACTTACTAAGACATGTACACACAGGATGATTTTGTGAAATTGCAACTTCTCTTCTATGCAACTTACACAATTGTATGAGATGTGAAAATGTTAAACCTCCAGTGCACATACTGTATACTGAGAATGGGCTTTTCAGTGAAGTAGGAGACATCTTGTTAAACTGTTAACTTTTAAAACGAAAAAATATTAGCATATTGATAGATTCTGGATTCTGTTTTGTTTATGTTTATGAAAGAATAGATGTGATTAGTTAACTGAACTTTGAAAAGCTAGAGTAACTAGTTACTTTTAACATTTTACATTGAAAACATATGATCAGCATACAGTATAAAATACGACACAATGTTAAAGATTAAAACAGTCAAACCACCACAGCCTTTTTGGCTTGTGACCCCTTACAATAAAGCAGGGTCCAGTTGGGGGCCCTGTCATGTTCCAAATGTCTATGAGTTGTGAGCAGAGTCACCAAAGACACTTCCACTCTAAACTTTCAGTTTCAGTGCAGCTTTTCACCTTAGACTGTCCAGATGCTGAACCGCCAGACTCAGTGGACTAGTTGGACTAGTCAGACTAGTCGAAGTAGTCATGCTACTTCATGCGTGAACGCACACATACATTTTTTATTACTGCTTTTTAAGATAAAGAAATTGCTATTTTTTTTCTATTTTTCCTATTTTTATTTTTATTTTTTTGTTTTTTATTTTTTTCGATTTCTTATACTTTCTGTATATGTTATCTCCTATGCCTACATAATGTGTATTTGTGTTATTCTGATGTGTGTAAAAAAAAAATCTTTTATGCTGCTGTAGCACAGGAATATCCCCAGTGTGGGATTAATAAAGTCTATCTTGCTGCTATTTATTTTAACATGACCAAAGAGACATTCCTTGCTTCGGCTGGAAAATAAAGTTTATTATATTCTATGTTTATCGCCCTACGACCCTGGAGGCACTATATTGTGTGATGTTCTTTACATGCCTGTAAGGAGAAGTAATGACAAATAAAAGCCCTTTAACTTCAATATTTCAAAAAAGAAAAGAAAAAGAAAAATAATTCAAATTTGTGTAGCAGAACTAGATTTGGAGCCACAGGACTAGACTAGCTAACTGTTTATAAAGTACTTAAAATTAGCTGTACCTCGACTAGCTACAACAGCAAAATGTTGCTTACACATTGATGCATCTGCATTATTAATCTAATGATGTCATAGATAATAATATATTGCTCACATTGGCCATTTTTCTTTTGATACTTTAAGTACATTTTGCTGATAATACCTCTCTGCTTTTACATAATACATATTTATACTTGCAATGGAGTATTTTTACATTGTGATATTACTACTTTTACATAAGTAAAGCATCTGAACACTGTTGATGCTGCACAGTCCAGTGGCACTGCAAATCAAAACAGTGAGTTGTGACTAAGTATGAGATGACACACTGGAGTTAGTTAACCAAGCAGATACAAATAAAGGGAAACCATTATCACCACCCTGGCCATCGCATGCCAATGTGTGTTAATAAGTGACTATGCTTTGTTTACTAAATACATGCATAAAGATATATCTTGGGATGTGTCACCGTCCCTGTTCCAGATGCAGAATCACGCTGCGTTTTAGAGGAAAGTTGAGTTACAAAGAGGGAAGGTAGAAGTGATTATCGGTTGCCGTGATGACAACAAGAGCATAAACACAAACATATTGCTGATAGCATCCTTCTGTTTATTCTTAGTAATTTGCTGTTGCTTATTTTAGAAACGTAATAACTTCCTGTGCAGGAGAGGAATTTTTCCAGAGACAACTGACCAAAAACTGGGTGTTGATAATAAATCAACACCCATGACATCTGTATTCAGGCCAGGCAGGCTGTTCATTGTGTTGCTGTATACTATTAAATGGTAACACAGAGTAACATGAACCAATATTTGTCTTGCCATTTGTGATCAAACTACAACTAACTGAATAAATCTGAGTGTGTAATCAGCGTAAAACAGTACAGAGTTGTGCTGCCTTCATTCAAGTTATGTGACCAGGTATTTCAGTTCAGTAGCATCATGGGAATTCCCCCGGGTTTTTGCTGGGTGGTTGTGGGTGGATCCTCCCCCAAAAAGGTGTTTTTCTTTTCTCACCTCATGCTATATCACCTCTGTTTCTTTGGATCGAAAGTGACAAGAAGAATGGGTAGATGGGCAAACAATCTAAACAACAAAACAATCATACAGTAGCTGCCTTCACTTTTTAGCATAGCATTACATTTTTGGCACCACAATTTGATGTCTGATAAAATGTCATTCTCAGTCTATTGTAAAAGGAGAAAAAGTATTTTTTGTATTTTTTATTATTTCTTTCATTGTTACATGTGAAAACATGAAATAATTGTCTTGTCTTGGCTCCTGCATCATCCTGTTAGAAATTGTGCAGATCCAAGAGTCTGTTATTTCAATCAGCGAGGACTGCAAGTCAGCAATTTGTGGGGAAAAAAAATAAATTTAAATGACAATGGAAGTAACACATAATATTCATGCCTACCTCAATGATAGTCTTTAGGTGCAAAATTCTGTAAAGTGAGATATAATTGTTAGATTCAGGAAACATTTTTCTTTAATTATCTAAATGACAAACCTTTCTCTTGCTGTAGTCGGACACTTTCCAACACGTTATGACAAGCATAGCTCTTCAGAAATGCTGTCACCACCTCAGAGCCGAGGTCACTCTGGCGAGCTACAGTCAAAGACATTTGACAAAAAAAAAAAGTTTCATGTGTTGGTGCTGTAGTTGTTTACAACAATCAGGTTGCCAGTGTTTGTTTAAATGAACCTTTCTGGGAGTAATTGTTATTTAAAGAAATAGTCCACCCCTAAATGACGCGGAACCCACGCAACTTCGAGGCTAGGCCCACCCTTCATTAGCATTCACACACTACTATTGGCCAGGCGTCCATGCTTATGCAAGGTAACGTAACCCGATTTGTTCAGGTCCTATCCCTTGACCAATCGGCTAACCTAACCTTAACTACTCAAGGGCAATGCCTGACCCCAACCAATTGGGCTGCTTTGTAGGGCGGGACTTGCCTAGAAGTTACGTGGGATCCATAATACGGTCTAAATGACAATGTTATGATCTAAATGCTTCGTAGCCCAACAAAACCAAAATCCCAGTTTTACATCATGGCTTCACACCAGTCATTAGTAGGTTAAAAAGAGTGAACAGTGGATTTTTGGGCCCTCAGTGAAATCAATTGACTACCCTGCCTTGCAAAGCAAAAGCACATTAACTACATATTTGGTCAAAACTGAGGTAAGACTTGAATCTGAGTTTTAGGAATTTGTTCTACCATATAAAAACATTGTCATGCCATGAAATGTAAGAAGAAGAAATGTAATGTCTGTGAAAATCTGTGGACGCTAGCTGGTAAGAAAGCTATAGCTAGTCTTTGCTAAATCTAAAACTAAATTTATTTGACAGATATTTCTCTAGCTGTAATCTGTAATTAAAAATGATCTATTATGATGAACTGTTATCTTGGTAATTCAGTTTAACTAAATTAGCAGTAACAAAATCCAATTGTGATGCTCCTGTTAAAGGTTGCTAACTAGCTTAGCATGGTAGCAGTAACTGTCATCTCATTTGACTGAGTAGAATTGACTTAGTAGAATTCACATGATGTGATGTTACATTAGTTAAACTAGCCTTCATTTAATGTTTTGTAGATTAATTGATAATTTATTTCAATACATATTGTTATGAGGTGCAGGGAATGGTGGACCCAAATGCAGGAGAGCAGGCGGAAGTTTTGTTACTTGAGATTTATTACACAAAAACCAGGGTACATACCACAAGGCAGTCAAAAATGCAAAAATGCAGAAAACAACACAAGGAGTCCAATACTGAGGGAGGCAAAAAACAAAAGAGAAAAGGATAACAAAAAATGGGATCACAGAAGCCGAAGGGGAGATTCCAAACGCAGGTACATTGACTGAACACACGGACAGGAACAAAACGATCTGACAAGAGACAAAGGGAACACAGAGACTAAATACACTGGGAAAACAATAAAATGAGGAACAGGTGACAAACAGGTCAAACACAGGTCTAGGTCTAGGAAAAACAAAAACCTATGTAATCGTCAAAGAACAGAGAAATACACAATAAATGACAGAATACAAGAAACATACACAATTATCAGAGGAAACATCAAAAACAGGAAAACAGTAACCAACAATCATCACAGAAACCTAAGCATAAACAATCACTGGGACGATAGAAGAAATAGACTTGACGAGTTTAGAACTATATTCATGTGATGTTTTTGTGAATTTAATTTATTTTAATTTATTCTTTTTTTTTTTTTTTTTTTAAGCCTTTCGGCTTCCACCTAAAAGTAATTTCAGGGGTGAGCTTTAGCGTTACAGATGTTCTAACAGAAATGCTCAGGGGTTTTCCCACCCTGCTAAGAATAAAAGTCTGGGAAAATTACTGAATCCCTTTACATTTTTCGTGGTAAAGTTGTTGTATTTATTAAAAAATTACCATCTGCAAAGTTTCCAGAAACTCAAACCTATTCATCCCTTCTGTGTAAAGGTGGTCCTGTACCTTTCATATCATCCCTCTCAGGATGTGGACCATAGGTCCAGGTCTGTTTTGTGCAGTCATCTCCTCTAAAAGAATATTTGAAAAGTACATACACTTTTAGCATGAAGCAGTTTTATATTTCATTATATAACGACAAAATAAGATAAACATTACATGAAGACTTTCATTTTTGAAACTTTCATAACTTTTACACTTTCTAAACGTCACTTCCTTAATTCTGGTGTCTGTTTATGATCTGGGTTTTTTGTTTCTGTCTTGTTATAAACATCCTGTAAAGCAGTGTCATACAAGTACATGTATAAATGTGTTAAATAATTAAAATACTTATGTACTTTTACTTAAGTATGATCTTACATGCAGGATTTTTACTTGTAATGGAGTATATTTATATTTCGTTTTTGGTACTTTTAATTAATTAGGGATCTGAGTGGTTCTTCTACCACTGGACATTGTAAATGACTTAAACATGTTAATGTGAGTTCAAATAGTCACATGGAATTATATTATAAATATTTTAAATTAAAGAAAACTACTGCGGAAATATTGCTAAGTTGAGGCTTAATAAACATTTACACTTTACCGCATTGACCTATTAACCACTATGTAGTAATTCACCTAAAGACTGCATATCAGATCAGTTATTTACATAAATGTCATGAATGCAGACATAACATGTGTTAACAAACATCTTCTCATTTAGACTTTCAGATATTGGGATATATTCCCTATAAGGAAGTGTGTGTGTGTCTGTGTGTGTGTGTGTGTGTGTGTGTGTGTGTGTGTGTGTGTGTGTGTGTGCATGCGTGGGTGCATGCAGGCATGTGTCTTTGCGAGAGGTTTTGCTGTCTCACATGTGCAAATATCCGATCAGCACCAGTGCATCATTGGCCAGCTCTTTTATGGTGAACCACATGTTGTACTTTGCTTTAAACTGCTGGATGTCAGCCTGCCTGTGACTGACTGCTGCTTTAAAGTACCTTTTCCCCAGATACTAAAAGAGACGGAGACACAGAGATGTGGCATGACAGTGTGGGGTTGCAGCAACCTATTTTAAGATATGAACCCACAACTTAAGAGAAAGACCACTTATGGAAAGAACAGAGGGTGGAAACAGTGACGCTGTGTCATGTCTTCAATTTATCTCGGTAAATCTCTTTTGTGTCTGCAATAACTAGAAAATTATTCACAAGACACACTTAACCAGAGGCTATATATGAAGAATAACATTGAAATTAGCTTAAATGCATCACAAAATGGGTGATAAAAACAAAATATTTCACTGGTAAGCCATCTAAAACAAAGTTCCAGTGACAGAAATTATCAAAAGTTTTTACTTTGTCATAATAAGTGATTGGTGTGTACCTTTTGCATCTAAATTGAAATATTTTGTTTCTCACCTGCTGATTGAGGACCAACAGATTCAAGAACAGTTTCTTCCCAAAATCCATAACCACTTTGAACTCACACATGCACTGACTTCACTTCACAGTCTTACCCACCATCCCCCGGACTTTCTTCTACCCACCTACTGTGCAATAATATTTAATAATATTTAATACTTTTGATAACACTGATAATTCTGTGCAATTTCATTACTGTGCAATATCATTATTTCAAACTGCATATCACACTGTATACAAACCATATTTATCTTTCTATTTTTATATATGTATATAGCATCTCAGAACTGTGCACCTTTTTCTTTTGCACTACATTTTATTCCATGTTGTTGCATTTCTCTTACGTACCTGGTGACACTGGAAAAGGAGTTGCTTCACTCTCGTTGTACATGTGTATAATGACAATAAAAGGCATTCTATTCTATTCTGATGGTCGATAGTGTTTGCAGGCAACAGCTCATGAACTGAACAAGGAGCAAAGACCTGATAAAACAAACCATATAAATAGAGAAAATATGACCACGCTTTATCCAACATAACTGCAACCTCAAAGCTAATACTTGACAATGAACCTGATCAAAATGTCCATTGGTCCTCAGGGCACAGAAATTAGTTTGTTCCAATATGCCAATTTAAAAGAGCAGCCAATCAGGAGTGCAGAAAGAATCACTGGTGCCACATCTCCAGAGTCAATGAACGGCAGGTAAAAACCCTTTCCCCTTCACACCCTGGACACAACCTGTTCCATAAACCTAGGCATATACACATGCATATACTGTACATATCCACCTACTATGTCATGTATATAAAGCAAACTGTCACAATAATCATCAATATTTATTCCAGCATATTTGTACTTTGCACCATTGCACTACTGTATTGTTTACAATTTTCAGAAACAGTCTGACTTATAGATATTGTATGCTGTTCATTGTTGTGTTGTTTATACATACATATATATATATATATATATATATATATATATATATATATATATATATATATATATATATATATATATATATATATATCTTCTTTTACATATTTGTATGTACATAAAAGCTAAATGTTTGTTTACTTTTGTAGTCATTGTAATTATATATAAAGCAACAAGAAACTAGAGTCAAATTCCTTGTAACTAACAATAAAGTGCCCCTCTGAGTCATCATTATGTAGGAAGTGGTGGTTTCCTTTCTATCACTTCAAAGCAACAGTTAATTATAGAACAAAATAGTAAAAATAGAGCATTGCTAATTTGCTTGAAAATGTTTTGTCCTGACTGAAGAAGTCCCACACACTGTCAACATACATACTGGCAACCATTAATACCTGTTTTGTAACTACTTGTTATCATCATACACTAGTGTTTGTCTGTTTTTATCAGGTTAAACAACATAATTGCTGACAAAATATGTTGATTATTTACTCTGTTGATAATTTAATCTTTTGGTACATAAAATGTTAGACAGGTAAATAATACCAATCACAATTTTACGAAACTCAAGTTCATGTTGACATACTTAAATTGCTGGTTATGTCTGAGCGAAGTCCAAAGACATTTACACATATTCACATTGGAGAACATGAAACCAGTTTATTTTTGCATTTGTTTTTGCCATCCAATTTGCTTGGATTAATAATCATATATCAAAACAGTTGCAGATTAATTTTGTTTTGAGCGTCTGATTAATCAATTTACAGTTTTAGATCTGACATATGTTAACATGAGGTAAAGTCTGAGATCAGGTTATACAAGTACTTCCACCAGGTGGAGTCAAACAGCAAGCTTGTCTGCACACGTTACACATGTAGAAACTTCTCCAGAACACAGAAATGTCAAGAGCTTCCTACATCAGACCCACTGAGAGGATTTTATCCAAATGATGAATCACACCTCCAAATGATTTGCTAACTTGATGGGAATCTACATTTTAGACACAGATTGTGCATTTGATGCAGTGTAAAATCATATTTAGATTTCTGTTTTATTGCAATCTGCTCCCCTATGCTTATGATTACTTCTCGGTCCTGAACATGTGATCTTGTGATCGTAAATATTTTACTAAAATGAGGTGAGCAGGAAAACCTTTTTCCCTCCCGTCATGCACAATATGATGTGCAGATAATTACTGCATTTGTAAAGCTTATATTTTTTATTATATTTTTATTTATATATATATATACACATACATACACTCTATGGTGTTAATTACCAGTTTGCAAACTCTGAATTTAACGGCAGTTTAACTACAGCTAGTTAATGGAAGTAGCACCAAAAAACAACACCAAATCTTAAGTTTTTGTTTTTTTATTGTTTAATCACATTATTGATGAACAAAGTATTACTAAGTGCCACCTAGACTTAGTTCTAAGATATTTAAACCAGAGTGATTATTGGATAAAGTTTAATTAGTTATTTTGTCTTTCAGGCTAAGAAACTGTGGACAGGACGACATGAAAAGTTAGAGGGTGGATAACTAATGCTTCACTAACTACAGACATGTGCCAAAGTGTGAGGCTGTGAATACCGGAAGAGGACGAACGTAACACACAAAAATGCAGACACCAGATAATATGAACAAAAGTCTGCTGTTTTCTGTGTATTTTCCCAGAGTCAGACAGGGATTTATAAAAGTATGCCAAAAACAGGGATCACTTTACTTTCACTTGAAACATTTCTTGTTTCTTAATGCATTTTCAATAATTACTATGAGCAAAGCTTCAGCATGAAAACCAAAAGCAAATTCTCATTAACTGCAGTCATATATATATATTTTTTTACTTTAAGTAGAATGTGAATGCATCCAAATACTACAACAGTTTGGTTATATGCGAAACAATTTGATTATTCTATCTAATATTTCTCTTCATAAATTGTTTAATTCACTTCCTGGTCCACATGTACTGTTACATCAGTGACACAGAGCCGATCTGGGCATGTGCAGTGGCTTTTTGTTTCCCCTCTCTGATGGCATGGCAAATCCACTTTAAGACTCTCCCTTCAGCACTGATACTAGGTCTCCACTCTCCTTTAGCTCCTTGAGTATGTCCAAACCACCGATCAGGTCTCCTTTCACGTAGAGCTGGGGGTAGGTTGGCCAGTTGGAATAGGTCTTGAGCCCCTGACGCACCTCTTCATCCTGCAGAATATCAAAGGTGTCATAATCCACACCAGTGCCGTTTAAAATCTCCAGTGTCTGCCTGCTGAAGCCACATTTTGCAGCATCCTTGTTGCCCTTCATGAACAGCATGACTGGGCTCTGGTTGATGATGGTCTTCAGACGGTGCTCCAAGGTGACAGCCTTTGGACAGGTGTTCTCCAGCTCTCCAGACTCAGCCAGCTCCTTCACTATGTCCAGTCCTCCCACCAGCTCTCCATTCACATACAGCTGAGGGTAGGTGGGCCAGTTGGAGTAGGTCTTTAGCCCCTGTCGGACCTCCTCGTCGGACAGGATGTCGAAGCTGCTGAACTGGATGCTGTGCTCCTTCAGCAGGCCCACTATCTGCCGGCTGAAACCGCAGCGGGGCTCCTGCGAGGATCCCTTCATGAAAAGCATGCAGGGCGCTGCGTTGATCAGCTTCTTCAGCCGCTGGTTCAGGTCTGTGCTGGTACTTTCCGCAGCACCACCCGGACTCCCGGTGACTGCCAAGCGCTGCACCTTCTTGGTCAGCTCCGGAGCATTGGCCCCGTCCAGGCGGTCCACCTTCTCCCCTCCCTTGAAGAAAAGAAAAGTGGGGACAGAGGCGATATCATACTTCTCCGAGACCTCTGGCACCGCTTCCGCCTCCAGCTTGACAAACGTGGTGTCGGCGTGTTCCTTGGCCAGCTCGGCCATCACTTCGTTCATTTGGCCGCACTGAGGAGCCCATGCCGCCTGGAAATGCACTACGGTGAGGCATTTTCCAGCTTTGGTTAGGAAATCCTCAAACTGCTGATTTGTTGTTGCCTCCATGAGATTCGCCATTTTTCTTTCCTCTGTGCAGCGCTTCCGGTGTTGCCCTAACGTCACATCCGTGCAGCCTGGTAGCTTCGTAGCTTCTGGCAAGTACCAGACAGCTTACCACCAGTACTAGGAAGTCATTTGCATGGTATTTGGTGATAAGAAACAGCTGCATACACTGGATAAGTTGAAAGGATAGTGTGACTTTTAAGGTAACCGTTGAACAACACACCGCAGTCTCTTTATGAAAACGAAATATCGTATCGTCTGTGATATAGCTGTGCTTATTGTAACGTTTAGTTTATTTGGCATTAGCTTAGCCTCCTTACTGAGTTAGCGGGTCAAAGTTAGCTTTGTTGCAAACGTTTTCAAGTGAAGCTAAGCTAACTCCTGATAGCAAGCCGATGTTAACTAGCTAGCTAATGGTAACGTTAGCTGGCTAACGTTATCCGTAATTAGCGTTGCCGTTCGTGTTACATGAAGTCACTGTTCAAATTGTTTAATTAGCTACAGTTAAAATTTCAAATACCCATGCCGTTGAATGGCCTAACAGGATACAGCTAACTTAACGTAGCTAGCTAACGTTAAGCTGATAACGTTAGCTAGTTAACTAGCTACGGTAACAATATGATGCTACCTAGCTAGCGATTGAACATAGCTAGCTGCTAACCATTTATATAAATACGCTGCTAATCCTGTGCTTTGGTTTGGGTTAATTAAAATAATGCTGCATTCACGTGCTCCTCGGATGGTCCGACCTGGGATGTCGTCTACTAGTGTGTTTATAGATACGTATTTTGTATGTAGGGTGAAAAAAACATGGATACTCAGAGCGTTAAAACACGATATGTTTCCAGTATTTAATTGAATTTTGAAGCTTTAGAATTTGTCCCAGACTTGTTGGTGCACCAGTACATTCCCTAAACCTCTGAAATGTTGCAGATATTAAAGTGTACTCAGTTCTGCCTTTTTGCTGATAGCAGTATTCTGCTAAAATAAAACAAATTGCTTGTTAAATCATTCTTTTATTGAACTAATTGAACTGAACACAAGTGGAACTATTAAAAAGTAGTTACATTTTAACTGATATGATCTTTCAACATTTTTGATAAGTTAGTTTTAATTACTTTTAGTTTCCAATAATTAAAACATACCAAAGATTCACTGGTCTCAGATTTTCATATTTGCTGTTTTTTTTTGTTTTTTTTAAAGGGAACACTTTTTGGTTTTGAATTGGTGGTTTGAAATAACAAGCAACTTGAACAGACCACCATAATCTTTGATAAAATGTCATTTTTGTAATTTTCTTTTCACACTTCATGATTAGTCAGTTAGTTAAAAAAATGACTATACCTGATTACTATACGTACTAATGACTTTGGCCTATATCGCCCAATATTAGCTTACTACTTATATATTATGTCAGTGTATTCCGCACGGCAGCTGACAAGTACCAAGAAATGTCAGTACGTGAATGCCAAAGATATATGTTTGAGGTTATTTAGAAACATTGCCTTCATTACGTAGTTTCTCCACAAGAAAGCAGTGACGTGTTTATTTTTTTTACTGTAAAATCACCCGCATAGTCTTGCACATTTCACAGTTCTTTAAAACAGATTTAAGGGATCCTTATCAAAAAAACTTTTTTTATTTTGGATTTTTATGTTAAGAAATGAATATCAGTTGACATTTAAGTATACATATTTTTATTACTATTTGCCTCAATAATTAGGTATCATTTGGGCTATAATTACTGGAACATATTTTATGATACAGGAACACCATGGAGGAACAAACTGCAGACATAGAGGTGACAGTCAAAACACTAGACTCCCAAAGCAGAACCTACACTGTTGGTGCTCAGGTAAATTCTTCAGTTCTTACAGCAAACTCTGGAGTGAATTCTCATTTTCTGTCAGCCTTTGTGGAAGTCTGACTCATGTCTGTTCTATCTTCTTTGTAGTTGACAGTGAAAGAGTTTAAGGAGCACATTGCCCCTTCAGTGGCTATCCCTGTGGACAAACAGAGGCTGATCTATCAGGGCAGAGTTCTACAGGATGAACGGACTCTGGCAGACTACAGTAAGTAATCAAGAGCTTAATTAAAGCAAAGCATAACTCGATTTTCTCTTGTTTCAAGATTTGTTTTTGAGCTCCTTCCTGTTTTTTTATTTGGGTGTTATACTAGTGCAGGTTAATAATATACATTTTACTTATTCATTATTACGTGCACATTGATTCTAACATTTAGGCCACACACATTGAGTAAGTAAGTAGGAATTTACATTGATGGTTGTTGTTATTTTGCTGTTGTGGTAGACCACTGTTGTGGGAATAGGTACTGACTATATCAGGGCTTAAAGTATTCCGGATCTCCGGCGTGCGGCCGTGAAAAAAAAAATAATTGGGAACTTTCATGCCGTTTATTATTTTCGAGTCTATTGATTTCACCTACCAATCATATGAGAGGAACGCAGCTCTAACTAACGCAGGGCTGAAGTACTCTGGCCTGGTGCCCGATTTCTGTTGTTTGACTATTTTAGAAAAATAAATAAATTAAAAAGTCCACATGGGATTTGTTTTGATGCGCTGGATTTAACCAATCATTGAACTTCCACCTACTAATGAAACAAGTTCTAGCCAATCAGATGCAAAGTAGGGCGGGTCTTTGCCGAAAAGCGAGAGTACGGTGTGGTCTCCGTGGTAACGCGGCTAAAAAATATGGATGCAAAGTTTATCAAACTTGGAGCATGTAGATACAGCTTTAGTTGAGAAAGGAGTTAAAAACAAATGGCGTTGGGCATGGATAGAGGACAAGAGGAAAAGGGTGCCTCAAATTAAGGGAGTCGGGTGCAATTGCTTCTGCAGCGCATGTTCAAGGAAGACACTGTACGGCAACAGCGGTAAGAAAGTGCTTGCTAGTCATTAGATGCTAGTCACAAAGCTTTGGTCCGTGCACTCTGTCGTACGAGTACGTTACTGGCAACGACGGCTACCGTTGCGACTGCTCCTTCACTGACCGACCGCGTTTGTTATACAAACAATGCGTGTGTGCACGTTCATAGTTCATAACGATGGCCACGGTGTAAAAGCTATCTGAAGCCCAAACTGCCTTGACAAAACTGTCTGTTTGGAATTACCATGGCAGGTATTTAAACACAACGGCCTTGTCCCAGAGTTTAGACATCTAGCTATATGAACAGCTATACAATGCGACGTTTTTAATAAATGTACATGAAGCAACTAATATCAACATGGACAAAATCTTGAATGCACTAATTACCTTTTTTGATGATGACCTGGCCACAGTTAACAACACAGCTAGAAAGTTTTGTTTTCACAATGATTCATTGTAGGATTATATTATTGCAAATGTATCCAAAACTTTTTGCATTGACTTTTATTATTGTGTAATGTAAGAAGGACTTTAACTGTTTTGCCAGTCAAATCACCGATTTCAGGATTTTTTTTTCACTTTAAGCCCTGCTATATATTGCATTCAGTAAGTTAGCTCTCAAGTGCCCAGCTGAGCTCCAATAATCATTTTCAAACAAATGGGTGCTTTAAGCTCACTTGTGTTTGTCAGTATTTGTATAGTATTGCCGGCAAAAGTAATTGGACATAATAATTGGACATAATTTTGAAGGCCTTCAGCGGTGTAAAACAAAGTGTGAAGTTAACGCACCATCAAATGTGTACATATGTAACCGTAGTTCTCTGTTGTTGCCTCAGATGTGGATGGCAAGGTGATACATCTTGTGGAACGGGCCCCCCCTCCGCCCTCCCAGCCTGGCTCAGGGTCAGGAGGCACTTCAGCTGACAGTGGACCCTCCTCGTCCTCCCAAGGAACATCGCAAGTGCCTCCACATGATCGCAATGCTAACAGCTATGTAATGCTTGGCACCTTCAACCTCCCTGTCAACATCATGGACCCCCAGCAGATACAGGTAGATCTGATTTGTGACTTGTTCAGGACTGTTCAGTAGGGGTGCACAATTCAGAAAATGTCACGATTTGATATCGATTTTTATGCTCAAGATTCGATACAAAAATGATTCTCGATTCAAAAAATGATTCACAGTATGTAAATGTAGTTACTTTTCCCATGTGATTGCAGTAGAGATACAATTTAAAAGAAAAGAAACACAACAAATTAAATGTAGTTTGATATTACTTTATAAGTCTTCATACAAAAATAAAAACTTTTGCAACTAAAAAGTGCCAAGCTTTGGCCAGCTTTCAAATACATGTAATTCAAGTATAAAATAAAACTGTTAAACAAAAAGAGCTTTTCGTTCCGAGTTGGGTGGGAGTTTAGAGCATTGAAAGAGTGGGTTGACTGGCATGTTAAGTACTTTAGGTTGTTGTTCGTCCACGTCTTTAATGTTAATCTCTGGGTGATGGCGTACCATGTGAGTTCTCAAGTTTGTGGTGTTTCCAAAATACTTAACTTTCGCTTTGCAAAGCCTGCATATAGCATAATTCCTATCAAGTTCCGTCTTCCCCTCGAAGTTATAAAAGCCGAAATGTGCCCAAACTCTTGTCTTCAATGAGGATGGAGCAGGTTGAATAATTCTTTCTGTGAAGTTTGCCATTGTTTGCGCCGACTAAACTACTTCTGCTGCACTCGTTCTTTTGATTATAACAAGAGTGCCCAGGCGTCAGTGTGAATTCAACACAGAGCCATCTACGGGAATAGCGAGCAGCTAAACTCATTTCAGGACAATAGTATACACGCCATTACAACGAAAAATAAAATAAAAATATGAATTGATTTTTGGAATTCTATGAATTGGTAGAGCTTGAATCGAACCGATTTTTTTTTTTTTTTTTTTTTTTTTTTTTTTTTTTTGCACACCCCTACTATTTAGTGTATTGATTGTGCTTTTTTTTTTTTTACTGTCCACAGTGAGTCCAACAAAAATATAGAAGTGCAATGCTAAATCCATTGAGTACTCTTTTAATTATACAATTATAATGTTCTTTTTTCATGTTTTTGTATAAATTCAAGGATAGTACATAAACAGCTATGTCAGATTTCTGCTAGTGATCTCACAATAATTCCTTTACTGCACAGAAATCCTAACATACAGTATATGTAGAAGAATAATTCCCTCTGTTAGTTTTTAAATATATATTTAAATGCCGTATGTTGTCTAGTCTTAACTATGACCGTTAGAAGGGTTAGTATAGCATGTTAAGTGTTGTTTCCAAAGGTGCCATACTTAGTGCTGTTATTCTTTTCTTTTAGATGTCGGTTCAGCAGATGATGTCTGGTATGGGAGAGAATGCCAGGAATGCCAGAGTCACAACCAGCACTGGAGTAAGATGCCTGCTGATAGCATACAATCCCACATAACATTACCTTGTGTTTTGTTGATTTTCACCATTTCTATTTCAGAGCAATGGGTCTGTAAATGTGCACATTGATATGGACCAACCAGTGCAGAGTGGGCCAAGGCTGAGGCTGGTGCTGGCTGAGAATCTGCTGAGGGACATCAATGATGTCATCCACAGGATGGAGGTAACGTTCACATTACTTCAGACGCAAAGCTCCAGAGAAATCACCACCTTATTAACTAATTCGCCTGCTGTCTTGTGTCTTTTTCAGGGTCGGCCGAGTGACTCAGCCACCCAAACAGAGGCAACTTCTGCTGCTGCTCCCCCTCCTCCCTCATCTTCATCTACCACCTCCACTCCCTCTCCCTCTGCCCAGCCCATGGACACCTCCCCACCTCCAACAACTCCCCCACCTGCACCCACCTCTTCAGCACAATCTGAGGGACCAGCACCCCAACCTGGACCCAAGTGAGACATTCTCTCTCTCTGTTACTCAGATTGTTTCTTATGCCACATACTTCTGAGGCAGGCAAATTTGAAATTAACGTGAACTTATTTATCATAGAATCAATGCAGATCATTCCTGAACTTTGCAAACATAAAGCATTTCACTTCATACTAAAATGTTTTATTGAAACTAACTTGTAAATGTATCCTATGTATTCTCTTGCCAGTTTGTATTGTATTGAACTCTATATACATAGTGATGCTGTATCTCTGTGTCACTGTAATAACCACTGACCAGCTTTGTGTTTTTTTGTTTAGTTGTAATCAGCTCTGCCTTTCTTGCCCTAGTCACCCCAGCCCAGCTGAGTTGGCAGAGATGTTGTCTGAGCTGCGGAGGGTGGAGGAGAGACTGCAGCCCTTCATTCAGAGAGCTCACACCATTCTGGAGACAGCCACCACAGCAGAATACGACAATAATACAGTATGATTCAAACAGCCAAATAATAATTAACTGGTGATCTTAGAATATTTCTGAAACAATGCTTTTTATTAGGATGCCAGAATATCCATATTAAACATTTCCAATATCACATCCTAAATTGTTAAATTCATAAGGGTTCAGAGGCAGCAATAACTTTTAATATAATATATCATTTTTCTATCAATGGGATTATTCAAAATGCAGTAATTGACCACTTGCTAACTGATTTTATTTCATACAATGTTTCTGTCTAAACATTCAAATGTTCTTTGTTCTAAGAGGAGGTGTGGAATAAATCAGCAGTTAGCAAGATTTTGGGAGGAAAAGTTCAACATTCTTTTACAGGACAGTAACTTCCTTGATTCTCTGCTTGTTGCCTGGCAACTGGTCATGACCAAGAAATATAGAAACCCCTGTTGAACAGCCAATAATTGTTTTCACACTTCAGTTTTTGTAGGTATTAACTAAGATATGTGTCCATTGTGAGCTTTAGAAAGTGCTTGTAGGTGAATTTTGTTAGCGTTGGTCACAGCCAGGCAAGCTGTTTCCCTCTGTTTCCATTCTTTGTGCTAAGCTAAGTTAGCCGGCTGCTGCTAGTAGCTTCATATTTACCGTACAGACACTTGAGTGGTAACGATTGTCTCATCTTACTCTCAGCAAAAAAGCCAAATTGTATTACCCAAAATGTTGAACCTTTTCGCCCTGTGTATTTAACATGCATTATATAGTTGTCATTTAAGAAGTTGCCCAAAATGGTTTCTTTTCTGCCTCAGGAGAGAGAGGAGGACCAGCGTACTCTTGTCCTGACGTTTGAGTGTCTCCGTCTCCTGGGTAACGCCCTTGTGGCCCTCAGTGACCTGCGATTAAACCTCATGAGCCCTGTGCCCCGCCACCTGCACGTGGTCCGGCCGTTTTCCCACTATACCACCCCAGTCACTCTGCCTGGAGCTGTGCACCACCACATCCCAGTGCAAGTAAGTTCATTTGTGAGCGTATTTTAGTTAGTAATGTGAACCTTTAATGTCATTAGACTGACTGTGCTTGCATTTTCACCGACAGATGAACCTGGGTGCTGCGGCTAACAGCACTGAGGGACAAGCCCCACCCACCCAGTCGGCTAGCCAATTCGAGCAGGCAGGTCAGGGACAGACCTCACCCCCACAGACTTCCCCTTCCAATCAGCAGGCTGGACCGGGACAGGCTGGCCCCCGTGTCATCAGAATCAGCCACCAGGCAGTCCCGGTGGTCATGATGCAGATGAACACGGATGGTGTGTTGTTCCCTACCCGCCACTGATTGAATGCTCCACTACGTCAAAGCTGTTTGTGTGTCATATCGCTTGGCAGCAGTGTGTTGGCATTAAATGATCGCACATACCACACTACTACATCCTTCATGCACTGCCGCCACAATCGGAGTGATCTGAAGAATTGAACTTTGAACTTATCTGATTTTCAGGCTCAAATTTCAGAAGATGTTTTTGTTAAATGATGGCTCTGTTATTGCAAAAATACTTCTGTAATAGAGTGATACCGGCAGACACTTACGTTAGTATTGTATAGGGAGTTCAAACTATTTTTGTGTTTCTATGTGCAGGACCAGGTGTAAACCCTGCTGCAGCTGGACAGCAAATGCCAGGACAACCAGGTAAAGGCCAATTCATAGTACATTTAGCATGCTACATTTCATGTTACACAGTCTAGTCATGTAAAAGCCCTTCAAAGGTCCAGGTTATTTTTTTTCTTCTAACTTTCAGTTCAATAAAATACTGTATAGTGGTGGGGATCAGAAATTAAGCATTTTGGTAACTCCTGAAAATCATTTTCTGCTGATAACAGAATTAGGTCATGTTATTCTAATGCATTGGTCTGTTTCCCCCTTCAGGTGCCCTACCCCCTGACTTTATGCGGAATCTCATGCAACAGATCAGCCAATATGCTGCTGCCGTAGCTACTAGCGCCGCTACCGCCACTGCCACTGGCCAACCAGTCCCACCCCAGCCGACCCCTCCTGGCTACAGCTCCACAGCTAACTCCTCAACTACCACCACAGGTCCCAACACACCCACCACCACCCCTACTGCTCCCCCACCTCCTCCCCATACTGGCCCCCAGCCTCAGGCCAGGGTCGTGTTCACCCGACCCCCCTTTGCACCCAACTTGCCCCCTCCAGCCTTCGGCACTCGGGGAACCACCATCAATGTGAGGGCTGCCATGCCGGGCCAGCAGCCAGGACAGGTGGGGATAATGTTTTCTGATTTGGTCCCTGTTTTTGAGGCCGATTATCAACATTTGAGACTAATTGAAAAGTCTTGCTCCACAGGCTTTCAACCCTGCTGCTCTCAACCAGATGATTAGTGGACTGGTTGGACAGCTTTTGCTTCCTGGACAAATGGGTAAGCATTTCCAGTTGTTAAATTTAGAGTTGGACTTCATTAGCATCTTTTTTCTTTAATTATGTATGTATAGAAAAATTGGTCAAGGATTGCTGTACATCAGTGATACTTCAATCTGTTTTTTACAGCTGGTCAAACAGTCACATCCTCCTCATCCACATCCACATCCTCCTCTTCCTCCTTTTCCTCCTCCTCTCAAACCTCCTCAGCCTCCTCCTCCTTTTCTTTCTCCAATTCGGGTCCAACTCCTCCGCCTACCGCAAACACTACTAGTCCACCGAGCCAATCTGAGACCAACACTGCTGAGCCCCAGTCCCAGGAGATGCCCCCAGACCTCAGCCAGCTCCTGGGTTCTCTCCTAGGTGGTGCCGGTGCGGGCCCTTTAGGGGCCCCTTCAATTACTGTCACCACATCTGGTGTCCCAGCCTTCATCCAGGGAGTGAGTGAATTCATGCAGCAGGTCAGTGTTTGAATGTTTGACTTGAGTGCACTTCATAGACCTTGCATGTAAATTTCACCTTAATTTGCAAATCCTTCTGTAGTCCTAGGTTACCTGCACACAGATCATGTGAAAGGAGCGCATCAGTCAAATTTTGATTCTTAATAGATTTTTTTTTATTTTTTTTAGAACTGTTCAAATGGAGCCAGATCTAATAAGGATATAAATAAAAGTATTTAATTTCACAAAAATGGTAGAATGCACACTATTCAAAATTTAGTTGGACACACTGCAATCCTAACTGTCTCACAAATCAGCAGTCAGTGCTAATATATATCACCTGAAATCAGAAAAACAAGTTGTCAACATTGTACTCTGTTTTTATTTAGGTTATTTTGTCTTAAGGCTTCAGCATCTTTTGAAAATCTTTCAACTACCAAAGGCTGGCATCGGATGCTCTATCAGATTTGCGTTCCTTAAAGGAACACGCCGACTTATTGGGACTTTAGCTTATTCATCGTATCCCCCAGAGTTAGATAAGTCCATACATACCCTTCTCATCTCCGTGCATGTTGTAACTCTGTCTGACGCCCCCACCGCTTGCCTGGTTAGCACAGATCCTGGAGGTAACCGGCTCCAACTAGCCTACTGCTCCCAATAAGTGACAAAATAACGCCTACATGTTCCTATTTACATGTTGTGATTTGTATAGTCACATTGTGTACAAATAACGTCACATGAGACACAGCTGTCTTCTAACCGTATACAAACTGGGAACTATATTCTCAGAAAGGCAAAGCACTGCTACTCTCTGCTCCTCAACACGGGGCTTCTCAGGTGCTGCAAGCCAATCGCTCCGCCAAAGTAGCAGAGCTTCGCCTTTCTGAGAATATAGTTACCAGTTTGTATGTGGTCATAGACACTAAGTGAGTTTCTTGTTTTATCCATATAGTGCTTTCCATTTAAAGAAACTACTGCATTTCAATTAAAGCTAAGTATTGATAACAAATCCTCACACCTAGTTTTCATTTCATTTCTAGGCCCAACCCATCTTCTCTCCACCACCACCTCCCTCTGGTACCACTCCTGCTCCTGCTGCAGGGCCCAACCCCATGCCCAACCCTCCTGCTGGTGCCGAAGCCCTCAACCCGGAGCTGTTCACAGGCATCGTCCGTGGCGTGCTGAGCACCATGATGGGCTCTCTGGGCCAGGCCCAGAACGACACAGAGAGCATTGCTCAGTTTATGCAGAGGCTATCCCAGGCAACCAACATCTTCATCAGTCCTGAGGATCCTACCGGTAAAAAACAAACAGTCAAGTATATGATGCTGTCAATACATCAGCTGACCAAGAAGCATATCAGAAAAAAGTTTGAGCTGATGATTTCACCTCTCTTCATTATGTAACTTCACATTTAATACATTTTTACTGTGATTCCAAGGTTTTTTTGGAGAGCTGCTGATGTTGGTGTGCCAGACGTTCACCATGTCAGACCTGGTGATGCTGCTTCATGGCCAGCACCAGCCCCTTGGCCGCATCCAGCCTCAACTGTCCCAGTTCTTCACCCAGAACTACCTCAACGGCAGAGAGCCAACCGATGAAAACATTGCTGTCAGTACCACTCACCAGTTGGAGAATTGTTTTTCCCTTTACATTGTTCTTGTTTATTTCAAATCTTTTGATACCCAAGTATAGTTAAAAATAGATGGAGCTAATTTACTTTTTATTATTGGTCCCATGTTTAACGGTTGGTCTTTTTTATTCTCTTGTGTAACTGACCTCTGTCTATGTGCTGTCATTCTGTTTTTTCCTCATGTCCTCTGTTTCCATCCCACAGGCTGCGGCTGACAGTCTTGTCAATGAACTGGAGGAGTATATCAGTGAGAGCTTTGTAAGTCCTCAAGGTCCACTTCTCCTCTAGTATCGCTAATAATAATAAAAAAAACTCTATATGATTAAATATAGAGCTGCTCAGTTGAATCAGTTTACTTTTAGACTGTGGAAGGTCGATTCCTTGGTTTGAAGTACTGAGACGCCACTAGCTAAATAAAATGAATTCAATATTAAGACATGTTTCATGAAATAATGAAGCCAGTTTAGTTTAAGTATGATTTACCTAACTGCTGCCGCCTTTGTATTTTGTAAATGTATTGATGACACCTCTTTATTCAACCCCCACAGCTAGAGTCTTCAGTCACCGTGTTGGAGGGCGTTGATGTCACTCAGACCAACATGTCCTTCTTCAGACAGCAGCTGATGCACATTGCCACGCACATTCTGCGTTGCACGGGTAAACTTTAAGAAGAACAGTATAAATCAATTGGTCTCGTGATGGTTTATATGTGGATGTTTTGGTTCTAGTTTAGCCTCTATTTGTGTTAAGAGGTAGGTTGCAGCACTGGAGGTAATTACATTTGGATTATCAGGAATACTGCTGTGAGGTGAAGTAGTAACTTAAAAAAAAGAATTTCAACTACCTCTGCAGAACTTGTAGTATTGTATTTTTTTGCTAATTCGTTAATTTTTCTCATCCAGATGACTCATTTGGGCCCCAGCTGCTACAGATGTGCAACCAGGCATTGTTTGAGTGTCTTGCCCTCAACCTGCACTGCCTGAGAGGAGACCAGAGAGCCCTCACCGCAGTCATCAACCACCGAATAGTTAGTATACAATTTCTCACTAATACACTCACTGTTTGTTCAGCTTAGGTCTGCTCTATTCAGTAGGTAGTAGAATCCAGATGAAACTGAATTTGGCATGTTCGGGCAAAGAATATCAAGTGTAGTGCTTTGTGCAAATGCAAACGCATGTTTACTTAAATTAGGCATTGATGCCTTATGCCGCCATTCTGGAACATAACCCCCCCCCCCAAAAAAAACTACAAGCCAAACAAGGTCTCAGTCATGACATTATTGAGCAGTCAAAGGCCAACAGTTTATATGGTAGGAAAACAATTAAAATGATTTCTCCTGACTAGCTTGCAAACATTGCAGCAAGTGAAGCTTTGTTTTGGTCACAAAGTTTCTATTTTGCCTAAAAACAACACATTTTATTTGGTATACTGCAGTATACTGCCTTTACCTTAGAGCTATTTACTGTTGCTGTTTATTTCTCCTTTCCCTCTATTTAGTTTTTGTTGCCATTTTACAACTAGTCAGAACTAGTGAATTAGTTGTTCAAATCTACTTACAGACAGATGCTCAAGATTTCAGAAGTGTCATAGATAATTAAAATGAACTTTATTATTCTCAGTAAAGATTACATAAAATGAACACAATGGCAAAATTACAAGAAAAAGATTGCAGCATTGACATGTTTTTGTGGGATCAGACAAAAGCTACTAAATGTCTTAATCTAAAGCGAGGAATGTTATTGGAAGTTTCTATACCTCAGCATAATGCAGTCCAGTACAACAGCACCACTATGACCTCAAAGCTAAAAATATAATTGAATTAACACCACTGTAGGAATCACAAAAGCAAACTTTCTGGCAGAACAGTTGTGCTAGACTACTGAATATGTGAACTGTATATAAATATGCCATTTACCGCAGCTGTAAGGTGCTTGGAAAGGCACCTTGAAAGTGTTTGAAAAGTGCTTAAATGTGACTTTGGAAAAGGTCTATGAACCCTGAATACAGAAGAAACAGCTGTTGTACCTGTAAAAGAAAAACTTGAATGTTCTGATGTTCCAGCGGAGGATGTCCAGTGACATCAGCCCCAGCCTGGTCAACTGGATGACCAGCATGATGACGATGAGGCTGCAGGTGATTCTGGAGCACATCCCCATCACACAGGAGCAGATCCAAAACTACATAGTTCACACACAGGTAACGGACCAGCCACATGCCTTGTTTACATTTTAGCTCCATATCTATGACTTCTTCCCAGAATATGGATGGACACGCATTGGCTTTTAAAGGAAATAGCCTCTCAGTTACACTTGGGAATTTAAATTCAGTTTGTGTTTCCTAAATTTTGTTTTCTAACTGTAGGTTTCAGTTTTATTGTCTGAATTTTACATTTGAAAACTCTTATCAGTTTTCTGCAGAACAGAATGCACATGTAACATGCAGAGAAAGAAGTCCCTCTTATCTGATGGCTGTTACATATCCTGTTACTTTGGACGGCACGTCTGAAATGGCTAATAAATATTAAATGACACCCTTTCACAGAGTGATCAGTCTTCTGCAACTAGCACACAAGAGCCTGAACGAGCACAAAGTGCAACGGTGAGCATGGTGTATCTTTAATGTCCTTCATAGATGAACTCAGTTTGAAATTGTAGGTACTGCTCTGCCTTTTAGTTCCCTCATTTCATTGTTCTTCACTTCCAAAGATTGGGGACACCCTCTCACCAGCTGCAGCCACCACAGCAGAGGAGGCCATGTCGGTGTCACACAACACGAGGGCGTCATCACGGGAAACAAGGGTGTTGCCAGGAGACCTGGGAGCCTCGGGAGGAGCGGCACCATTAGGTGGCGACATGGCAGCAGCGGGAGCTGAGGGAGGGAGTGACGAGTCTCCTCGAGAGTCAGAGGCCTGGGCGGCTGCTGTTCCACCTGTAAGAGCCCACTCAGTTTGTTTTAACATCTATCTTTTTAAATTTCATGACAACACATGCTCTTTTTGTAGCGTGAATAATCCAAACTTTTTTTATATATATTTGTAAGGAATAGTTCCACTGAAAACTGCTCAAACTGATGTCTGTGGACTATCCAGAGTAATAGGGACATTGTCTTTGGAAAGACATCGATTTTATGGTCTTGTCACTAGTACTTTTAGTGGATAGGTTCAAAGGTTTTGCAAGTCTGTCTTAAAGCAATACTCACATTTCCATTAGTAGGTTTGTGGTTGTTGCAATTGTGTCCATACTGGACGTCAAGATCCCCCACTTAACACAATTCCAGTGTAGGAGAGATAGAACAAACTCTACAGTCATTGTTCTGTGCAAAAATGTATTTTAAATGCCAGTCCAATCAAGTGGGTATTTTTTAAAGTTTGTCTTGTGTCCCTGCTGAGCTGATGCAGTGGGGGAACAGTAACAAAGGTTTTGAGTGCTTTTGAGTATTCATTTGAAGACAAACTTGAAAATGTGAAACTTTCCTTTAAAAGAAAAAGACTCCAATCTCTCTCTTCCCTATTTATTGACTATGTGTTGTAGGAATGGGTGCCCATCATCAGGTGTGATATGATGACCCAGAGGAAGATGAAGGCTCAGCCCCCGCTGTCTGATGCTTATTTGCAAGGCATGCCAGCTAAACGTAGGAAGGTAATCCAATCAGTTGAAACTTTACTCATTATGTACGATTGTTACTTGTCCTTGCCTTCTTTAAGGTGTGTGTGTGTGTGTGTGTGTGTGTGTGTGTGTGTGTGTGTGTGTGTGTGTGTGTGTGTGTGTGTGTGTGTGTGTGTGTGTGTGTGTGTGTGTGTGTGTGTGTGTGTGTGTGTGTGTGTGTGTGTGTGTGTGTGTGTGTGTGTGTGTGTGTGTGTGTGTGTGTGTGTGTGTGTGTGTGTGTGTGTGTGTGTGTGTGTGTGTGTGTGTGTGTGTGTGCGTGCGTGCGTGCGTGCGTGTGTGTGCGTGTGTTTAGACAGGACTGGGTGGTGGAAGCCTCCTCTCCCTCTCTGATGCGGTGAGTCAAGCAGCCAGGACGGCGGGCGTGAAGCCCATCACTTCCGCTGAGCGGTTACAAGACGACCTGGAGAGCCATGAGCTGAAGGAAGCCTATGCAGAACAGGTAATGAAGTCTTGCATGTACAATCGAACACACCAGGGACACTCTGACCGCGGTCTGATTCTCTTGCTTTCATAGTTTTAACCGTGATTCGTATTGGTTAGCATAACATTTTCTCACCATCTTTTAACGTACAAGTTTACACTGGATATGTCCATCAGTGTAACTTTGTGTGTTAAAAGATGGTAATAGAATGTTAAGAACACCATTGATTATAAACAAGTCTGTATTAACAAATGTATCTGAACGAAGTGTTTAAAAGTGATGACGATGGTGACCTTTAAACTACTGAGAATACCAAAATACTATTAGTTCATCTTTCTTTTCATACAAGTAGATGAGATAATAGAGCTGAAACATTAGTTGATGACTTGATTGACAAAAAAAACTTTTTTGCACTATGACTTATTTACTATATTATGAAATGTTTTATGATTTCTTTTAATGGCATACTATACTTTGTTTTTACATTACTTTTTGACACACTATTATTTTACCTTTTTATGGCATACTATATATTAACACTTTTGACATGTCATTTTCTATGGCATACTTTAATAATATCTTTTTCCTCAGGTTAAAGCAGACATCAAGAAACGAGTGAGGGAAGACCCGGAATTCAACTCTCAGCAGTTCCCCAACGCACACAGAGCCTTCTCATCAGACTCATAATTAAATTCAACTGATAAGAAAACTGCAACACTCTCGCCGTTTTTCATCTTTATTTCTTGGATCTTCATTCAATTACACTCAATGCCGCTTCACCCCCCCCCCCCAAACTGTCTGTATGCCTTTCTAAGCAGTTAGCAGCTCTCCTGGCTAATTGCCTCATGCTAATGTGACTCCTTTTCCCAGTGCCTATTTATTTCTTTGTTTAGTTTGGTCCAACTCTTCCTGAAAGAACGTTCCCTATGAAAAGAAGTTTGACTAAATCAGGTCACTTAACTTCTGTTTGGATACATGTGTATATCTGTACGTTTTATTTGCCCTCATATCCTTGTTTGCTTTGTTAATATGGAGCCTGAATTCTCATTATTTAGTAGACTTTACCTTCATGTCAACACTCGAGCTCAAGAGTATACTTTCATGTTATAAACATGCTGTTTGGTACATGAATGTACAGTACGCTTAATAAAAACCTTGATACAATACAAGAGTCCTCATTTTGAGTCTGTATTATCTGCTTTGAGAAGGGATGGAAGAAGGGAAAAAATAATCAACTGATATTAGCCTATCCCAGCACAAAAATGCAGTGGTGGAAGAATTACTCAGAGAATTTACTTAAGTAGACGTATAACTGTCAAAAAAGTAAAAGTACTAAATAAGACAAGCCCATTTCAGAATAATACGTTTTACTGGAATAACTTCATACGTTCATGTGTTATCACTTTAATGTTGGAGCTGGTAAATGTGGGACTCATTTTAGTATACTGCTGGATATTTTAATATATAATATTTGTTGATACTATTTTGTATTAATAATCTGAACCTGCAAAGTAACTAAATATATCAAATGTGTACTGGAGTAAAAAGTACAATATTCCCTCTGAAATGTAGTGGACAAGTATAAAGTAACAATGTGTACCTCAATTGTACTTAAGTAAATGTACTTAGTTACTTTCCACTGCTGCAAAAATTCCAAACATGTATGTCATAATGTAGAAGCACAGTTGATTGATTTTATTTGCCAATAAAATACAGGCTAAAAATAATTGCGCTTACATAGTGTCTCCACCAGAGAGCACTACTAAGTTGATGTTACAACTCTTTATTAACCAAATAATGTTTTGTGTTTATATTACATTTGGAAAATATCTTGAACTGTACCGAATAAATTTCAAATATGAAGAATCATCTCCATTTATGATAAATGTATATATAACTTTTTATTCGTACCATACTATGACTTTATTAGGACTTTTTAATGACATCACTATGACTTTTTATATTACTTTTTTCGACATACTATACTGACTTTTTTAATCACATTTTTATGACAATCTGATTTTTTTTCACATTTTTATGACATACTATGCTATGACTTTGAATGACTTTTTTATGACACATTTATGACTTTTTCTATGACATACTATACTAATACCTTTTTGGACATAATATACTATGACATTTTTATGACATATTATACGATGACTTTTCATGCCATTTTTAGGACATACTATGCTATGACTTTGAATGACTTTTTTATGACACATTTATGACTTTTTCTATGACATACTATACTAATACCTTTTTGGACATAATATACTATGACATTTTTATGACATATTATACGATGACTTTTCATGCCATTTTTATGACATACTATGCTATGACTTTGAATGACTTTTTTATGACACATTTATGACTTTTTCTATGACATACTATACTAATACCTTTTTGGACATAATATACTATGACATTTTTATGACATATTATACGATGACTTTTCATGCCATTTTTAGGACATACTATACTATGACCTTTTATGACTTTTTTATGACATACATATAATGTTTTGTGTTTATATTGGGAAATTACATACTATGCTATGACTTTTTTAGGACTTTTTTTGGACATACTATACTAGGACTTTTTAATGACGTTTTTATGACATTTAAACTATGACTTTTTATGACATATGACTTTTTATGACATACTAATGACTTTTTATGACATAATATAGTATGACTTTTTTATGACTTTTTAATGACATACTATACTATGACCTTTTAGACACTCTATACTATGACACTTTTAATGGCTTTTTAGGACATTTATATTACTTTTATGACATATTATGACTTTTCTGACATTCTATATGATGACTTTTTTGATATTCTATACGATTACTTTTTTAATGACTTTTCATTATATTAC
Organism: Zingel zingel; assembly: GCA_023566125.1. Taxonomy (NCBI): domain Eukaryota; kingdom Metazoa; phylum Chordata; class Actinopteri; order Perciformes; family Percidae; genus Zingel; species Zingel zingel. Next base: position 9,170,637 of record CM042321.1, on the reverse strand, counting down.
TATGACTTTTTATGACATACTATACTATGACTTTATTAGGACTTTTTTATTGCATACTATACTATGACTTTTTAGACATTTTATGACATACTATACAACCTTTTATGACTTTTTTATGACAAACTATGACTTTTCTATGACATACTATGACTTTTTTGACATTCTATACAATTACTTTTTATGACTTTTGTATGACAAACTATGACTTTCGTTATGACACTTTTATGACTTTTTTATGACATACAATTACTTTTTTATGACTTTTTTTGACATTCTATACTAATACCTTTTTGGACATACTATACTATGAAATCTTTATGACATATTGTACCATGATGTTTTTACATTTTTATGACATACCATACTATGACTTTGTTATGGCATACTATAACGTATGACTTTTTTTTGCCATACTATACAATGACATTCTATGACTTTTTCATGACTTTGTTATGACTTTTTCATAACAAACTATGACTTCTTTTATGCCACTTTTATGACTTTATGGCATCTTATGACATTTGTATGACTTTTTTCAGATATACTATGACTTTTTTGGACATTCTATATTATGACTTTTTTTGGACATACTATACTATGACTTTTTATCACATTTTTATGACAAACTATACTATGACTTATGACTTTTTGACAAACTATACTATGACTTTTTAATGAGAAACTGACTTTTTTATGACACTTTTGTGGCAAACTATACTATGACTTTTTATCACATTTCATGACATTAAAGTATGACTTTTTAATAACAAACTGACTTGTTTATGAAACCTTTGTGACATCCTATACAATGACTTTTTGGACGACTTTTTGCGACATACTATTCAATTACCTTTTTTTGACGACTTTATGAGTTTTTATGACATACTATAATATGACTTTATGACTTTTTTCGTTATACTATACTATGACTTTCACATTTTATGACATACTATACTATGACATACTACTGTATACTATGACTTTTTTCATAATACTAAACTATTACTTTTTATGACATACTATACTATGACTTAAGTTTAATATTGTTAAGAATGTTAGTTTTTACGTGCTCATTGTGGAGAAAATTCTCCCGTTCTTTTGAGCTGATGAGTTTATGTTGACTAACCTTGATTGTCCTGCTGCCTTTGCTTCACCTCATTCTTTCAGAAAGAAACATCTCATCTACTTAGAGGACTTATCATCTGGTGCTGAAAGTTTGAAAAATGGAAATGCAGGATCAGTCCACTGTGTGGACTGATTAACAGTTGAATCCATCTGAGAAGTTAAGAGGGAAAATGTCTCTTTGTAAAATAGCCAAGCTGCCAATGTCAGACAGCTTGATCAGAGACAGAGACTTGCTGTATATATATAAAGAACTCAAGAGCTTTGAGTCAGAATCAGAATCAGAAATACTTTAATAATCCCAGGGGGAAATTATTATTGTTACAAACTCCAGATATACAAACAACATATATTATACAGACAACATATACAGTGCCTTGCGAAAGTATTCGGCCCCCTTGAACTTTTCGACCTTTTGCCACATTTCAGGCTTCAAACATAAAGATATAAAACTGTATTTTTTTGTGAAGAATCAACAACAAGTGGGACACAATCATGAAGTGGAACGAAATTTATTGGATATTTCAAACTGTTTTAACAGATAAAAAACTGAAAAATTGGGCGTGCAAAATTATTCAGCCCCTTTACTTTCAGTGCAGCAAACTCTCTCCAGAAGTTCAGTGAGGATCTCTGAATGATCCAATGTTGACCTAAATGACTAATGATGAAAAATAGAATCCACCTGTGTGTAATCAAGTCTCCGTATAAATGCACCTGCTCTGTGATAATCTCAGAGGTCCGTTTAAAGAGCAGAGAGCATCATGAAGAACAAGGAACACACCAGGCAGGTCCGAGATACTGTTGTGGAGAAGTTTAAAGCCGGATTTGGATACTAAACGATTTCTCAAGCTTTAAACATCCCAAGGAGCACTGTGCAAGCGATAATATTGAAATGGAAGGAGTATCAGACCACTGCAAATCTACGAAGACCCGGCCGTCCCTCTAAACTTTCAGCTCATACAAGGAGAAGACTGATCAGAGATGCAGCCAAGAGGCCCATGATCACTCTGGATGAACTGCAGAGATCTACAGCTGAGGTGGGAGACTCTGTCCATAGGACAACAATCAGTCGTATACTGCACAAATCTGGCCTTTATGGAAGAGTGGCAAGAAGAAAGCCATTTCTTAAAGATATCCATAAAAAGTGTTGTTTAAAGTTTGCCACAAGCCACCTGGGAGACACACCAAACATGTGGAAGAAGGTGCTCTGGTCAGATGAAACCAAAATCAAACTTTTTGGCAACAATGCAAAACGTTATGTTTGGCGTAAAAGCAACACAGCTCATCACCCTGAACACACCATCCCCACTGTCAACCATGGTGGTGGCAGCATCATGGTTTGGGCCTGCTTTTCTTCAGCAGGGACAGGGAAGATGGTTCAAATTGATGGGAAGATGGATGGAGCCAAATACAGGACCATTCTGGAAGAAAACCTGATGGAGTCTGCAAAAGACCTGAGACTGGGACGGAGATTTGTCTTCCAACAAGACAATGATCCAAAACATAAAGCAAAATCTACAATGGAATGGTTTACAAATAAACATATCCAGGTGTTAGAATGGCCAAGTCAAAGTCCAGACCTGAATCCAATCGAGAATCTGTGGAAAGAACTGAAAACTGCTGTACACAAACTCTCTCCATTCAACCTCACTGAGCTCCAGCTGTTTTGCAAGGAGGAATGGGAAAAAATGTCAGTCTCTCGATGTGCAAAACTGATAGAGACATACCCCAAGCGACTTACAGCTGTAATCGCAGCAAAAGGTGGCGCTACAAAGTATTAACTTAAGGGGGCTGAATAATTTTGCACGCCCAATTTTTCAGTTTTTTATCTGTTAAAACAGTTTGAAATATCCAATAAATTTCGTTCCACTTTATGATTGTGTCCCACTTGTTGTTGATTCTTCACAAAAAAATACAGTTTTATATCTTTATGTTTGAAGCCTGAAATGTGGCAAAAGGTCGAAAAGTTCAAGGGGGCCGAATACTTTCGCAAGGCACTGTATATTAGGAACATAACATATATATATATATATATATGAACAAATGTACAACAAACAAATTTAAAACAAATTTACAATTGTAATATATAAAAGATCAAATGTACAGTATTAATGTGCTTGGTAGAAGTTTTAGCCAATATGATGTGCAGTATTGTCTTCAAAATCAGAAGAAATATATAAATATAATTCTGCCCAAGCCAGTAAAGATCCCAGCAGACAATATGAGGTGACAATGTGATAAAAGCTAGACATGCTTCAGACACTATCCAAAAACAGCCTCGGAAGAAAAGCAGATTTCTAACCTTTCATACAGTTAGATAGCATGCTTTGAAGCTTTCAGCTGAGAGGCAACATTTGGAGTGTTCTGACAAGAGACAAGCTATATTTTCAAAGCAAATATGGCAAAGAGACAAAAAATACATAGTGATGCAACACAAAATGCTTTGATCAATGTACAGAGGGAGCTAGAAGACACAGGGAATGAAAATGTATTTTCTTAAGATGCAACTTCAGTAGACTCAAAGAGCATTTCTAGTTGAGAAAACACCCTGTCAAATTCTACATTTTACTAACAACCAGCGTTTACCTTTTTATCCACGTGCTTATTTCATTACAATATTAATTGTTGCTCCTTCTGCATCAAATCATAACAGCTGTAAGGGTCAGCAGGTGCATGTGCAAATTAAACTGCCTTATTTATGTTAAATGTCTTGATCATCAGTTTCTATAATTCATTTCATGATTTACAAACAAACTTTTTCATGTATGAAAATCTCTTCTATGCTGCTTCCCAAATGACCTTTGACCCTGGAAGTACTTCCAAGCTTTTCTTGCCCACAATTGTATTAGGATTTCATTTTTTTTTTGTTTTTGTTTTTTTTAACAAATATTTTGGCTCAGTTTGGAATTTTAAAACTCTTCACACTAAATGCTCCCCATCAACCATAACAGACACTGAATAAATCTACTACTGACTTAATCTGAGATGAGTGGCAGCTACGTAATTAAAAATGAACATTTAACAAGGTTGCACTGCTGCTCAGCAGAGCTGTTAAAGTAAAAGAAAAAAAGATTGACACGTGTTGCATTGATTCAGTGATCTCTACGCTTTGAAAAGTTGTCGGACAAAGCCATTGTCAAATATAAGAATAAGAGCAATGGGCTACACTTTCTTTTTCTAATCTTTAATACATACATCAATACTGTTAATGTTTTTATTTTAATCCCTGCACGACCAGACACTCAACTAACATTAGTTTGCCAATGTGTTTCTGCAGTGTATACATTTGGACAAGTTCTGGTTCAGTCCTGTCCTTTCAACAGCTCAGCCGACTCTGAAATGCCACAGCTGTGAGGCTGCTGTTCACTCTCAGGGCAGCCTCATTCACGGAGAAACTCTGACGTATTCATTCATAGGAGTGGACCATGACATACACATACTGCTCTGTGGGAAGGTTTTGGGAGTTTTGCAGCAAACCATATAAACTTATTCTAAACTTTTGCCATTTGTTGTAAGAAAGTTCTCCCTAGTGATTTGATACGAGGGTAATGAGCCTACATTATGGCTAATTATTGTAAGGCATAGACTGACCTGGTCAACTTGAAGCAGATGTGTTACTATCCAGCAGGCTACTCCTGATCTCTGATAAACAATAAGAAGAAAAAAATGTTTTCTCGAGATAACACACGGCCAATCTTGGCTTCTGTAGTTTTTCAACCAGACACCTATAAGCATTTTTAAATATTTTATCAGTGTCTTAATAGGTCAATGCAATTTGCTCTACCCTGCCAATGCATGCTAGGGTAGTACAGAGTGATCCGTTTACAAGGAATGAAAAAATTATTTATATATATATATATATATATATATATATATATATATATATATATATATATATATATATATATATATATATATATATATATATATATATATATATAAATAATGCAGTTAATTATATGGTGTGCACACAATGACTGTTTTACAAGCTGACATAGCAGCAGCTATTTAACCAGTCACGGTCTAACCAGTCACAAGGGTGAACAGGTTAGACCGCTTGAGGGGTCTGTTATGACATTCAGAGGAATCTAAAGTGTAAAGAGTGCAGTTCCTGGTTGGCATCCTGTTTGGGCTGAGGAATGTGCGTGAGTCATGTGGCACCAAGTTACTTACACCTCAGTGAAAACATGGCTCTCCATCAGCACTAGATCTGACAAGTAAAGCATAAAATACATTTTCCGTACATGTACTGCAACTCTGCATGTTTATTTTAGACAATGAAGGAAAAAGACATTTAATATTACAAAACAAGTATGAATTCATAATGTTCAGATGTGTTTTGCACAGCTAACAAAAAGCAATTAATACATAAAACCAAAACAAACCTGGTTTCATAACAGTATGTCCATCAAGGAGCAACAGGTGTGACATTAATTTGATATTTTCCTGCTGTTAAGGACACCCTACACCCAAATACACTGTCTGCAAACCACACCAATGTGTATTCGTCCAGTCATCGCAGTGCTAACCTGCAGTTTATTTGCATAAGGTGTGTGTATGGTGAGCCTACACAGCTGCTGTTATCGTCTATCACTTTGAGACAGATTAGGATGAAATAGTCCATACATGCATCAGGTTTCACTTAAAGGAATAGTTTAATATTTTGGGAATTACGTTTATTTGCTTTCTTGCCGAGAATAGTTTTTGTATGGATTAAAAACAAACAGGATGTTAATTAGTGAGCTTCAGAGGTGCCGGCAGGTGGATTTTGTTACCTTTGGAGAGAGCCAGTCTAGCCGTTTACCCCAGCTTCCAGTCTTTGTTGGTAGCTTCATATTTACATTTCAGACATGACCATGGTATCAAACATCTCCTCCGACTCTCAGCAAGAAAGTGAACACACCGATTTCCCTAAATGTTACACCACTCCTTTAAAGAAAGGCAATAGTCACAGAAAGAAAAGTTGTATCATTACAATGAAGGTAGTTGAGCAGCAATTAAAGCAAACTGTTGAATTGATAAGCAATAAAACCCAACTTTGCCCAGTTCAACACACTCAAAGGCTTTGCAGTTGCAGCCTTACTTGGTCTGGTATGACCAGTGGCTAATGTTAGCTGTGAGCAATCTTTGGATAGATGCTGTGTAGCTAAAGACTGTTTTTTTTCCTCTACTTGCATTACTGTTACACTGCCATCATTATTCTTTCATTGTCACTCAAGTTGCAGCTACAGCAAAAGTTGAAGTCTCACTTTAAATCTTACAAATTTAAATGCGATTTACAAAAAAGGGAAAAACAATTATACAGCAGTGCAATTTTTGGGGTTTATTAAATTGTGCGTGGTTATAGAAAGGCTCCGGGATTTGTGCGAGGATCTTTGATATTTCTGTATCTGTGGGCGAGCCAAACTCCGAGGATCTGAAAGGAAAGATATGAGCATAACGTGTCAAGTTTTTCTGAATTTACAATAAACTTAATCACTTCATCTGTCAAAATATCTACATCAGCACCCACTAAATTCTTTGTTGCTATGACATTTTACTGACCTCTGTAAAGCTGAAGAAGAGTCCAATACCACCAACAAACCGTAGCACATCTCCAGCATACCGCTGGATGATGTCTGAGCACGTGTCACAAGTAATTTGAGGGTTTTGAAAGCATCTCTAGAGGAAATAAGGGAGAAATATAAAAAAGGGCAGGATCATGTAAATCATTATCAAGTTGCATCTCAAAAAAGGAAAAAGAAAAGAATATTCCAGATTATTAACTTACAGCTGCACATGAGCCATTGACTGGAAGAGAAGAGAAGCCACAACAGTCAAGCGTTTTCTCAAGGTCCGTTTGAGTGGCCTCGGATTTGTTCCATCCAACCTCCAGCAGGTGGTTCTGTAAATGAGAACCGCACAGCCTGGTTGTGTCTATATTCATTTATTTGTTTGTATAGCATGAGACAAGGCAGAAAGATGAACATGAACAACTCCGATTTTTTTCAAATATGGTAGTGTGTGAAAATCTACACCGTTAGGATCGTTAAACAAATGTGAGAGTATTCATGTTTATCTTGAGGTAAACTATAGTATTTAGGCTAAATAACTTTATTACTGAAATGTGTGCAGACAAAATTAGCATACCTGTTGCCCTTTATTCAGTGCCAGACAAGCACAGGACACAGAAAACTGCACGACAAACACTATGAACAGGATTATCATGTACTGGAGCAGGTTAAGGAAGTTTACATCAGATTAAAAATCATGAAAACATGACATTTCACTGTGTTCCTGCTTCACAAGAACCATTAACAGAGGAATTAAACCCTCTAAGAGCTGTGGCGTTATTTACTTTTCATAAAACAACTATCAGAAGGTGGGAGGCCCCTGTGCTCCTATAAACAACCCAAAGGATACGAAGAAGAGCAGGACCTGGTGGTGCTTCAGGGCGCCGCACAGCCCCACAAAGGCAACCACAAACAGGAAGATGCCCACGCCGATGACCCCTGCCACCACCCTGATGCTGGAGACCAAGTCCAACCATTTCCCCCAGCCTGCCACTCCGATTAGCAACAGACCCACCAACTAAGGAGGAAGAAAATGTTTGCATGAGATAAAGAGGAAGTACAATCAGCGTTCTAGGGAAGTCTCTACTCCCTTGACAAGCAACAGTGTGTCAGGAAGGGCTGCCGTGCAGACTAAACCAACATTTTGCTTTTGCAAAACAGTCTCCAGAGTTTATAAATCTCAAAGTGCCGATTTCAATCCAAACATTTACAGTCTCTCCCCCCCAATCCCACACACCCTAAAACCACGAGGCTCCATTTCCAGGCTTTACTAAAGGATGAAAAAACTACTTTCACTTCTTTTTCACTGTATTTTTTTTTTGATTAAACAAAATCCATATTTTTATAGATTAACGTACAACTGTACAACAAAGGGATCAAAAACATGGCAGCAAAAGGACAGTGCTCTCTGTTGTGAAGATGCAAATACAAACTTATCTAAAATGTAAGGTGCCAAGGAAACTGAACATGATTACAAGTAGGGTTAGTGCAGCAGTAACATTAAACAGATTTACATAACATCTCTATTTTTTTCTAGACTATTATGGAAAACCCAATAACTAATATGACCATAATTTGTAGATGTTATAGATAGATAGATGTATGGCCCTTATGTTGTTCGTTGTTAAAGAACCTCTCACTTCATTTGGTCCAACACCAAACCTATGTCTTTGATTCAATTAAAAAAAGGAAAAAGGTTAAAAAGGTTATTGGTATTCATCAGAAGTAGATTCAGAAGTAGATAAGTGGACAGGAGAGCCGTTTCCCCATCTAGAGATGATATCAGGGGCTGATTATGTTCAATTGTTTTGTCAAAATGTGGGAAAAATTGTGAAAAATGCCTGTTAGAATTGTAGTTGTGTCTTCAAATGTCTTGTTTAGTCTTACTAACAATCCACAACCTAAACATATTCAGTTAACCATCATATATGACAAAGAAAAGTATCACATTTTTTTTAAATAGCTGCAGATGAATTTTCTGTCAATTGACTCGTCGATCAATCGACTAAGCCTTGCTTCTCTAATCAATCTCAGGTGTTTTGGTTGGCTGACGACTTTTATAAAACGTATTTGTATGAGGTCATCCAGGTGACTTGAAATGTAATTTAAAGCCAAGTCAAAGGCAACTGGATTTGATTATTAAAACAAATACCTGAAAGTTAGATTTGTATTTGATATACTTAATTTAACCCTTGTGTTGTCTTCCCTTCAACCTTGAAAAAAAAAAAAAAAAACTTTTTTTCTGACATTTGACGCCTTTTCTCACAATTTGTTTTTGCTTTTTCCAACGTTTTAAATTTTTCTTCTACACATTTTCAGCGCTTATTTCTACGTCCCATATTTTCTGATATAAAACAAAAATTTAAAACGGGTCAATGTGACCCAAGGTTCACAAGGGTCACATTGACCAGTTTTAAATTTTAAAAAAGTGTTTTTTTTCCAAGGTTGAAGGGAAGACAACACAAGGTTAAGTATGCAGAACAGGGGATGACAGACAAGCATCTGCACATACAGCAACTCCAGACAGATTGTAAGTAAAGTAGGCCTACATAATTAGAAATAGGCCTACAATAAATGAATTACCGGTATAATAAAAAATAATTATGAGATGGGCAGTATTTTGTGCTTTTTGATTACAGAGGTTGTTCATGGATCTATAGAAGTTTCCACTTGAGTTGAAAAGTTCTGAAATTGTTCAGTTTGCTGTTCTGGATTTATGAAGGAGATGTTCCCCTGGCAGACAAAGTAGGAGCTATTTTTTTCTTATCTCTGAGTAAAGCCACCAATAACACCAACCCTGGCCATAAACTGAGCCTAATCATTTACCACAAACACCTGCCTGTTTCCGCAACCAGGAAAGCGGCTCAGAAAACAACCCAAACATTTTCATCTCGTTTCGTATTGAACTAACAGGTATACAGCACAAGTCACGATGAAAGCGTAGACACCTGTTGCCTTTTTAAAAGTTATTTCGGTTAATTCCCATCGGTATAACAGCAGTGGATTTATACTTACAACATAAACTATATTGAGAGCGCAGAGTGCGTTCTTGGTGCAAATGAATCCGCCGCAAACCATCGCTGCTCGCAGCGCCAGTCCTTCCTCCAGCCTTTCAGATGAGACTGGCTCGGTCTCGACGCTTCTTGTCTGCAGGTGGAAACCAGGCAGCGTTTCCTGAACAGATCCTGCTCGCTGATTGGTCAGTTGTCTTTATAACAAATGAGTCACGACTTCACGCAGATAATTAGCTTTCTTTTCAATGGTCAGGCGTCTTTATTACAAATAAAATGAGCCACGTCTTCATGCAGATAATTAGTCTACTCTTCTCTTGTCAGATACTAATTAACCCAGATCATTGCGTCACTGTAGGTAAAAGGTTACTGAAGATCTCCTCTTCATTTTGATCCTATACACTGCTTCACTTCACATGTTTTATAGCCTAAATATATGTTTAATTGGATATTGCATCATTTCACAACACAACTGAATAAAAAATGCATTTCAAAGTGTTTGTGTTTACCTCACTTGAAGAATTACGGATAGATTTCTAAATGAAAGAAATCACTCTTCACACATTGATTAAACTCTATAGTTCCACCTTGTGGCTACAAATGGACACTATAGACGCATCATTTTACCTGAACTTTAATTTATAAAGTTGAGATGGGGTACAGGGGCGTCGGACTGGGGGGAAAAAGGGGACTGAGTACCCAGGGCCCTCATGTGAGGAGGGCCAAAAAAGATGCTAGAATGAATAGCTGTGGATGCGGGGAGGGGCCCATAGAAAACGCCTTTCTACAGGGCCCAGAATGTTGTGCTACGCCCCATTGGAGAAACACAGATAATCTGACTGTGTGAGTCAAAACATCTTTGGCTGCAATGTGTCGTTGTATGCAACAGCCTATAGCCTAATTTATGTTTTGCTGTTAATATTCTGCCGATAATTGAGCCGTTTACCTAATATTTAACCTATATATTTCTATTTTATTTATTAACTATACTTGTTTACACAGATGTCTTATTATTTAGTGTATTATTAAGACTGTTTCTGTTTTGTTTTATATTTTCATCTAGCTACACACATTGGCATATTAGAGTGTATTGTGGTATTGTATTAATTAATAAAAGACAAAAAGCTGTTTTGCTTTTGAGATGATAATAGCCTAATAGAGCAAGGAGTTTCTGTTATTTAGCCTGGCCCTTGTTGATATAAATGGGGTGGACACAATATTAGAAACATTGGTTAGTGTAAGACAATACAATTCATCAGCACCACAAACTGCATCCTCCAAAATCATCATTAAGTTGAATCAACACTTCTCTAGTTAAAACCTTCATGAAGGTTGGATTTTATTGCAGGACTGTTGTATTAGACTGCATTGGTTTTAGTACCAAACTAACTAAGTGGAAGCATATGTAGTCTGGGAATAGAGATTTAGATCGCCATCTACTGGACAAACAATGTTAAATCTTATTAGCTCTGAATCTGTCCATTGACCTACACTCACCTAAAGGATTATTAGGAACACCATACTAATATTGTTTGACTCTATCCTATCAATATGGGTCAACATTTCTGAAGAATGCTTCCAGCACCTTGTTGAATCAATGACACAAAGAATTAAGGCAGTTCTGAAGGCAAAAGGGATCCCCCACACCATTACACCACCACAACCAACAGCCTGACCAGTGGTAACAAGGCATGACGGATCCATGTTTTCATTCTGTTTACGCCAAATTCTGACTCTACCATCTGAATGTCTCAACAGAAATCGAGGCTCATAAGACCAGGCAACATTTTTCCAGTCTTCAACTTTCCAATTTTGGTGTGCTCGTGCAAATTGTAGCCTCATTGTCCTATTTTTAGTGGAGATGAGTGGTACCCGGTGGGGTCTTCTGCTGGTGTAGCCCATCCGCCTCAAGGTTGTGCGTGTTTGCATTCTCCTCTGATCTCTAGCATCAACAAGGCATTTTCGCCCACAAGACTGCAGCATACTGGATGTTTTTCCTTTTTCAGACCATTCCTTGTAAACCCTAGAAATGGTTGTGCGTGAAAATCCCAGTAACTGAGCAGATTGTGAAAATACTCAGACCAGCCCGTCTGGCACCAATAACTATGCCACACTCGAAAGTTGCTTAGATCACCTTTCATTCCCATTCTGACATTCAGTTTGGAGTTCAGGAGATTGTTCTGACCAGGACCAGACCCCTAAATGCATTGAGGCATTTGCCATGTGATTGGTTGATTAGATAATTTCATTAACGTGAAATTTAACAGGTGTTCCTAATAATCCTTTAGGTGAGTGTATGAATTATATTAATATAGCATGTCATGTCTCTCACTCCATCATCTCTTTCAGTGGGATCATCTTCACTAATCTTTTGCTTTTGACTTTCAGATAAAAGATCAGCTAGCATTTGGAGAACCGAGTCCAGGGCGATCATGAGTCAGCAGAGGACAGAACAGCAAGTGATTTGCATTAATAAGGAAAACCCCATGTTACTCAATATTGGGACTAATATAGTAGGTTGTGTTTTCCGTCACATTTTGTAAAAAAAAAAAAAAAAAAAAAAAAAAGTTCATAGTTCAAGATTTCAATAAGTAAGAGTATTGTACTTCACATATAAAACTAAAAGGATAACAGACAGGTTATCCTTCGTGACGTATCAATTCAGGAACAACATGTAGACACAGAAATGACAATCTGTTGTCTACATTTGAACCAAACCAGCCGCTAAATAATGTCTACTTTGATAAAAGAAATGTCTCAACATACTAAGAGGCAAACAAATGTATCTAAAAACAAAAGCAGCCTTTGAAATAACAACCACCTGGTGTAGTAAGGAAAATATTTTACTGCCAACTGTTAACAATTTTGTTATTTTGTTCACATAATAATAAGACCGGTGATAGCCTTTTCTCAGTGTATGCTGAAATTTGTTCCTGTCAAAAAATAATAAAGCCTCAAAAACCACCACTTTGTCATTCTTACATTCTGCCAAAAAGAAGTGCAGGTTGTGTAATCCCTCACAGCTTTTTCTTTGTCTCTGAACCCACGCCAAACTGCACCCACAATGACCAGCATTTAAACCTCTGACGTTGAGTGAGTTTGGTTTCTGTCTGTCTGAGATAACGTGAATATGGTCACTGATAATTGTGATAACATAATGGAGGAAGAACTGAACTATGTAGCAGTGACTTTCAAGCCAAGTGGTATTTGTACACATGGTGAGTCATGTATTCTGTTTTTGATGTACTTTGATGGTTTACTTATACTGTCTGCTGAACTGCAGAGTTGCTGACAGTGGTGGAACGAAGATTTACTCTAGTACTGAAAGTACAGATTTGAGTTACTTGAGAATTTTTCTAATCTCTTGCTACTTTAAACTTCTACTACATTCAAGTGGATTTGTTTGGTAGATATATTTGTAAAATTATACTACAAAACACATAATTTAAAGTTTAAATTTCCTTTAATAACTCCAAGTTCATTTAGCCTACTATTTAAATTTATAAATAGTTAATCCACCTGTGTGATGGAATGACGCTGTGCCTCCCCTTTTTCTCCTTTAATAACTCTTAGCTTTTTGCAGAGAAACCAAACGACCTGGAAATAATCTATGATGAGGTGAAGACATGGGAGGAGAAGGCATTGGATTCAAATCCTGCCGTATCAGGTTATTTATGGTTTACCATGACTGAAAAATATGAAATGTGAGAACTGTTTGCTATAAATTATATAATAAATTGTTTATTTTTGTTGGTAGAAAATGAAAAGAAAGCTCCACTGTGCACTCAGCTTCATCTGCTGGCAGCAGGCTTGGGGATTATTTGTGTCATCTTGGTGTCGGCCATGATCACAGTCAGTATCCACTGTAAGTCTGTCTACCTGTTTTCAAGGACTTTCAATGCAGTTTAATATTAACACGTGAGGGCAACAATAACGGTTTCTTCCCTGACTGCAGTCAACACAGTCATGTCAGAGCAGCACAGAGAAAACATCAACTTAACAGCACAGACTCAGCAGCTGTGGATAGAAAAGACTGACTTAGAGAGACAGACAGAAGAGCTGACCAGAGAGAGAGACGGACTCAACTGGACCGTCGGAGTGATCATGGAATATCAGAACTTCCCGGTGAATGCATACTGCCCACAGAAAGGTGAAAACATGGTGTACCTTTTTTTTCCAGTGCATTCAGTACATTTACTCAAGTTCTATACTTAAGTACAAATTCGAGGTATTTGTACTTTTACATTACATTACATTACATGTCATTTGACGCTTTTATCCAAAGCGCCTTACAATTGCTATATATGTCAGAGGTCGCACGCCTCTGGAGCAACTGGGGGTTTAAAGGTCCCATGGCATGAAAATTTCACTTCATGAGTTTTTTTTTTAACATTAATATGCATTCCCCCAGCTTGTCTATGGTCCCCCAGTGGCTAGAAATGGTGATAGGTGTAAACCGAGCCCTGGGTATCCTGCTCTGCCTTTCAGAAAATGAAAGCTCAGATGGGCCGGTCTTATGAGGTCATAAGGAGCAAGGTTACCTCCCCTTTCTCTGCTTTGCCCGCCCAGAGAATTTGGCCCACCCATGAGAGAGAGACATCATGGCTTTCAAACGAGCAAAGTGGCAGTTGGTTAAGGCCACACCCCCACCCACCCCCCTCCACCTTGCCCCCCCCTCTCTCATCCTCAAGAGCTACAGACACAGAAATGGCACATACTAAGGAAAGCTCATTGTGGGACTGGCTCTAGTGGCTGTAATTCTGCACCAATGCTGAATTTCGGGAAAGAGACTTCAGATACAGTATTATGGGACCACTAAGGTCTATATAAAAGCATCCAAAGAGCAGCATGTCATGGGACCTTTAAGTGTCTTGCTCAGGGAACACATTGGTTGATGTACTGCAGTGGGATTCGAACCCGGGTTAAAAACTAGAGTGCCGGCTGTTATGTGAAATTAAGGAGCCTTTAAAAAATAATAGAATTATATATGTGACTCATTTAAAAACAATTAAGTCTTCAGTAGAAACAAATAGGCTTGTGGATGAGTGCTACAGACAGGGGAGAAAAGTCAGACTAATGAATTGTAGGTTTCAGTCTTTTGGGATTTGATGACAATAATACAAATATAGAATATTGCCAGTCTTATCCTTTAATAGCATGGTGACAGATACTTATTCAGTATCAATGTTACCAATTTAAATAATTTCCCCCTGGGATTATTAAAGTATTTCTGATTCTGATGATGTGTATTACAAACACTGATTGTCAGTTAAGAATTGAAAATGGGAGTTGACCCACCATAAAATGAACATGACAGGTTAAAAGGTTAAGTTCAGTTTTAGATTGTGCTAAAATGTGTCAACGTCTTCTATCACAACAGTGTGTACATTTGCTTGTTACAGAAGCAGACGTACTTCCAAGAACACACCATACAGGGAGCTTGTGTAATCAATGGCCAAGTCACATTGGAGCTCCAGCATCACTGTTTGATGTTGTCCGGTAAAAATGTCATAATGCAAACTAAGAGGCTGCAATTTACATAGTGTTGTGGAAGAGGAACCTCTTGTTTGTTCTCTATGTGGTTTGTGCATGCGAAATGTTGTTCAGTCTCACACACACACACTCATACTCTGCACTAAAGCAATTCATGGTGATCTATTACTTTTAAAGATGGAGGAAGAAATCAATTATTCTACATTGTCTTTTAAAAAAGTTGGTACAGCTCCAAAAGGTAGGTGATTCCTGCTTTTTTTTTTTTTTAAATTATACATATTTGAGACTTTTTAACATCTTTCACAAGTGCTTTGTGTGGAAGAATCACATTGGTGACCCTTGTAGTCACAAAACTAATTGTTTTTAATCCTTTGCAAGACTCCCCTGCCATAATATACAGTACACCACTTTTTCCACATCACAAGTATATTTTGTTTGTACTTTTACTTAAGTGTAATTTTGACTGCAGGACTTTTACTTGTAACAGAGTGTATCTACGGTGGTAGGCTACTGCTACTTTTATTTAAGTAAAAGATCTTAGTACGTCTTCCACCACTGGGGATGTGTGAAAAGTAAAGAGAACTGTGGGAAGAGAACCAGAAATCATTAAAGGTTAAGTAAATGCATTTTAACTTGTGATCACTGCATCACAGCATTTGCAGAACACAGTTGGCAAAGTGAATCAAATAAATGGAAGAAAACGGTTACTTCATGCAGCAGTTGTCTCTTATTATTTACTCAAGTTGTTATTTCTGTCGTCCAGAAGAAAAACAGGACTCAACAATTTATTCCGAAGTAAAACCTAAACAGGCTGCTACGTCTGTACCAAGTAAGTTAAAACATCTGTTGACTGTCTTATTTTCATCATTCATCATGTAAAATATGTAACATAAGTGATACATTATGCTTTACTTATGGAAAAAGTACAAATTGACACTTTATGATGACATAAAGCTAAATCTGCTCTTTTTGTGTGGCTTGGAGCCTCTACAGTAGCTTGAATGTTGGATTTTTCTGGCTGCCAACATTTCTCCTAAAGAACATTATTAATTCTATTAATATGTCCTGTGTACTGTGGTACTGCTACTTTTACTAAAGTAAAAGATCTGAGTACTTCCTTCACCACTGGGGATGGTTGCGTGAAAAATAAAGAGAACTGTGTTAAGAGAACCAGACATCTTTAAAGGATTAAAGGAAGTACAAATTGAAACTTTATAACATAGTGTATTTTCCAATGCAAAATGTCAATACATTTTCTATGTGACCATGATAACGTTGATAATGAATGGCTTAATTATAATTACAACTGTAATTTGAATATGAGCTTTCTCATTACAAGCAGATGGTGAAGCAGCTGCACGCTCTCACTTTTGTGTGTTGGCGGTGTGTTTGGGGATACTTTGTGTCCTCCTGTTGGCTGCAATCAGTGCCATCATCTACAGTGAGTTTCATGTCAACACACTGAGGAACGTTCAATGAACAATTATAGCAGCTTTCATCACATTTAGACCAACAGAGTCAGTCTGAGATGTTTTGTGAGTTCAGCTCTTTCTGAATTGCGCCTGCTGCCAGTTAGGAATCAGTCTGTATTTTAGTCTTTATTTCTGTTTTGATTGTTTGGTTTGATCTATTTAATGATCAAGTTTGACATTAAAGTTCTATACAATATGGAAAGCAATGTTGGGTAAGAAATCATTCTAAAAAAAAAAGGTCAGGAGCATGGAAAAAGGCCTCTCTGATTACACTGCATCCACTGATTGATTGGCTGATGTGCTGTCACCTTCTCCTTCTCAACATAGTCAGTGTGGTAATAAACCAACAGAAAGCAAACCTCAGCGACCTCACAGCAGAAAATCAGCAGCTGATCACGAATAGGAGCATCTTAGAGCGAGAGACAGAGGAGCTGAGAAGAGTCACAGATAATCTCAACTGGACACTGCAAGTCATCCTGACATTTAACACCTTTCCAGTAAATGACTACTGCCCAATAAAAGTAAGTGTTTCTTGCTATGTTGGCCACACGGCATGTCTTGCTCTTAAGGCACAAATATCAAGTGAAAAAGTCAGTTAAACTGCTAACTGCTATGAAACAGCCACAATGGTGGTTGTTGTGGCAACAGAATATTCCTTTTTTTTTAAGATTATTTTTTGGGGCTTTTTCCACCTTTAATTTTTGACAGGACAGCTAGGTGAGAAGGGGGAGAGAGAGGGGAAAGACATGCAGGAAATTGTCACCGGTTGGATTCGAACCCTAGACCTCTGCGTCAAGGCATAAACCTCAAAGTAACAGTACTGTGCAAAAGTCTTAGGCAGGTGTGAAAAAATGCTGTAAACTAAGAATGCTTTCAAAATGGAAGTGTTAATAGTTTATTTTCATCAAATAACAAAATGCAGTGAATGACCAGAAGAGAAATCTAAATCAAATCAATATTTGGTGTGACCACCCTTTGATTTCAAGACAGCATCAATTAGGTACACTTCTAGGTTCTAGGTACACTTGCAAAATATTTGAAGGAACTCAGCAGGTAGGTTATTCCAAACATCTTGGAGAACTAACCACAGATCTTCTGTGGATGTAGGCTTCCTCAAATCCTTCTGTCTCTTCATCTTATCCCAGACAGACTCGATGATGCTGAGATCAGGGCTCTGTGGGGGCCATGCCATCACTTCCAGGACTTCTTTTTTTTCTTTACACTGAAGATAGTTCTTAATGACCTCGGCTGTATGTTTGGGGTCGTTGTCCTGCTGCAGAATAAATTTGGGGCCAATCATACGCCTCCCTGATGGTATTGCATGATGGATAAGTATCTGCCTGTATTTCTCAGCATTGAGGACACCATTAATCCTGAACAAATCCATTTGCAGAAATGCAGCCCCAAACTTGCAAGGAACCTCCACCATGCTTCACTGTTGCCTGCAGACACTCATTATTGTACCGCTCTACAGCCCTTTGGCGAACAACCTGCCTTCTGCTACAGCCAAATATTTCTAATTTTGACTCATCAGTCCAGAGCACCTGCTGTCATTTTTCTGCACCCCAGTTTCTATGTTTTCATGCATAGTTGAGTCGCTTGGCCTTGTTTCTATGTCGGAAGTATGGCTTTTTGGCTGCAACTCTTCCATGAAGACCACTTCTGGCCCGACTTCTCCAGACAGTAGATGGGTGTACCTGGGTCCCACTGGTTTCTGCCAGTTCTGAGCTGATGGCACTGCTGGACATCTTCCGATTTCGAAGGGAAATAAGCTGGATGTGTTTTTTATCTGTTGCACTAAGTTTCCTTGGCCGACCACTGCGTCTACGATCCTCAACTCTGACTTTTTGCAAGTGTACCTATAAGAATTGATGCTGGTTTGAAGGAAAAGGGTAGTAACACCAAATATTGATGTGATTTAGATGTTTTTTTGGTCGCTCACTTTGCATTTTGTAAATTAATAAAAATAAACAATCATTATTTATATTTTTGAAAGCATTCTTAGTTTACAGCATTTTCTTCCACACCTGCCTAAGACTTTTGCACAGTACTGTATATTTGTGCCTGCTCTACCACTGAGCCAACCCGGCCACATAACAGAATATACTGTAACTGCAGATCTGAAGAACGATAGCTTATCTGAAAAACATGGTTAAAAGGGTTTCACTTTAGGCTAAAAAAAAGGTTTTAGAGTAAAAATACACTGTGACGCATAAGCTATTGATTGAAATTGAGATATTTCTATGGATAAATTTAAACTTTTACCTGCTGGTGGCGCTAGAGGAAATGTCAGGGGATCAACAAAGTCAGAAGGGTTCATTTTCTGAACACCATGGACATCTGTACCAAATGTCAAGGCAATCCACTCAATAGTCTAGAAATATTTCAGTATTTCAGTGGTGGACTGACTGACGGACAGACAGACTGACATTGCCATTACTACAGCCATGCCGCTAACATGGCTACAAAACAACATTGCCCATAAATTCTTGTTGTTTTGAGGCCAAGAGGATGTGGCCGTCTCCCCTTCCCAGCTGTTTTTTTCTGTGAGTATCTTTTTCACTTTACTTTTCAGAGCATTAACAAAACTATGTTTTTCTGAATTTTGATAGAACATCAGCATCCAAAATTACCACAAATAATTAGGTGCAAAAGTTGGCTTGTGGTAAAAAAAAAAAGAAGCTGTTCTGTCATTGGAATCTAAAAACTTTTATCATTTCATTTGTGTTTTTGTATTTGTGTCTTTAACAGATTCTAATTTCATTCCATTTCTCTTCTTTTGTTCATGAATGCAGAGTGTCAACCGTGTCAGACAGACTGGCATCTGTTCCAGGAAAAGTGCTACCTGTTTTACAATGAAAGAAGTCCTTGGAAGACGTGGCAAGATAGCCAAACGTATTGCAAAAACACTGCTGCAGATCTGGTTGTTATTGACAGTCTGCATGAACAGGTGAAGTCAAACACCATAAAGTCCCAGAGTTTTTATTTGGATTTCGATTCAGATGTAGAGATAACATGGAAATTCAGAGTACACAGGAGCCATAAAAAAACGTTCAAATTTCAGCCTTTACTTTCCAAAATGCAATGGAAAATATTGTTATCAATGTCTGATCAGAATCTATGCCTAGAAGCGTAAAAGTGTGCATGTTTTTGATGATCTGTCACTGTGCAACTTACAGGAATTCATAAGTAATCACACTGAGTTCTACTTTGACACATTTCATGGATACTGGCTCGGGTTATATGAAAAAGACCAAAACTGGGTCTGGGTTGATGGACGTAATGACACTCTCAGGTAAGAATTAAAATTTTATTTTATAAATTATATAATTATATAGAAAATAAATAAAAAATAGATGAAACCAGTTAAGGCTGTTTTTAGAAACTTGAATATATGAAAGGCTGTTTAAAAACATGAAGTGCCTTTTAAGCAAGGCAACAAACCTCCTACAACCTATGGGACTGTGTCTATGAGAAGTTGCTGAAAAAGAGGAAGCGTGGTCATTTATTTAATTATTTTCTCTGTGTGAATTTAAAAAGACTGGAAACAGAGGTCAACAGCTAGTCAGCTAGTCTGGCTCAAATGTTATTTTAAAGGCTGTACTCAATAATCAGAACATTAATATAGCAGCAGCAAAATATTTGCTATGCAAAGATACAGTGGAGTAATGGCGTCCTGAGCAGAGAATTGAGTCACACTCCGGCGTGTGTTGTAATCTGAACTTCTCGGTTTGTTTTTTTACTGGTCCGCCGTTCATGCATGTTAGTGCATGTGGCCGTGAAAAAAATGCAGGTATTTCACGTATTGAAGAATAGTCTGTGAGAGCCATTTGGAGCATAACCAGCCCACTGTTTTTTTTTAACTTATTATAGTATTTAATGTACAGCCTCTTTAAACATTTTCTGCGATTCTCTACTTCTACTCCATTACATTTCATATGGAAATATTGTGCTTTTTCCTCCGGTACATTTATCTGACAGCTATATTTATTGGTTACTTTGCAGATTAAGGATTTATACAAGATCATCTTGTGAGATATGATACATTGCTAAAGATGAGACTTTATATTAGGCAGTTAAAATTAGCTCAACCTCAATCAGCTGCATCATTGAAATGCTACATGTTTATGCATGAGTTATACTCATAATCCACTTTATAGCATATCATTCTCTGACAGGGGACATTGTAAATGACTTATTATTAAAGTACTTTTGATACATTAAGTACATTTTGATAATTATACACAAGTAGTTTTACTTAAGTAAAGTTATAAAAACAAGACTTTTACATGTACAGTCTGTGAACTACTTTCACTTAATCATTTCCACCACTGTATTTAAGTTGTATAGTTGCCAGATAGTTTTTTCAGATCGATTCTTTCAAACTTGAGCTTTAAGCCACCATGGACACGAAGTCCTTAAAAGACTCAGATACTCAAATAATCAGAATTTGATAATTCAATTCCATATCTGGATTTTTTTGTTATTTGTCACACTTAATTTGTTGTGTTGTATTAGCAGGATTAGAAATATTGACATTCATGTTGTGTTTTTGAAGGTACTGGTTGACGGAGAAACTTGGTAGCAATGGTCCATGTGCACTGGTAATCCCCGGGAGGAATTCTAACACCAGCTGGGACCCAGCAGACTGTGTAATGGAAAACAAGTTCATCTGTGAGAGAGACGTTCTGATAAGGTCTAATTAGTTAGTGCTAAGTTTGTTTTCTTAACATATTCTTGCTACTCATGTTGCAAGCAAAACTCCATTCCAAAACTGTATCACCAATTTTGGAAAATAAAAATTATAATACATATTTTTTAAATCCTGAAATAGCCTGAGGATGATGTACTGTTCATAATTGTGTCCATCTGTACTATTGTTTAAAAAGTATTGTTTAAAATGTATTTTATTAGATACTTTTTAGTGTCAGATGTCTTTTTGAACAGATATCTATGTTGACTGAAGGTGTGAAATGTCTAAAAAGACCATCTAGAATATATTCTACAGTATTCAGTCTCACAAGAGCAGCCTATAGCCTGTAAAAGCTACTGATTTCCACTGGAGATCAGGATTCACAACATAACGAGACTGTGTCCCTTCCTGGAAAGATACTGTGTACATTATATCCAAATATTAATGTTTTTCAATGTAGTGTCATTGACTTAAAGGAATATAAGTCATGTTGTGTACTCCAAGTTTCTGGTGTTACATAAAGACCAATGTGTCAAATATGTTGTGCAAAAGAAGTTCCTATTCGAATCGAGTATTCTTAATTTCCTTCTCCTTTGATTTCACCTGTTTTAGTCTCATGTTTTATATCAATGTAATGTATATTAGTTTGTTTTGTCACTTCTGTTGTATCACAGTCTAATTCACAAACGGTGTTCCTCTTTATATAGGTGTCACACGTGTTCATTTATATCTCATTCACTTGTAATGATTACTATTTTACCTTTATTACTATCATTTTTATTATTATACTTTTTCTTATTATTTTTGTCCTGTCTTATTTTATGTAAAACCATTTTAGCTTTTACCATTTTTGGCATAAATTGTGCTATATAAATAAAAATGTTTTGTTGTTGTTGAAGGAAAAAGCAATAAAAGGGAGCTATTTATTCGGTTCCATAAGGATTGTTGTATTATATGAACATTAAATAGGCAGTGGTGGAAGAACTCAGATCTTTTACTTAAGTAAAAATAGTAATACCAGTGTAAAAATATTCAGTTACAAGTAGATGTCCTGCATTCAAAATTGTATTTAAGTAGAAGTTCAAAAGTACTAACATCAAAATATTCTAAGTGCTATAAGTGCCAAAAATAAAAGTACTCATTACATTTCAGAATATTGTAAATTATTGTATTATAATTATTGATGCAATAATGTGTTTATAAAGTCTTTTTATCTTAACCTATAATAATACACCATAATGTTTGTTGCTAGTATTTCGTATTATCTTAATCTGCAAAGTAAGTAGTGACTTAAGTTACTTAATCAAATAAATGTAGTGCATTAAAATGAACAATATCTCCCTCTGAATAGCAGTGGGTTAGAAGTATAAAGTATCAGAAAATGGAAATACTCAAGTTAAGTACAAGTATCCCAAAATTATACAGTACTTTAGTAAATGTACTCTATTACTTTCCACCATTGCTACCTGAGCCAGCAGTGTAAACCAGTCTGGTAGTTTCTGTCAGCTGAAAACCTTTATGGAACATGTTGTATAATGAGTTCATTTTGCATGCAGGAACATTGCACGTATTTAATACGTCAGTTGAGTCAAATCTGTTGTAAGCTATTGAGACAAACTTGGCACATGACCCTGTGTCACTTCATGATTTCTCCAATTTTATGTAATCAGGTGAAACTCAGGTTTTTAGAAAGTTCAAAGCTATTGTTTGAGGGGGAAAAAAACTGAAAAAAAGCAGAAGAGGATCTGAGGTAATCATTTATATTTTAAATGTGGAACTACAACAATTTTTGGGGGGTATATGAGTCAGATTCTGAACAAATTAAACAAACTTCAGGGCAGTTAAAAAAAAAAATAGCAGTTTTGCCATTGTTGTATAAGAACACTTTTGGTAACACTTGTTTGTGTGTGTGTGTGTGTGTGTTTATCCCTACTAAACGTACTGTAGATATTTAACTGTCATCTTTTTAAATATTTTTTCCTCAAGGAACTTTCACACTCATTTAGAAAGATTAAGTTTGAGAACAAACGTTTTAAATAATCACATAAAATACAGTATTATATATTCATTTTTGGTGCCACTTGAGGAATTTCAGTGTCTAATATCTGTACACACAATCACACGAGTGTAGTTTAGCGTTATATCATTTAATTTGCATATCATTTTTTACATAAAATGGCCAACACAGGCAACCTGCTATCATGCCCCAACCCACAAATGTCAACACTGACCTGATTTTTAGTCTCAGGCCTAGTCCACATTATACGGGTATTTTAAAAAATTTAGCTTTTTCAATGCATTTTGACTTTTCGTCCAAACGCTGTTTTAGGTCACTGTAAACTGAGCTTTTGGAAAACTCCGGCCAGGGTGAAGACTTTTAGAAACACTGTTTCTGTGTCGTGTAGATGGAGAAAACTGAGTTTTTGGCTTGTAACGTCAGAGTATGCTATGTTTTCTCCTTTGTGAGGCGTGACAAATAAAGCAACATTTCTAGCAACGGCAGACAGGGCCAGAATAGTGCTAGTAACTGCATTGCTAGCAGGACTTTTTACATGTGTACACATAAATGTACAGTTACTCAACATCGCAGGTCTTGGAAGAAGAGATGCTCGAGTCTTCTTCTTTGAGCGACTTGGGTTACATCACCGACTGTTGGCTTGGCATGCTCTTGACAGCGCTTCAATTGTGTTTGTGTTTTCATGGGGACAGAGATTTGCCTAAACAGTACATGTGTGAATGGAATATTTTTTTAAGCAGAGGAGGGAAAACCCCCTTTTCAAAAATGCTTGTGTACTGTACGTGTGGACTAGGCCTCTGTTGAGATAGGATGCTGCACCGTGTGGCTGACTCATCTAAGATCCATTTACTGATTCAGATGAACACATTTGACGTTGTTATACATTATTGACCTTCTTAAAAATTCTGCATCACCAGCAAATAACTAACCTGACCTGATTTCCTCAGCCACTTCTGCAGCAGGTTATCTTGAATTTAACAGCTCAGATAAGAATGATTAAAAAACCTGTTTGACAGCATACTAGTGAGGTTGTTTAACAGGCAGAAAAGACAACTGCTGGAGGAAAGGAGTAATCTTGTTACTGGTCTGAATTACTAATTCAATATATTCTCCTATCAATTAATTTACAGATCTGTCAAATCAGAGAGTGCAACCTCCAAGTCCATGTTTAGCACATAACTCACCAGAGCTGATTTAAGAGAATGATACTTTCCCCAATCAGCCAAAACGTATCTGGTTAATGTACAAAGCATTTATTTAATAAAATAAAAAAATAAAAAACTACTCTTTGGACTTCTTTTTCTTCTTGTTTGG
This sequence comes from Zingel zingel, assembly GCA_023566125.1. Classification (NCBI taxonomy): domain Eukaryota; kingdom Metazoa; phylum Chordata; class Actinopteri; order Perciformes; family Percidae; genus Zingel; species Zingel zingel. The sequence goes on along the minus strand of CM042321.1, from coordinate 9,145,963 downwards.
AGGAAGTGCCTCCTCGTTTGTATCGTCTTCTACAGATGGTTTGTCCTTTTGACACTTTTTCCTTTTCTGCTTTACAGTTGCTTCCTCCTCTGGAACTTCTGCTTCCTCCAATGTAACTGCAGCTTTTTTCTTTTTGGTTTTTGGAACGCAGTCCTGGACCAGCTCTGATTGGCTGGATTCTGTGTCATGACTCGCCTCTTCCTCAGCAGGTTCACTGCGGTGTTTGGAGGATTTCTTCTTCTTTTTCTTCACTTTTGTGTCAGTGTGCAGCTCAGCAGTCTCCTCCGGACTCTTGCTCTCTTCTGCTGCAGGCGAAGGTGTTCGTTCTTCTTCGTTCTGCTCTGCATTGTTTTTCTTTTTATGTTTCCTCTTTGTTTTATGAGAACTGTCTGCCTCACTGTTTTCTACACAGATCAAATCCCCCTCAGTGGAAACTGCATCAGTTATTTCCTCAGTGTCCTCACTGGCTTTTTCCTTCTTCTTCTTCTTCTTCTTTTTGGGTTTAACATCTGATCCAGGGCTTTCAAAACCGTTATCACCATTTAGCTCATGAACGCTCTTAGCAGATCTCTTCTTTTTCATCCGTTTCCTCTTAGAGTCCTCGGCCGTCTCCTCCTGCCTCTCAGCTCTCTGGTCAGTTGACTGGGAGGTCGTCGAAGCCGGTATAACACCAACTGTTGGAGCACTGGCTGGTTGGCTTTTCTTGCCATACTTAGCCATGAACTCAGCCTCCTGCTGCTCTAGCCTGGCTAACTTGGCACTCATTGTCAACCCGTGCCTGGCTCCTCTACAGAAACAACAGAAATGCATCAGAAATTAGATTCCTTTTTTTTTTTTATTATTATTAACTTCACTTATTCTGAAATATTACAAAATACTTAATTCTGTTTAGAATTTTATGAATTAACTTACTTGTGCGCTGTGCGTCCTCCACAAGCCTTCATTAGATCAGCATCAGAAAGCCTGTCGAGAATCAATGAATAACTTGTGTTAAAAACAGAGTTAAGTGCTTTTGCAGATAAATAATAACATCAGATAGTAATTAAAAGCTGATTATAAAGAAATGACACTGACAATAATACATCCAGAATGAGAGTAGTTATAGTCATGTCAAGAAAAAACACCTAATAAATGTGAACAAATGCTGCATTAGATGAAATTCTCACTTTGTGGTGCTGGAGAGATCCAATTTCTGGTCCTCCTCTTCTGAGCTACTGCTGTCGTCAGAGCTTGAGGACTTTGGCTCTGGCTGCTCCTGACCAGACAGCAGTGTGGCTGACTGAGCGTGGAACATGGAAATAGAAACAGTGACAGTCATTGTCAGTTCAGACTAGAACCGGTCATATCTGAAAATACCATAAATGTACAGACATGTGTCATGTGTACATGTATTGTCTTTCAGCATGTTTGTAGCACTTTATTTCAACTAATAAAATAAGAGTTAATCTTGTCAACAAATCCCACGAAAAGACCTAAACCAACAATGAATGAATCCTAGGTATTACCTGTGTAGCTTATTCCTCTCTGCCATAGGGCTTCCACTGTCAAATATCCATGGAATATTTACCCAATAAATAAGAAACAAATACATTACCTTGACAAAGCATCCATAAAGTTTGGCTTTAGCCAGAGTGGCTTTCCGTGGCTTTTTATTGGAGATCATTCCATCCTCTTCATCTTGCTCCATCGTCTTCTTCAACTGAATACCGTTCTGGATCACACAGAAAACACGCAACCTTCTGTCAAATACTAAACCAGCTGATTTCACTCATTAACAGGAGAGGATGAAGTAATCAATGTAATCAGCTGCTGAAGAGTTGCTTTTGGAAAAATCTGTTTTGACTAAGAAAAAGTTAGTTCAAAGGTAACTTCAAACCTCTACTCCACACCGAGTGGTGCAGAAAAGGGCCAACAGGATTATCAGGGACCCCAATCACCAGCCACCATCTGGCAGACGGTCACGCACCATCAGGCTCAGGGACAGCTTCATTCCGCAGGCCATCAGACTTTTGAGCTCATCACTATTGTCACTTTACCTTTATTTACTTTTACTTACTGGGTTAGGGTTACTTACTAACACACACACACACACACACACACACACACACACACACACACACACACACACACACACACACACACACACACACACACACACACACACTATATTTATAGTTTTTTTTTGTAATGTTATGTTATCCAGGGTTCAAAATTAACTTTTTGTCCACCAGCCAAATGGCTAGTGAACGTTAAAATTTTACTAGCCACTTAATAGAAAACCATTGTATTTTTGCCTGGTGAGTGTAGCAAATCTACCATCCAATTTCGTATTTTACCAGCATTTGGCTGATAAAGAGTGCTTATTTTTAACCCTGATTGTAGCCCTATATTTTAACTTCTGCACTGTTTTATGTCTTAGATTGTCTTTTTTTACTTGCATGATTTTCTTTTTACACCTATTTGTTTGAGCATTGTTGGAGGGAGCCTGACTGCTTCTATGTAATTGTTGTGCATACAACAATAACTGGAAACTTGAACTTTAGTTCTTGAACTATAAATACCTAAACATGGCTTTCATAAATGCTTTAAAGTTACTGCTTTGAGCCATCAAGCTGCTCCTCAAAATATTGTTCCAACAAAGTAACTAAATGCAGCTACATTCACAAGTGGAGGAGGTGAATCCGTGAGTGTTAAGTGTTCTCAGTGATTCAGTCATGAATCAGCTGGTCACCTTTGCAAATGCTTGACCAATAAATGAGCTAAAAACAACAAGTGATAATGTCCTCATTCTGAAATTAGCCATCCCGTTTGCACAAAAAAAGTACACAATTCAGCTGAATAAACAATAAAAATGTCCCCTTATCATGTTTGGTTGATTCCAGGTGATTGTGAGCTCATTTGACTCTGTGTTCAGCTATCTGAAGGTAAGCCTTACCTGATCGGATTCCACCTGCAGACCTGAAGATGCCTTATTGAACACATGATCCCACCAGTGAAAGGTGAACTGCTCCCCTTCCTTATGACCTACCTGGTGGTGAAGAGCAACGTTTAAGTCTACAAACAACAACTTCCTTTAGAATACAAACCAAGTTTAGATCACACCAGTGATAGATATGAGAGCAAATGCTGCATAAAACCAAATGTCACTCACCCCTCCTTTGCCACATTTCACTTTGACCTTGATAGCTTCTGATATGCCGTTCTCACCTCGCCCCAGTCCTTTACCTGAGGACAGAGTGGACTGGATAAGAAATGTGCACCCAAGTCTGACACACTGCAGCGGTTGACTTGTTGCAGAAAAGACATCAGCGTATCTTACCGTGTTCCCAGCCATGACGCAGGAGTTGCTGCTCTGCAAACTTCAAGGCACGACTTTTCTCTGGTACAGCGTCTGCCATCTGTATGCGCACCTCCACAGTTCACATCCACTGATCAAAGAGAAAGTCTAGACCAAGATCTGTGAAACACCACAATAGTACAGGTTGCTCCAACATTTTTGTCTTGTTTGTAATGGAAAAAAACAGACAATCTCATCCAGTGCAAAGAAACCTTCATGTGGCTCTATAAACCAATATAAAATAGGCAAAATACCACACACACACGCTTGTAAACTTATACCACACACATAACGTCCACATGCACACTCCGCCAAAACACACTACAACGTTCGTAGCGCTTTCAAGTAGTGATCATGGGTTTGTTCTGGACACACACACACACACATCAAATGAGTCCCATATGCTTAACACCATAGAGATAACATTAGCACATCATTAAACTTCTACAGCAGTAAAATGCAACGTAGTCTAACGTTACACTTTAATGCAAAAGTAATATTAATCACAGATAGGATACATTTTACAGCACAATGAGTACTTTTATAACTACTACTAACTAATAACTACTTTCCATACTAAGGCACATTTAGTTGATAATACTTGCATACTTTTTAAATGCAGGACTTTTGTAGTGGAGTATTTTCAGTGTGGTATTAGTAATGTGTAGGGCAATGCAATGCCCCAGAGGTGTGTGGGTAGTGAGTAACGTTACTTATATTTTAACCTGCAGCTTAGTTTTCAACAGTTTGAATACATTATCAGTAACGTTATGCCTCACTTTCTTTACAGAAACATTACAACGTCGTTAGACACGCTTCTCTCTATTAACCCTTATTAGTCAAAAGGTTTATATGCAAATTGTACTGCACTTCCAAACGGCAAATTAGCATTTCTTGTAGATAAACCACACTAGAAGTGTCTCAGGTTAGTGTTCTCTGACAGAGCTGAGCTGATGCTAACAGCTAAAAACCAAAAAGTTGGCTCATAACAAGTCGCTTGTTTTAACAACCGTTTGTCAGCTAACGCACAACACTAACACGTCCAAAACATGTCCAAAACACAACATACCTCTGGAAATCTTGTTTTATTAAAACTGCATCACTGAAACTGAAACGGAGAAGAAAAAACACATTTAACTGTGGCAGCCGTCGCTAGCATGGATATATTGGTCGCTAGCCATGAGGTTTCAGCAGAAGGCTGACATGACACCGGATACACGTCACTATGGCTTCTTTTTCTTCTTTATTTTTTTTTCTTCTCGGTGTTATTTTGCAGCAGACAAGCGTAGTAACAAGCTCCATACGTAGACTGTAAATATACATAGACTGTTAATATTAACAGTCTATAGTCGTATATCATCAGGCAAACGCACTGGTAGCTCTGGTTGCTCTCCATATAGTAAAAGCAGTAATATAACTGTAGTATCCTTCAGAAAAATATATATTATATTACTGGATTATAATTAGTGATGCATTATTATGTTTCAGCTGCTCGATATACTGCTGGGTAGCTTCATCTATAACAATTAATCAGAATGTATTTGTTGATTCATGTTTTGTATTAATTATCAGAATCTGCTAAGTAGAAATATAAAGTAGCCTAGAATGGAAATACCCAAGTGCAAGTGCCTCAAAACTGTACTTATACAGTAAATTATATAGAGTAAATTTCCGTGTATATTTGTACATTTTCTTTTATCTCTTTAAAATCTTATTTCCAACCTTTTTTCCCTTCTACCTTTAAGGTTGGCAAAATCATTGTTGTCTGTCAGTATCATATAATGGATCCTATAGTACAGAGATCTTCAACAGGGGGTCCGAGACCCCTAGGGGGTCCTCAGAGTTGCTGCAGGGGGGCTACCAAATTACCGATCGATGGTTTAAATAGAAAATATGTCTGAAAATATACATTAACGTGAATCCAACATATTATTAGTAAAGATATATATATTTTTTAATGCACACAACATTGATGATAGGCTTACTGGCCTATAGCTAAGGTAGCCATCCATAGATACAGTTAAGCTTAAGAATTCACTGTGCCACATTTCAACATTAAAACATGATGTATAAATATATGAACATGCCAACAATTTTATTTTAAAAGCTTGGTATTGTATGCACCATACAAATGTATGTGTAAAGGCTTTAGTCTGCCCTACACGTTATTGTAGGCCAAGTTTAATATGCAACACCATTTTTTACAATATATGTAGTAGGGGGGTCCCAGCTCCGTCTCTTTTTCAGCTAAGGGTCCTTGGCCTAAAAAACATTAATGACCCCTGCTAGACATAAAACACCAGGATGGCAGTAGATGGCAGTGTTTCACACTAAAAAAAATCAAATATATTGAATAGTCAAGTCAAGTGATAATCTAAATAGCATCCCAGTTGGATTTACTGGTTTATACATCTGCATGCAGAAACAAAACTGATACTGGCTGCACTCCTCTCTGATCACAACATATCTGATAGATGCATTATTCAACAAATGACTAACAGGATTCAGGATCTCACTTTATGAGAGTCCTGTTCAAGATATAGCCTGGAACAGATGATGTTTTCAACCTTGTAGTCTGTCAGCTGGCTTTCCCAAAAACTCATTAACACAATTACTCCTTATTACATTAATCTGCTTATCTTATCTATTTATCCTTTTTACATGAATGTGTTTGTCTTTGCCAGGTCTTCCTTGAAAAAGAGATTCTAAATCTCAGGAAAACAGGAAACAATTTCATTTCCCCGTTCTTGGTTTCCGTGCAGTGAGGATGTTTGTTCCACCAGGCCTCCATCCCATGCGTTGTTTATCTGTGTCAGCACTCAGCAGGGGTTGGGGGGACTGGCTGGTTATCATGGCTGGCCTACTGTTTGTGAGGAAGCCCTCATACTGTTGTCTGCAATAGCTGACTGACAGTTATCTCAGAGGAGGTTATTCCACAGCTGTCAATAAAGTATGTGTGTGAGAGGAAGAGTGTGCGAGACAGAAAAGGAAAGAGAAAAACTATATGGCCAACACACTCCTGTCCACATACTGTTCTGGGCTAGACCCCTTATATTCCAATTAAGGTAAACCCTCATTCTACAGCCTTTGAGACAATAGTGTACTTGGCAACAGTTTGCAGAACATGACCCTCTCCTGATTTAACATGACAACAAGCACCTCCACGAATAAATCCAGGTCCACAAAGAAATGTCTTTACAAATTAAAACTATAGACTAACCCGCGCAGAGCCCTGACCTCAACCCCATTCGACACCTTTGGGATGAACCGGAGCACAGAGGCTTATCACCCAACATCAGTCACCCATCATCACTGTGCTCTTGTGGCTGAATGGGAGCAAATATCTGCAGCTAGGTTCCCAACATCTTGTGGAAAACCTTCCCAGAAGAGTGTATGCTGTTATACAGTAGCAACAGATTAGTGCCCATGGTTTAGGAATTTGATTTTCAACAGTCAGGCTATACTTGGTCTGCTTCCATCTTACGTACAGATCTACATGCTTCAAAAAAAGCCCCAAGCCCAAATACCCTGAATCTGGGTTAGTAACCCAAACCAGTATTTTTAGGGTATACTCACACTTAAACATCAAGGTCTGCAGGCCTGCTGAAGATAAAAAACAACTCTCTCAATCTCCCTCTTGCCCTCCCTTATGTCCTCTCTGCCCCCATCCAACCTCCTCGCCCCCCTCTCAGTCACAGTTTTTCCAGTTTCTTTGGCTCCACTTCTGGACCCTCCCCCGTTGGATGCGACTGGTATCTTTTTCTCTCTTTACCATCACACAGATTTGTGTATGAGCCCTTAAAAACAAACGCCTTTTTTTCAATCTCAATTTCGTCCACGGAAGTTGGTTTCGAACTGCGATATTAAAGCGACAGATTATCCGGGAGTTCTTGGCCGGCAAGGTGAGTAAAAAAAACTGTCAATGAACTAAACTAAACAAAACAAAACGGGATCGCAGTCACGGAGACTTTGACGGTTTATTTGAAAGCCAAAGATTTGTATGACAATTAGCTTATGATGTTACATGTTACTGGTTAATAGACTCGGACTGATACATTTTTGCCTACTGTATGGGAATGTTGCGCTGTTATGGAAAATAGTGCAGCATGTACCAGAATCCTAAACTTAATGTATAAGGACTTAAAGTGGAAGTGTAGTGATCTACTGTGAGTGTATAGTTATTTTTATGAATGATGTTTTCCTTTACGATGGACCTTTATTTGCTGAAATATGTAGAATCTAGCAATTTCATCTGGCATTAATGGCCATCTAAAATGTTCAGGGTCTATAGGAAGACTACACTTCTTTTATGTCTTTTTATTGTAGCCTTTTATTGTATACTTTATTCTTCTACTGTACTACAGTTCAGAGGGAAATACGATGAGCTCATGAAATATGATGCACTGTTAGAAAGTAGTTAAAATGAGCTCTACCTAAACTACAACAGTCAAATGCTACATACACATCAATACATCAGTAATAATAATCTAATATGTAAAAGGGTGACACTCACAGGGGCCATTTTTCTGAATAATGAGCAGCCTTTTGATACTTTAAGTAGCCTACATTTAGCTAATTGCACTTACACAATTTGACTTACAGTAAGGCTCATTTTCAATGCACTTTTACTTATAATAGATTTTATATTGCAGTATGGTTGTTTTGCAGTATGGTTACTTTGGTAAAAGTACATGTACACTGACATGTATTATCAGTACAATGTCCTTTCAAGTAGCCTATTAACAGTAAAAGTACTCTTTTTGCAGAATAGCACTTTTGTAATAAGGAAAATGCTAAGCATCTATAAAAAAATATTTGAGAAGACAATCAATGCATGTAAAATCATAATTTGCAAAGGTAAACGGTAACTATACCTGTTACTGTTAATACATGTTGTGGAGAGGAGTATAAGGTAGCATAAAATAGAAATACTCAAGCAAAGTACAAGTACCTCAAAGTTAGGTGCAGTACTCGAGTAAATGTACCTTCCACCACTGGTTGTGAAAGTGTGTAGATCACATTCATTACCATTTGAAACCGATTTTAGATTTCTGAACACAGTTTGGTGTTTTGTTGCTTCTTATACACTGTGTGAAGAAACACACTATCAATAAAAACCATCTGTCTGTTCAACATCATTATTCAGCACACAAAGACATAACACCTGACTCTTATCAGGAGTGAATTAAAGCACTTGTTCAAGTGAACTGCTGGCATTGTGTCACCGCTTTATGCACTTGCTGTACTTTTCCTGGCTGACTGAGTTTTTTGGCATCTCCGGTTCTGCTTTGAAAACTCCAGCTACTATCAAGAGAGTGTGAGTCAGAAAAGCTGTGCTCCTCTGGCATGTCTCCTCTATCGATTCATTGCAGAGGAAGTTGCTGGGAGTAGGTCTGCTCTTTCCTCAGTGCCCACCTCCTCCTCCTCCTCCTCCTCCTCTTCCTCTGCTGTGTTTGATTTTCATTAAGTCGTTAAGTCCTAATCAAAGTTCTGGATTCATATCTTGGTCTGTATTTGAGGTCACAGAGGAGCTGTGACTCAAGCAATGAAACGTGGCGGTGAGGTGGCTGTAGCCCAAACAACTGTGTGACGTCATCCTGTGTGTGATGGTGTGACTCAACTTTCATATCCTATCAGTGAAGTTAATCAGATGAAGCAGACGGAGATAGATAGATAGTGTTTTTCTTTGTTTCTGCAGATGTGAGAGGCTCCTGTGGGTTGTTGATGCTTTCATGCATGTGCATATATGTATGAGTGTGACATTGAAAATAATATGGTTGTGTACAAGACTCTGATAGATAAGGATTCACTTATAAAAGGGAATGTGATTAACTAAAGATGTTTTCATAAACTGATTGTGAACTAATTTTGACTGCTTATTTTCTAGAGCTGATGCAAATTTTTCATCACCAGGTTATTCATAAGCATGTGTTGACAAATTGACTGACACTTACAGTCTCGATTCTCTGTAAGTTTAGAGCTATAAAATGATAAACTGCTGCACATCAATGCACACTGTTTTGGAAACAAACTTTTATTTTCCTCAGCAGAGCTGTAAAATCACCCCGTAAATTCAGCATTTTTGCACTTTAACACTTATTGTCTGTGACATATGAATGAAGATTTTTTTGATTAGGGACACCCTGGCACCATTTAACGCATACAAATATCTGTGAGGAAGTTCAAGATATGATTAACAATCAGAATAAATCTCAGCCACCTGGTTTGGACTCCTGACCCGACATCTGCTCTGGCAACCAAAAATTGCCAGGAAATCTTTCTGACTGCAGACTGAACTTTCCTTTGTCCTCTTCCAAGTATTCCTAAAAGCACCATTCTATTATTCACATATACAGTATTGGTTTCAAGATTTGAATTCTGCATGTGAAGTGACACAACTGTGCCTCCCTAAAACCACTGTTTTTCTTCAGTGTCTTTACATGAGATTCTCATTAGTGGAAAATCGCATCTCCCCCTCGAAAATGTGTCTGCCCTCCTCCAGACTGTTTCAACTATCAGTGGTATAATGGTGACCCATTTTTTTTTTGTCTGGTCAAACCACAAACCCGTCTCTAGTCTGACAGCTGGAGATCTGGCTCACTTACCATCTGTTTGTCCAGAAGAGGACTAAGGCTCAGGCGAGCTATAGGATATGTTTTGGTTGGAGATGACTGGCCGGAGACACAAAGAGATGAGAAAGAAGTAGAAAAAAGTAGAACTGAGGAAGAGGCATTAGTGTTAATTTGATCCTCTAGTGCCTGGCCATTTTTAAAATTGATTGCAACACCACAGGGTACCCACAGTCTCTGCATGTTGTCCTTTGAAGGCCACAATTTTTCTTGACAAGTTTATACACGATGGCCACACACCATTCGTGTGTTATTTAAGTGAGATCACAGTGTTGTGTTATCCTTTGAAGCATGGACTCTGTGCTATAGAATTACCTGTGTATTTTAAAATGGTAATCTGCTAAATTCTGGCAGAGCTTGGCATGGAGAAAGGCTGTCTACCACTTTGGTCCAGACTGAAATATCTTAAAGTGCTCATATTATGCTCATTTTCAGGTTCATAATTGTATTTTGAGGTTGTATCAGAATAGGTTTACATGGTTTAATTATCAAAAAACACCATATTTTTGTTGTACTGCACATTGCTGCAGCTCCTCTTTTCACCCTGTGTTCAGGTCTCTATTTTAGCTACAGAGTGAGACATCCTACTTCTGTACCATCTTTGTTGGGATTCGCACATGCACAGTAGCTAGATAAGGCTCACAATTGCTAGCTAGCTGTTTCTCTAACTGCAGTCAGTACAAGGCAGGATTATCCGGGAGACTTCTTATAAATGAGGGTGCACTTCCAACTTTACGTGGAATACCTGCAGATGCAGGACATTTAAGTAGTTCTTTTGTAGATTATGGTGAACTTGTGTGTGTTGCAGCAGTGTTTTGGCATTGAGAACGAGGGGGCTAACCGCTAGCATGGTTTAGCTCCCTCATTTCGGCTAGTGACGTAGAAAATCCTGCAGATTTTGAACAGCTCACCCAGAGACTGAAGGCAGGTAATAATCAGAAACCCGTATCTCACTCAAAACAGCATGGATGTTTTTTTTCCAAGTTTGTATGCGTGTGGAAGCACCAGAGACACAAAATAACATCCAAAATCCCAGAAAAAGTGATTTTTTCATAATATGGGCACTTTAATTCATCTATTGGATGGTCATGAGTTGTTGCACTGACATTCATGGTTTCCAGAGGATGAAGCCTCCTGACGTTGGTGCTCCGCCAACTTTTCATGTAGCGCTGCAGGTCAAAGTTTTCACTAATCCAGTGAAATATCTTAACATCTACATGATGGTTTGGCATAACATTTGGTGCCGACATTCATGGTTCTCAGAGGATGACTCCTCATGACTTTCGTGAATCCCTTGGCTTTTCCTGCCACAATTAGGTTGACATTTAATATTTTGAGTGACATATCTTAACAACGATTGGATGGATTACCATGAAATTGGTACACACATTCATGTTCCTCTCAGGATGAATTGTAATACTTTTGGTGATCTCTTAACCTTTCATCTTACATCAAAATGTGTTCAATAATTTGGTTAATGACCAAATACCTGCAAAACTAATGACATTCCCATCAGCCTCAGCTGTATTTTTTGTTTAATGCTAAACACAACTCAAGTTTTTTCCAACTTGCCACCGCAGCTCCCAGTGTGAATATGGCAACCACAGACACTACATTGAGGGAAACGATACAGCAGCTGATTGTACTGGTATCTGAGTTCCTCTATAAAGGCTACACCTCCTTACCAAAACAAATTAAACAAACAGATCAATGAAGAGAAATGGTCTTGGAGCAAAACTAATGCTATGATAACTCTGTTAACTAACCTACTGCAAACCATTTCCTCAATGTTAAGCTACGGCTGACTCTATTTAGCTGCATGATGAGATTATGGCAGCTGGATAGCAGCAGGCTGTAGTGTATGGTAAAGGTCTTTATAAGAGGTAGCTGGGAGCTGCAGAGGATATAGAACACAGAAGGTGCCTTGCGGCAGCCACAGCAAAAACCACTCACTGTCCGAGAGCATCTTTAGTCTTGTTTCTTTTTGTTTTGGTGGCTTTTGGTGCTAAATAGTCATTGGTGTAGCGTTTCTACATGTCAATCATGTGGGTGGCAATGGGTGGCACTCTTTTTCTTTTTGTTGCATGTTAATTTTAACACTGACTTTTATCTATGTGTAAAATGTTGCCTGTTACTGGAAATTCTGTTTATTCACCCCACACTTTTTAAACATCAGTGACAAAGCTTTCCTCATTAATTTGTCTACTCCCACAGCTTCTGTTTTTGATGCTAAAATAGTCATGATGAAAAAGACAAAGAGCACAGGGAATTCAAAAGAAGGTGACACGGGTTGAATATTCCTACCACAGGCTTATATAAGTCTTTCAACCCCATGTGCTTTGCAGCCGTGCAAGTAATTTGGAGCAGATTCTACTGCAGCCCTCCAGCTCGGGGGTTTTGGGTCGCTTGCTCTGCTCTGGCCGTGGAACATGGACAGTTTCATTGGGCTCTGGCTCAAATAACCAATCATAAAAAAGCAGAGTTCGGAGGGTTTGGGCTGCAACAGGAGGAGGAGCCAACAGCGGCTTATTAAAGTGACCACAGACTACTTGTACTGTGGTGAGGGTCTTTCCTGAAGTTGCTTATGTTGGTGGTTGGTGGGTGGTGTTTGGGTTGGTGGGTGGAGCAGCAGTGGAGACATTGTTCATTAAGATTTCAGGGGCTTTCACTGGTGTCTATGTCTCACTGTGGTGTCTATGCAAGATGACTGGAACCAAGTGAAACCTGAGATGGAGAATTAAAAGAAATGCATAACCCAATTCAAGGCCCAGAAGACTTCTCGCTTTCTGTTTTCATCTCTGTGATGAAAATAGTGCTATGTTTAGGTTTTTGTTTGTTTTTAATACTTGAAAATTTGTCATGCAGATGTGAAAAACAAATGGCCTTTGTGTCATGCTTGGCACCAGGCAAACATGAACTGCTAGAACTCTTGATGTTTTTCTTGAACTCATACCCAGATCCACTCCACCAGCTGCATTAAGCTATGACTCTCACAGTCGTCCATCTTGTATTTTATGAGAGGACTTGTTGTTTTTTTTGTATTCCATTTTCCAGGCCACTTCTGAAAGACTAACCTAGGCTCAGGAAAAGGCAGGATGACAGATTTTCACTATTTGTCAGCGACCCAATTACTCCAAAAAATACAAGCTCTGTTTGGAAAAAAGAGATTATTTGTCATAAATGGACGCAGAAGCCAGAAAAAGGGTTGCTGTTGGAAAAAGGTGGGAGTAGTAGAGCCAGTATCTGATTGCATCTTTCAAGGACTTTTTCTTTTGCACGCCTGATTTTATTCCCAACTCTCTTCTGTTTACATGTCAGAGGAAGATAATGTTGAGATGCAGACCTGGATGTATGCAAGATGTTTCCTAGATCGGCTTCCTATTGTTTGTCCTAGTTTTCATTCCCCTGGTGCCGCCTGCTGCAAAGATGATTCAAGACAGAATAAAGAGCATGGACCTGAGGGACTGTGGGGACAGTGTCAGATTTTGTTGAAAAGAAACTCAGCTGAAGAGATATTATTAGTTGGAGACAGATGATAATGAACCAGGGAGTTGTAGTCAATTAAAAAGTAATGAGAAAAGCATGTAATCTTCGGAGACATTGTTAATAAAGTGCTGACAAGATACTCTAGGGCAACTTGCTTTTGCAATGTGTTAACAACAAAATAGCTTACTTGATCATTAACTGGTAAATAGCTGAAACTAATTTGCAGAACTTTTTGAAAAGCCGGGAGAAGCCTCCCTGCAATAACAAAATATTCCTCCATGACTCACAGAAGACCTGCTGTGTTTACCGCTGCTTCTGTTTGCCTCTGGGCATCCAGAAAAAGAAAAGTGTTAAGAGTTTCTCCTCCACTTGGTTTCCTTGAGTTGGAACATCATACCCAAACAAGATGACAGGCTCCTGGACCCTCTCCCTCCCACAGTGTTGCCCAGGATGTCCTGTGTGGTGGCTTGTATCTGGCTCTTGTCTCCTCTTTGCCCCCCGTCTTCCTGTTGTGTTGGACAGAAATGCAAGTGTCATACCAAAAAGCCCCTAGAGACTAATGTGTTCCACAATGCTGATGACCATGCTAGGGCTTTCAATTAACTAAAGCACATTCTGCTGTGCCTTACTTTCATCTTTCTTAAGCCATGAGGCGCTCCCAACAAAGTGAATTAATGGCACCACCTGTGGGGTTTGAAATTGTTTCAGTCTAGTGACACTGCTGGGAAAAGCACGGAGGATAAGACTAAGTAAAGGAACATCTATGAGGGTTCACCTTCAGGGTAGTACACGTGGCTGACGTTTTTGAGTGAAGAAAATAAGGCTTTAACTTCCAGATGCTTGCAGAATGGGGCCCATCTGGAGAGAGGGAGGGAGAAGGAGCTTTTTGGGCTAAAAAAAACCCTCTAAAATGATCACTTTAATTAGTTGCAGGTTCCCACCTTGTCCTCCAGAAATGCAGCACACCATGTGCCTGAGGTAGGCCTGTAAATCAATTGGGTTTAACTTTTAGGAATTTACTGGCCCAGGCTGCACTTCCTGGAAATAGAGATATAGAAGGAAAGCCAATAGAGATAAAAAAAAAAACAACTGATAACTATTCTGGTGATCTCTACCTGCCTTAACAGTACTCTGCTGCTGCTTGTGTTAATGTTTGACCAAACCTTTCCCCATGTTATCTAGGTACCTCAGTTTAGCCAGACACTTGACCACATGGCATTGATTGAAATGCACGTCTCCCAGTGTGCAGCTTCCACTCCTCTTAATCTCTGTACCATTTTATAGGCAGCAACACTTGAGCCTTTGGTAAATCAGCTATTTTGTTTTTATTTATTTTTTACTTCTAGAAGAAATGGTACTATGGGTTGATCCTGCAAACAAGTGGCAGAAAAAACATAATCAACGACAACAGAAAAAATATGACCACACTAGCGCCAATGGTTCCCAGCTTACTGCACCATAGCAGCTGCAAAGAGAGAGAGAGAGAGAGAGAGAGAAAAAAGCTGCCATCCAGTCACATTAGAAGTGTTGTCTTAATCGAAACCAGATGCAGCGTGGTTAAAGTCTCTTACTGAAAATTGCTCTTTCTCTCTCTTTCATACTACCATGACTCAAAGACTGACATTAAAGATGTTGCATGGGAACTTTATCCGCAGTATGAAATATGTCGTTCTGAAACTTTGTGTTTCAGTAAAGGACGATGCTTACCGTGATATTATTCAGACACCGCAGACACTTAGAGGGATCAACATAATGTTGTCAGTCGCCATAGACCCCCCAGGAAGCCCATATTTTACAAAACATATATCAACAAAAACACTGAACTGCTTTTATACAGTAGGCCCTGTTCAGTTCAGAAAAGAAGATTCCTATTAAGTGCAGCATAAATGAATTAAAAATAAGTGTATCATTGGGTTTTGCAGACACATTCAGCTTCTGTGCTCGTGGTGGGTTTTTGCCAAAGCAGATGGGGTTTGATTTCACACCTCTCCAACTGAGTTTGGACAGCAGCTCCCCCACCACGAGGGTCAAAACCACAAGAGTAAGCAATATGCACGGTCTTCAGCCAAAAACAAAGGTCATAATGGAAAGAAAAGAGAGCTGTGTGCCTGTGTTTTGAGGTACATGGCAAGGTCTGTGTGTGCACATCTGTGTTTATGTCAATGTTCGATACAGAGTTTTGTGATGACTTTGCAGTTTTGGCTGCTTGCAGTGGTTCATCGTTTCCCTTCAGTGGCTGCAGTCTGATCGCCTGTTTCCCCTCGTAAGAAACTACAAGTTCAAACAAGAGATTGGAGGAGTTCACACTGGTGATCAACTAGCCTGCGACGGACAGGCTGTGAAGTTTGGCAAAGCTGAAGATTCAGATTGCTTTTGCATACGTTTCTTAAAGTACATCCAGATGTGCACATGGCATATGACACACTACAGCCATTAATACAGTATATATGTGTCTTTGCACCAATGACAGTCAATATAGAATCATAATGTGACTAAAGGATTCTTTACTTCTCAGTGTTAGATTTCTTTCAGCTGTGGATTAATACAAACGTGATGGCCTAGTGAGTATTTACAGCAGCAGGACAGTGTATGTGGGATTGACTCACTGCATAAGTGTGACTGATTGATGTGTTTTTAATATTTCTGAACAACAACTCTATGGAACAGAGGAATAAGATATATCACGCTTTGACTACACAGGAAACACTGTTGTAGGATCAGTTTGGTGGTTTTGGTCTTTTCATAGGATTTGGTGGCAATAAGAAAAATAAGACTGCTGCTATATAAAGACTGCTTTATCTACTGTTTGCAGATTTTTCAGATAGAAATATGATAGAAACCCCTCAGCCAACAATAATTTAGTTTCCCCCTGGCTAAGCTACAAACATTCAGTGCAAGCTGTAAGCATGTCAACTTCAAAACCTTGTCCAAGTAGAGTTACTGACAGTTTCGAGATCAATTTGAGACCAAAACCAGAATTAGTCAATATGAGCTATTCTGACTGAAGCAAACAAATGATAAAAAATAAGACAGCATGAACAGTTTCCATTAGTAAAAAATAATGATTTTTGGGTTTATTCACCCTGAACAGAGATGTTGATGTAGCTGCCTATCAGCTCTATACAACCTCATTGCAGTCAGAGGTTTCTGCAGGTTTGCATTCATGGGTAGAAAATAGATTAAATACCAATGTGTGGCCCAATATGCTATTGCAATTCGGAAAGCAAACAGTCAAGACAAAGCCCAGTACTGACCCAGATCAATACATGTCCAAGAGAAAGAACCAAGACTGCAGAAACGTGGTCTTGCACCCAATTCAATATGTGCTTGTTTGCTCACTTAATACAATTACTATTTCCTCTTAACAAAGAGTTATTTTGCCCAGAGACACTAACATGATTGTTGCAAGAGTTCAGTGGAGGTTGTCTGTTTTTTTAAGCTCCTCTGAAGATTTCAAAGGCTCTTGACCTCGTGGCCTGTTCTGTATATGTTGAGGGAACTCTGCGTACTAATAAATATGAATGAGTAAGTGTTGGCCTTTGCATAGTTTTATCATGGGAAGATCAGCTAAAGACACAGGGACTAAAGTGCCTTATGAATCCTTTTTTAAAGCAGCGTTTCCCACAACTTTTTGACCCTGAAAGAGGAGGACAGAAATAATTTGTTTTTGAGGGGATATTAAGCAAAGAGAAAGACATTATTATTAAAAGAAATTAGCTTGTCATGGTGGGAAAGGGGCACGAGGATAATGCTCTGATGTGTAAATGGAATTAGGACCTAAACATCAGAGGGGACAATGGTGTCATTAAAAGTTACTGACATGTTGAAGGACAGACTGCAGGCTCAGGAAAATGTCACTGTGCAGCTGCAGCTCTATGTATCATGTTTCATACAAACTGTTAAAGAATTTGATTTATTTTCAAGATTTGTTACTGTACTTTACACAATAAAGTTTAGATGTGTTGTACAGTGCAAAGATCAAGCAATTAGTTTTAGTTTTTAATATTTTCATTTGCAAAGATTCAAAAGACTTTCACAATGTCCAGATTAGCAAATCAATAGCATACAGTAGGTACAAGATGAGATATATATATATATATATATATATATATATATATATATATATATATATATATATATATATATATATATATATATATATATATATATATATATATAAATAAACACCCACTTTCTTGACAAAGACCATAACATTTTATTAGTTTAGAGTTTGGTGAATTCTGCAATGCTTTGTTGTTTAATGGATTAGTTAATTGACAGAAAATAAGTCTGAAACTATTTTGATAATGGATGAATTGTTTAAGTCAATTTTCAAGCAAAAGCTTTAAACGTCAGATGGTTCCAAGTGTTGAAATTTGCTGCTTTTCTTGTCTTAAATTCCAAAAAAAGGTTATATTTTAAAGTTTTGGACTGTTGGTCGGTGAAGACAAGACACTTGATGACGTTACCGTTGGCTATAGATATTTATAGGATTTTTCACTGTTTTATAGACCAAACGATGAACTGAATAATCGAGAAAATAATCTTAATTAATTTATAATGAAAGTAATCACCCTAAATGGGAGATTTTTCACCTGCCATATAAAAACACAGCACAGCAGACATGAATATTTTAATACCATTACTACTCACTTCAGTTTGAGATTAGGAAGTAATAGAACAGCATCATAGCATTATTTTAGTCAGATGAAAAGCACCGTGGCCTAAAGTCATACAATGACTGAATGTAAATTTAGGAAAATAACTTGACTCACACAGACATTCATAGGCAGAGAGTAGACCGCTTCCTGAATGGCAGTGGAGAATTAGTTAGACAGAGAAGCACAGGAAGAGATGAGAAGGAAGTGTGCGTCTGAATCAACAACTCGGCTGTGATACATGCTGAAACAATGGCACAGAGGACATTCCAACTGATCAATCAAGCGTCGCAGCCGTTAAAAATATCCTGCTCATAGAATCATTATGGCAGATTTTTTTCAAATAGAAATTAGAATACGATTCAGCAACATTTGACATTCTTGTGCTGTAAAGGCTTCAATGTGTTTTCGTTCAAGAATACATGCAGTTCATTAAAACTTGGCTCTTGTGTTTTAGCCACGTTAGCAGAGTGTCTCTGGGGATGGCAATGTCCGTTAGGTCGATACATCACTTTGGTTCAAGCTGAAATATCTCAACAACTATAGGATAGATTGCCATGAAATTCTGTACAGACATCCAAGGTGCACAGACGATGAATCTTAACTACCTGACTGACAGCAGCTCACACACTAGACCTTTACCAGGAGGAATCTCTGAGTCTGAATCTGTAGTGTAACCATTTAACTTTTCATAGTTTGTCTAACTACCCGGTCACAAATACCACCGTGTGAAAAGCTAGTTCGCTGCTAATCACAGTAGAGGTGACAAGTTTGACACTATGTGATAAAGCCACATTGTGGATGCAGATGGTTCATGTGACAAATATCTAACATAAAACTTTGTGCATTTTGAAACACTTATGATTCTTACGTGCTGCAGCCTGTTGTGGACTTAGAGGTTTTTCGCCTGTGTTCTTACTGTGAGAGTTTACAATGCAAAGCTATGTTTTCTGGTCACGGTCTGTGGAAAAGGCTGTTTTTTAACAAGGACTCTATGTGTCTGCACCAGTGTGATCCACAGAGCATTACAGCACATATAATTACGGCTCTGTATGGTCATGTCCCTCTGAAACCTCAGCCAGGGCCTCCATTTTGGGTTTTCCACCATTTCACTCACTAAAGTTTGGATAAAACGCTTGTTTAAAGAGACCAGACATGATTTCCATCCAAGGTGTGTAAGTCTGTGTTTTTGTTTATTCTGCTCCATAGAGGTGAACTGTTGTATTTATTACAGTGTCTTAAGGTTTAAGTTTGTTTTTGTGGACCTGTTGCTTTCTCTGACCATTGAAGCCACAGTCATCCTGCCTGTGGTTTTGGTCTGGAGTGTGGAGGACCAGGCAGCAGTTTGCACTGTGGGTCTGTGTAGGAGAGCGCACGAGCCTCAAACGTGTTGGAGTAACACAACAGGGAGAGCAAAAAACTCCAACTGGCAAGCAGCCCGGGTCAACAACAAAAAATTCTGTGTAAACCACATCAGATCACACAAACATCTGCACAAAGTAAACATTTCATGAATGAAGAAAACAAGCATTATTTATTTGCTTTCTCATCAATGTCCCCAAAGATTGCAGTTTTTAATTAATGGGGGTAGAGTGAGTGTAGACTGCAGGCGACTGGATCAAGCTTTAATTAAATGACAGATTATTGAACAGGGATCATTCTGCACCTGATTGGAGTAACATCAGGCACAGAGTTGTCCTTGGTTTTGCTTCAGGTTTTCAAAGTAGACAACTCTCACAGCTGTTTGGGAAACATTGTCAAATTTCACCTAAATTCAACCAAATAAAAGAGATAAAACGACAGAATCAGTGGTTAAAAAAAACAAAAGCATCAGACATTAGCACAGGAAACCACTGTTCGTTTTTTTGTAAAGCATGACCATGAACCTCTAACCTTAACGCAGTAGCTATTTTAACCAAAATCACAATGTTTCCCTAACCAAGTTGTTTTTGTGCCTAAACCTTACCAAATCTTAATTAACCATCATAAAACAGATTTATTTTTCAACAGTGATTTGTACATTGTTGAAAACACTTTAGGCATTACGCAAAGGCAATTACAAATTACAAATGTACTGTATTTTGTCAGGTAATTTGGAGGACTTGTTGGGTGAAAAACAGGTCATTCAGCTGCTGAATCGTGCATCATTTTAGATCTGCAATGTCATACTGTATTTGAAATAGATCATCACAAAATTAAATACAAAATACAGCACTGTTTGGTGTCCAAACCCCTCCCCATAGCTCACTAATGGACCTACTTGGATATTTTCCAGACTAACACCCAACACAGAAAATACATTGGTTTGCTAGTGTTATACTGGATTTGTGAAGGTAAAACTGCTGGTGCCTAAGGCAAAAAGTATTTCAGTTTTTTGCAACATACATTTTTTTTTCAGTTCAAGTTCTAATAATGTTGTTGCAGTTCATACTGGTTGCAGATAGGAGTCAACAGAAAATCAGCTCCGGCCACTGTTCAACTCATGTTGATGTCCTCATGCGCTCCAAAACAACGGCGTTACCATGGTGACCTTATCACTCTAACCACTGCTATCCACAGGCTCTGTTCTCCATCACTGTGGGGACAGAGGCTTTCACATGAGCTCCAGTACCTTCTGACCTCACTCATAAAGATACTCTCCAACATAAACACACACACACACACACACTCTATCTTATCGTACTACTAGCTATTTAACATTACAGGAAAAGGTGTGGTCATCGCACATTGCATCCTCTTGAAATCCCGTCATCTTAAATCGGCTTCTGCTCTTATGTTTATGTAGTAAGAGTTCATTTTTCAGTTTATTTGTTATCTCCTACCTCAAAATCATTGGTATGTTGATGTTTTCTGTGTTTTGGGGTTTTGTGTACAAGTATACATTTCACATATAGATTGCATGTCTTAAGTTTAGTTTTTATTGGCTGCTGCGAGGTGACATGAAAGGGACACTAAAGTGAAGTGATGTTCAAGACAAACAACTGACCTCAGATCTGCTGCCTGATGAATCTGTCGTTGGTTGACCCTGGAACCTAAACTTGAATGAATGTAACAGTGGGACCAGTAAATGGGGACACATACTGCATCCTGTTTTTCTCACTTAAATAAAGGATCCCAGACCACAAAGACTGAGCTTGCCAAATGAAAGCTGGTCTGACGTTGCTTTAGAGATGACTTGATGATTTTAGGTGATTTTGTTAGTTTTTCCATTGCAGCTCCCTTAATTATCAGTTTTAAAATGACTCGAACCCAAGAACATATTGGCAGGCCACACAAGGCATCTGTCATTGTATTTAAGAGCCTGTTGGTAAGAAGTCTTTTGTTGAGGAGGATCCAAATTATTTATTCCCTTGTTATTACTGGAAACTCTAGCATAACTGTAGGGCAGATCTGCTGACATAATTATAAGATACAGTTGCAGAATGAAGGGTCAAATTAAGAGAATTTAACTGACTGAAAAAGGAGACAAAAGAAACAGACTTTGCAAAGGTGTGTTGTGTTGCCTAAAGTTCAAAAGGTCAAACGTTCAAGAATTCCCACTTCACTTGCTTCACTCTTGCAGATAGCAAACACTGCAGAGTTCACTCAGCGAAATTCGGACTTCCAAGATCTGTGCAAGGCCTCCCCCTCCTCTTTCCCTCTCTAGATCATCCTTTTGTCACGCAACTCCCCCGAGAACCGTCAACTGCATTTGGGCTGCCAAGAGTTTTCCACTGAAAAGCTTTTTCCAGTGTGGGGGTTCAGCTTTTGTGGCAGAAAACCACCTTTTACCGTATATGATGTCTCTACTGTAAACAGAGGGAAACGTGTTGATGTAGGCATTGTGAATTTTCTCTGGATTGAAGGTTGATAATGTAGCAAAATTGATGAACACCGTGAAACATGTGGGTGTGTTTTTGGAAGTTTTATATGGGTTCTCGCATTACATTTTTGGGTGTGCCATGTAATTGTTTCTCCGAGCCCCCAGTGTGTTGTTAAGGGTCTCTGCTCATCCCCCACCCCCTCTTCAAGACCAGCCACCCACTCAACATGAGGCATAGCAGCAACTGGGGAGCGTGTGCCAGCCTCACTGCGGTCTAGCAGCCGAACCCGTCCTGCGCACCAAGATGGGAACCCAGATGCAAAGGATTATGGGTTTTATATTCAGTTTACAGTAACTCTGGTTTAATGTGAGGGTGGGGTGGGGGGGGGGGGGGGGGGGGGGGGGGAGAAGGGGAGAGGGGACTGCGGTCGATGTGTCACATGGAGGACTCTGGCTAATATATTCCAGTTTCTGCCCTCGAGCAGTTTTATAGATTTGTTTTTCTAAGAGCTGAACTGTCAATTTGTGATGCAAACCTCTAGCTCTACTCTCCTGTGGAGGGTATTTTTTGATACCAGTAATGATCACAATCAGAGAGTGATCATTTAAATATCCTTAAGGCTATGATACACACCACAACTTTATAGGCCAACTTTTAAGTGTAATGGTGCACAGCAATACTTTAATCATATGCAGTGTGACCATCGTGTTGCCAGGAAACATTTGAGTTGATGTTTGTCCTTTGGTCTTCCTTTCTTTGTCAGTTGATCGAGGTTTTGCCAATTTATAATGCACAACATTTTGCAGAGTGCACTGGATTCCCATTTACTTTTTCATGTCAAGGACCCCTTAAAAAGGACTGCAGTTAGCCACATACTCCTGTTTGCTCTGATTTGGACTCAGGGAGCTTAATTTGAGGGTATTACTTTGTACAGAGCTCACTTTGGGTGGGCAGAGCACATGGGAGTAAAGGCTGATACAAAAACAATGATTCTTCATTTCTCATTTCTCATTGTTTTAATGGCATTATAATAGAGTTTAACTACTCCTTATTCCTCCCTTTAGGAACCACCGGTCGATTAAACCCCCCCCTTAGCTGTATGGCTGATGGGTTGGGCAGGCTACTTTTATTGCAGTGACTGATTACCATCACAACCTTAATCAGTAAGGGATTACAAAAACTAAAAAATGCATCCAGATTAGTATAATTTACTTAGTACTTTTTCTATTTGCACTGCTATGACAAAGTTCAGGAAATGTATATAATGTTTAAAATACAATTTTACAAAGAACACGTCTTTATTTAAACGGCCTTACGAGTTTCTTTATTTTATTTGAAAAGTACTCCCAGAAGTAATCCTTTGTTTTTCAAAACATGTATAATTGAATGCATCTTATTTTACATTATACAAAAATATCCAGTTCAGTTTTCTTAAATACTCTCTCAATAGAAAACTCAATTTCTGCTCTAAACTTGCATCCATAATCATCAAGTTAGCCTGTTTTTTTAGGGACCTTATTATGAACTTTTAAAAAAATTTTTTTTACATCAGACATTAAACTGTAGAGCAGATTTGGGGCTGATATAGTGACTTATTACCAAGAAAGCATGAAACAAGACATTAATTAACATGCCACACAAGAATGCACTGCACCTGCAGGATCATGTGTCATAACTCTAGAGCTACAGTATTTCACCATGTTGCCTTTCTTTTGTAGCCTCATTGACATTGGTTGGAGTTTTAAATAGTGCACAGAATAAAGACATTTTAAGTTTTTATGCTATTAATTCTGGAAGAACATGCTGGAGTTTGTAATGCCAAGATAAGCCCAAAAACAGCTTTGAAAAAAAAGAGGCTGGAAGATGGAGACATTCTGTATCTGACATCAGAGCAGCTTGACATGAAAATGAACTTTGGCAAGTCTCTCTCTCTCTCTCTCTCTCTCTCTCTCTCTCTCTCTCTCTCTCTCTCTCTCTCTCTCTCTCTCTCTCTCTCTCTCTCTCTCTCTCTCTCTCTCTCTCTCTCTCTCTCTCTCTCTCTCTCTCTCTCTCTCTCTCTCTCTCTCTCTCTCTCTCCTCTCTCTCTCTCTCTCTCTCATCTTTTATTTTTTTTCCCCCCATGGCTTTACCTTCCAGCGGGTGACTAATATTTTCTACCTCAATTAGAACTGCAATTGCATAGAAATAAATAGAGACAGAAATACTGAGGTTAGAAGGAAAGTAAACAGGGAAGCAAACAGTTTGATCAGTGCCATGTGCTTTGCTTCAAATTAGACCAGAATGAAAATAAGTCTTTTTTGAAAATGTTGATAAATGTGCAGTATAATTTATTTCGGGTCGGTCCACCACTCCTATGACCTGGATTGCCATGGAATTCTTTACAGTTTTTTTTAACAACTATCAGATCAATCATAAATTGCTGTTGAAATACTGAAAGTGACTACTGGTCAAACTTTTGACATTTTCTTGGCAAGAGTTTAATGAGAAAATTGATATCATTCTTATATGTGTCATATCTCAATATGAAACTGGAACCAGCAAAAGGTTATTTAAGCTTAGCATATGTCAACCAGCAACAATACCTTAGGAAGTCACTGTGATCGGCCAAGAAATAATGCTGCACATAACCACCTGCTATCCCCATTTGAATTTTTGGCATTTTAGGCCTTTATTAGAAGGGATAGCTATCCTGTCTAAGAGGGGGGGAATGACGTGCAGCAAAGGGCTGCAGGTCGGAACCAAATCTGCGGCCGCTGCGGTAAGGACTCAGCCTTTGTACATGGGGTGCACGCTCAACCAGGTGAGCCATCCAGGCACCCCACCATTTCTAGCCTTGAAGCTAAGCTAACCATATCCTGGCTCCAGCTACATATTTAACGGGCAGACAGCAGAGAGTGATATCAATCCTTCTCAGCAAGAAAGCAAATATGCCAACTATATCCCAACTATTCCTTAAACAGGTTGTTGTTACTTCATGCTAGGTCCTGTTTCTACATGGGTATAGCCTCAGTCCTGGCTGTAAATTAATATGAACATGCAGTCCGATGGGAATACTCATCTGTCAAGAAAATGGCTCTCTTGCATGAATTCAAATCAAAATAATTTTCTAGTTGTCAGCGCTTATGCTTCCTGAAGTCCCCTTGATTGAAGTAGAATATGGTAATAACATGGGTACGAGTTTCTAGCGAGATTAATATAAAACCAGTTTATCTGTTTTAATTTGCTTTGTTTTCACCCCATGTGCAGTTCTGTTAAGTGCATGGCGGGTCCCTTAAACAGTTTACGGTTTTCCGCATTCCTCAGTTGGTACGATGTGGACACGCGTGGGCCGCTGTTTTGGGCCTTGACAGAATGAGTCAGTAAGAGAAGCTCAGTGAATTAGCAAAATGTCCTCAGATACTAAAAATAGTTTCTCTCTGAACTCGTTTCAGCGTATGGGACTCATTTGATGTGTGTGTGTGTAATGTCTCCACAACATAAAAAACACATGATCAGTCCTTGAAAGCGTTACAAACTGTGTAATGTGTTGGAGTGTGCATGTGCCTGCATGTGGACGTTATGTGTGCAGTGTAAGTGTATGCACGTATGCCTGTGTGTGTGTGTGTGTGTGTGTGTGTGTGTGTGTGGTATTTTGCCTATTTTATATTGGTTTATATAGCCACATGAAAGTTTATTTGCACTGGATGACATTGTCTGTTTTTTTCATTACAAACAAGACAAAAATATGTTGGAGCAACCTCTACTACTGTGGTGTTTCACAGATCTTGGTCCAGACTTTACCTCTTTGACCAGTGGATGTGAACTGTGGAGGTTTGCATACATTAGGCCAGGTAACAGCTAACTAAATGCATCAAAAATGAATGGAAAAACTTTTGCGATACATCATGCTACTACATGCTTTTCTGCTGCATAGCCAAGCTTGTCCAAGTGAAAAGATTCAGAGCTGCAGTTTGGAAAAAACTCAAAGGAAATAATGATAGCTCAGGGTTGAATGTAATGGAGTAGAAGGCTACTATGTGAAAAGGAGGTAAGGGGAAGAATCAGTCAGTCCCCATTTGTGGTGTGGTTTTGTGTAAAACTCAATTTATAGAGTACCTGCCCTCCTTTATTTCACTAAAAAGCAGGGTAGCCTCCTCGAAGAGTCCAGTTTCCAGATGATGATACTACCACCTGGAGCTCCAGACGTCTACCTGCCTTCCCCTCCCCACTGTAGGTAACCCAAACATGTAATGCAACCGACGTCTGAGCTCGACTTCAAAACAACTTTGTCTGCACTCATTAAGCTCTCTTTCTCAGTGTTTAAGAATTCCCATGCGGTTTGAAGGCTTTTTCTAATGAAGCACAATTAAAATGAAAAGAAGGTAATGAAAAATATTTACCCCCAGTCCAATGAAGTGGCTGGTGAAGTTGATGACTCCTCTTAATAAAAGCCATATGCCTATTCTCATAAAACTCTGTTTTTGTGGCACAGATTTCTGAGGCGTGAGCGTTTGTGCCAGCGAGTGAATTAACTCCTGACGGTGGGTAGGAGAGCAGTAAGAGGCAGTTTATCAGAAGCAGAAGATCTGTGCACTCACACAGATTTATGCTGCAGCCCTCACCATGCCAAATCTCCAGCAGTGATAACTAGCCACTGGACAGAGTTAATGTAGAATTCAATCTGTTAAATGAGCTTCTGATTGATTGCAGAGGTGTTTATGGTGGACTGTTTCTACAAACACATTAAATAATCCATATTCTGATGTTTTTTCTTCTTCTGAAAAGCACCATAAAGAACAACTTTTGTAAACATACATGACTGGCTCTAATGGGAATTGAACCACTGACCTTGGCACTATTAGAGGTATGCATTATTCACCAAGCCACAGGCAAATCTTTTCCTCATTTCGGGAAATTTCCCCAAATGTCCACAGCAGTGTGACTTAAAATGCAAATATGTGCATGAAACGTGAGAGAAATATGTTTTCCCCCCACAAATAGATGACATGATGGAGACAGAGCTAGGAAGTAGTTTGACAGTGAAATGATGCAGTGGAAACAACTGCCAAAAACCAGGGTCAAATCTCTCAATCATGCATAGTTTTCTTACAGATTTACTTTTGAGTTTCTTTCTTAACCTTGACCAAAATCTTACCAAAGTTAGTCACCTAAACTTAACCCTTACCATCCATTTTCTATGACAACAGTCCGGTGAAAAAGGTGATACAATGCACAAAAGACACAATGTGCGTTGGAGAATTCATCCTCGTTTTTAACAAAAGACAAATCTTTTTTTGTGTGCGTTTGTCAAAACCAATGACATCCCCATCAGCCTCAGCTGTACTTTGTGTTTTGTGCTAACTAGAAAATCTTCTAAGATGGCAAACAGGAAACATTTGCATTGCAATTGTGCGCATTTAGCATAGAGACATTAGCATTTATTTAGCTCATAGCAAAGCAGTGGAGTACAGCCTCACCGAGCTGTTAGCATGACTGTAGACTGTTGATTTAGTTTAGAATTTATCTTATTTGACTGAAATCTTAGACCAATTCTGAGGGTAACATTTTGGTCAGATTTTAGTCGCATAAACTTAACTCCATGTGATGAGAGCCAGGTAATAGTGAGCATACAATTCTCAAAAGACAATCTGTGAAATGTCATGATCCTTTGTTGAGGAAGTTTTAACACACAGAGTTTTGTTGTTACTCCTTCTTTATAGATCTGAGATCTTTTTTTTAATGAAGATGATCTTGATGGCTGGCTGCGATGTCACTCTCCCTAAGAAATCTCCCTAAGGCCATAGTAGATGACATGAGATGCCGTGGTACTGTAATTCTGTCAGTCGGGACTTGTTGAAAACACAAGAGGGCGAACATGCCTGACTGATCTTATGTCAACATGATGTTCCTGTTCTCTAGAAATTCCGCTGCATTCCCACGATGCTTTTACAAGAAGGCTCACACCACTGGCCTGCTGAATTTCTGTTCATTTCCATGGGATATTTGTAAGAGGAAAAAATTGCGTCCCTTTTGCTCCCTGAGAGCCCAACAGGGTCCCCGTGCCGATGCGCTCTCTTGGGCCGATGCACTGATTGGATCCAGATGCTGCCGGAGTGTGGAAGGGGACAGCAGAGGAGTGTGCAGGCCTCACTGCCGCACTGATTGATAGGGGTCTGGATGAAGTTGGGAGTCACATGTCTTGACACTGATCCCCCCCCTCTCTCGTTTTTTTTCTTATGCTCTCACTCTGCCCTAATCTATCCTGTTTGCTGTCAGGTTGTCTCCTGATGCCTGTGTTTTATATACCCTGTTGAGACGGTGTGGAGCTCGACGGGGAGCAGACAGCGGTACGCTCCAAGTCTGGCACTTTGCCTCACCTCTGCTGAGCGTTTAACGAACTCTTTCAGAGGCTAAATCTTAACCGCAATTTATAGATACCGAGAACCAGCTTTCAATGAATCTTTCTATCCGCCACGCTGTGAAATGTTAATTATAGTAAATGAAAAACAAAACCAATGATTGTAAATCTCTAGTTGAGAGGAATGGGCCTTTTTTTTATTCATCTGTGTTTCCACTGTACATTTGACTCACAGAGTGCTACAGAAATATTGCTGTTTCATGGCTGCTCAGATTTGTTTCAGTAAATTACATTTTACTTCTCTTTGAATTTCTGTTTTTCAAATTGATATTATTATGGCATATAAATGAGGACTTAATAATTTCGAAAATAATTAAATACAATTAAACAACCTCAGGAATTACCATTTAAAACCAAAAGCGAATGTATTTGTTGCAGAATCAGATTGCTTTGCATTGTATAAATGTTGCTTTTATTATGTCCGCCTTCTGTTGTTTACCCTAATAACAAAATAAATATGTTTTGGCCCAGTGCCATCTTTGCTGAAATGTTTGGGTTTTTGCATCGCTCTGTAAATGTCTGTCCTCTTTTCCCTCAGGACCATGGCGACTCTACATAGCTCCGCCGTCCTGCTGCTTTTGAGCTTCCTGATTGGTCTGAGCTACTCTCTGAACCCAGGAGACCCCAATGTGTGCAGCCTGTGGGAGAGGTGAGGCCTGTTTGACTGTGACAAACAAATAAATGTCACGGTTGTTATATCCAATTAAACATATTTTCTCAAACAGTGCTGCATACATACAGTATTGCTGAAAGTTTACTTCAGCAGTCAGTGGTTGGTCAAGACATTCATTCATCACATAAATGACAAAAGAAAAAAAAAAAGCATCATTGTGTTATATACTTGCTCTGTGGAGGCAGAAAACTAACTATCTTTCACCTTAGAGCCACTTCTACCGTTTTACCACAGTAATTGGTTTGCAGCATAGATATCTAAGATTGGTTACCTGCTTATCTTAGTAAACTATCACATCCAACAAAATCAAAATTCAAAACTGCTAGTGGACATTGCTACTTTCCAACAAGAGTTATGTAGCTCTTTACATGAATCCATAGCTTTCAAATTGCTTGCAACAGTTCACCAGCAAATGTTTCACATTTTTGCTTAAAAAAATGACTAAAATAATTAACAGATGAAAATAGAGGCCGATTAACTTTCTGATGATCAACTGATTAATCGATTAATTGTTGACAGGGACTGACAAACTGGGCAGTCACTGGTTGTTTGGACCAAAGTGTTGAACCGGCCAACAGACATTGCCTTCCTCAAAGCCACTATACAGCTAGCATGGTTAAAAAAAATCCCCTCTTTTCAGGCAAATTACATGGCATTTGTTCAAAAATTAGGCTGATATATTTTGTTTCAAATGGAGCTGGATAACTTTTCCATTTCTTTTGAGTGTAAATGATTTACAGTATGTGTCATGTTCTGCTTTTCAGCTTCACCACCTCAGTGAAAGAGTCCTACTTGCATCCTTATGACCACGTGACAGAGGAGCCATGCTCCGACCCTCGGACCTCCTACAGATGCATGCGCCACAGGTAGCAGCAGCGCAATGACTCATTTCCTGTTGGAGCTGACTTACTGTTCCTGTCTGTGGAGGGTCAAAGCGTCCTGTTTGACTGTGTTATTCCTTTAGGATCACCTACAAGACGGCCTACAGGCAGGCGGTGAAGACAGACTACCGTAAGAGATACCAGTGCTGTCCAGGCTATTACGAGAGCAGAGACAAATGTGTCCGTAAGTAATTATGGAAACTTTTAAACAATCCACTCACCTACATACTTTTTATCACTGAGACAAACAGTAGGAATGCTAAAACATGAAAAAGAGAAGAAGAAAAGTCCTTAGCCAGCAGGTAATCACCAGATTTTAGAGAGGTTTTGATCTGTGGTTGTATTAACCATCACCACAATAAACACCAAAGTACATTGATCAACAGGCCCTCAGCTGCTTTCATGCCCGCCTTGTAGAGATCTTGAAAAGCCAGGTAAACAATCTGAATGTTCACATGTACTGAATTAATCTTATTATTTCAGACAATCAGTCTGCAAAATACCCACACCTCTGTCTTCTGTCCAAAAGCCTCCCAAGGACTGAAACACGGTTGAATGTTCTCCTTAAAAAGTCTATTTTATTTCATTTGAACCCTACTTATCCTAACCCTACATTAGAAAAAGTAGGTTTCAAGTCCAAGCAGGTCTTGTCCCACCCTGTGCCATACCCAGCATTTTAGAAGAATCGAGATCATGACTGTTACTTTTTTATTTATACAATGTACACGTCTCCTTGGTTCCTAAAAAGCCCAAAATCCCAGAAAAAATACTGAGGACCTGACCTCAGTGTCCTCAATGATAGCTACCCTTCTGGTCCCACCCATGGGTGTGCAACATCAGTAGTACTGTGCAAACTAACATTGTATATAAACAGAATTATAAAAGTCCTTTCACAATCAACAAATACATTCAAAATATATTCAGGCCATATTTAAGATTTGATCCCTTTGTTAATGTCAAAGAAACAACTTAGGCTTGAAAGATGTCTGTAATGCAATAAACTAGACATTTAAACGGGAGCCTGAATAAACAAAGTAACCTGATGTTGGATGAATACTTTTGGTATTAGTTCAGCACAATACCAACATTTCTTTTTTGTCTTTTTTCCATGCAACATGCAAAGTTAATAAGAGTAGCACATGAAACTGGAATTACCACAATTATGGGTTCTCTTCCCACTGAGGCTTCTCATGCTGATACTGGCTGTACTAACTGGAATTTTAAACTAAACTAAACTATGTGATGCTGACACCATGAAAACCCTCTTCATAATTTTCACATTTTAATTTCAGTTTAAGGATTTCACATAATTTCAGCAACTGTTATTTCATAAACTAAGCATCTGTTACTGATGAATTCAGAGGTGTGGCACTGTGCTACATGCACAGCTCAGAGTAGAACAACAGAAACTGTGAATGTGAACAGAATCATCAGTGGGCACACTCACTCAACTTAACACAAGGACCAATGTGCTTTAAAAAAAAAAATGATGTAGCCAAACCGGAAGTAAAAGTTGTCCAAAACACAAGGGACTTTTAGACATCAGTCCAGAACTTATTTATGGAGTACGGTTACAGGTTTGTAATAAAATTTAAACTCAATCCGTCCGTTCTTTTTAGTTGCATTTTAGTTGTTTTGAAGTGGATATTTATTTAGTTTTGGTTTAGTTTGTACAGATTTTATTGTTTAATTTCATGTTACATGTTTTGAGTCTGTCTTCTGACAGCTTGGGACCCTGGTGGAAACAAACGCACTTTAACATGTTATTCTTTGGATTCAGTATGTTTTGTAGATCCATAAACAAAACAAAAATCTAAAATGTTTGAAGGGGGAAAACATTCCTACATATGGATTTGATTTGTGACTCAGTTACCATGATATCTCCCTAACAAACTGAGTTTTTTTATGTGATTTAAGTAACCATAAACCTAACCTCAATCTTAATCTTAACTTTAAGTACTGTACTGTAAAGTTCATTGTCAATTTAAGAAAGTTGTGTTGCACAATAACTGTTTGGGTGCAGTAGTTAAAATAAACAGGTAGTTAATTGTTGTCGTCTGAAAATACCAAACTGATGCAGCTGTCAACAGTTTGCTGAAACGCTGTTATATAAATAAAGCAAAACCATACAAGCATGGTTTGAGAAAATTCTACCTTAGCTTTACAAACCTCATACATCACTGGATGATCTCAGAAGTGCATGATTGTAATAACAAGGTTTCTGTGCTTTGTGCTTCAAAAACTGACATTTTGGAGATAAATGTTTTTCATTCAGCAGAAATAATATGCATTTTGGTTCCTTACCTTTCACAGCAGTATTGTGTTTGTGTGTGTGTGTGTGTGTGTGTGTGTGTGTGTGTGTGTGTGTAGTTTTTTGTTGTTGTTGCCAAACACAAAAGCCTTTGATTTTACTGATTGACATCAGAAAAGCAAAGACTGGAGCCTTCTGCCATTTTAAGCTTTATAATTGAAATATCTCAGCTTTCAGCGTGTCATCTATGACTCCTCCTAAACCCACTATCTGTACAATGTACACTGTATTTTTTATTTTCTAAATAAATATAATTAGATATAAGTATGCTTACCTCCTTCATTTGATGACATGTTAGCCTTTTTCTTGGTCCCCCAAATCTCCAGCTTCCAGTATTCATACACCTTCAACTAAAGCAGGAAATAATCAGTGAAATTATTGTTTATTGAAAGAAAAACACTGTGTGCATACAGTAATACATCATGTGGTACTCAGTGTGGTTAGAAAACACTTGTCTACAAAAAATCAAGAGGTCTCTCGCAGATTATTAGTCTTTAGTCATAAATGCATGATTGAATTAACCTAATTAATAGCAGAACCACTTATGAAGCTGGCGAGAACACAACTGTCTAAGAGGAACCTTCTTTACAGCATTAATAGCATCTAACAATGGCTGGAGGCTCATCGTTGACATGGTTTATGATGGGTGGAACAAATTTAGAGGGAAATAATACAATTCAAGTGAGTAGATTTTAATTGACTAAAAACACCCTCGAAATTGTCTACTTTTGAAATATATGGTCTTTGGACAAATGATGTCTGCTGATGATAGGTGGATCAGATCAAAACACACTTCTACAGTATGTGTCGTTTTAGAGGGCATTGAAAAACGTTTAATTTAGAGGATTTTTTGGAAAACTGACAAAAAAAAAGAGACAATCTAAACAGTATATCTTGTGTGAAAAACCATTAATGTAGCAATATCCACTTTAATATAGTTATTAGTGGTAAATAACATCCAGATCTATTCAAATGAACACATTTGGAACATGACGGGTTCTGTTGATAAAACAGTTCTTAAGCTCATTTTATTGGGCTGTGGGGATATATCAGACAAAATAAAGTTGGGAACCACTGTCCTATACAATCTGATGTGTAATCTCAGATAACGGCACACCTTGCTGTATGTCACCCATTGCAGTGACTGTTCTCCACCTAGCTGGGTCTGTTATAAAGGGTTTCTTATCAACAGCTCGCTGCACCAAGGAGTGTGTCCACGGTCGATGCGTCGCTCCAGACCGTTGCCAGTGTGAGGGAGGCTGGCGTGGCGACGACTGTTCCAGCGGTATGAATCTACTTTTTTCCCCTTTGCTCACAGACATTTCCTCACGCTCTCATTTGCTTTTTCTCCCATCACTTTCTCCCCCCCCCCCCTATCTTCAGGTGCACACACAAATAAAGTTGACATGCATAACAGGAAATGACAACTGGCCATTATTCAAATGGCTGATCTTCACATACACCACTGCACTGCAGACAAAAGGCCTTTCCAATGGAAACAGCAAGGGAGCATTACTGCATCCACAGCAATGAGTCATTATTGTTAGCTTCAGTTCAGAAACCAGTTTACTAGAGCAGGAGGAGCTGCAACTCCACCTCTCACACAGTTACTCTTAAATAAATACCTCAACTTTTGAGCAGCTTTTCTCTTCCTACTTTAACAAACATGTAACAAAATAGAAGAAGAAATAAGTTATGAGTTAAGCACTGTATTGGAAGTAGCCATAATCCATAAAAAAAGTTAAGACAGAGACATTAAAACTGCTCTGTTTACCTGTTATGAAATTGTTTTACAAAACTAAAGTCAGCTGGGTCAATAGTACACAGCCCTCCTCCACTTACTCCCCCCTAGTCCTCTACGGAAAGAAGGAATTAGCTTTAACGGGTAGTGGTTGATGCCTTGACAGGGGGATGATGGGAAGGGGAAATGGAAAATGTTACCCCACTCTCTCTTGCATGGCCTAGTTCTCTCCGACTCTCCTTACACTCCTCCCTCCACTTCAATATTCTTTCTTTGCTTTCACTCTGCTATTTTCTCTTCTTCCACTCCTCCTCCTCCTCTCTTCAGACCTGGCTCCACTGAATCTTCCTATAATGGAGTCTTTTTGGCAGAATGAGCCCCTGACACTTCCTGGATGCCTGTGTGTTGAGCTATCAAAGTATGGGAAAAAGGAGAGGGGACTGGGGTTTTTATACTGAACACTCTTAGCACGGTTTGCCCATGAATATGTAGAAAATAAAGGAGGAGGCAAAGTAAACTCAATACTCTTCGTTCTATACGTGAAAGAAACATTGATTGTGCAGTAAAATGTTCCCCGTCAGTGTATAATATTATATATGATATTTCTGGATTAATATTACTGCTGCATTAATGTGTATGTGGCATTTTACTGCTGTAGATGTGTAAGGTTGTGCTAATTTAACTCCTTTATATACTGTAGGGTAGTTTAATCTACAGAAATGCATCACATTCTATAAGATCATCATGTGTTTGCAGCGTCACTGTCCTGTGAGAACCACGTATCTCTAAAAAGTCAACTTTTCATTAAAAACAGCTCTGTTTTCAGCTTTGTGACGATACATCTTCAAGCTGATCCAAGAGGCTTTTTAAAGAGTTAATTTAGCTTAAGAAGTAGGCACATTTTCTCATCAAAGAAAGGAACACTTCATCCTTCAGTTTATCAGAAACAGTCTAAAGATCACGAAATTTGGAGATGCATGGTTTTCACTAGGGGTATTAAAAACTGTAATCTGAAAAGTAACTAAAGCCGTCAGTCAAAAGTAATGAAGGAAACTATTATTTACCTCCCGAGGTGTGGTGGAGTAGAAGTATAAAAGTAGCATAACTTGGAAATTAAAGTACAAGTACCTCAAATTTGTATTTAAAAAGGGAAACTTTGCGAATTTCAGCTCTGTGTCATCTTTGTGTGGGCAGTGTGTTTAGATGAACAGGGTTTGGCTTCCCTCCGTGTCGCCAGTGCACGGAGCAGAAGAGCAGCTGAGGTCTGCAGAGATCTTGGAGGACCTCCGCAACGCATTACAACCACTACTGCTCTGCTCCACTGAGAGATCCGTGCACTGGCCCTACCAAGGGAAGCCAAACACCATTCATTTACAAACACTGCCCACACAAAGATGACACAGAGCTGGATTAAAATCAGCAAAATATCTCAGTATATCTTGCAATAATTACAGTACTGTTACATTCCACCACTAACAAAAAGAGGCGTGGGAGAGAATGAAAAACGTCAAAGTATTTATTGCTTTACGCAAGCCTAGTCTGAGGGCAGATTTTGATAGAGGGACTGAAATCAAAAAATGAGCAGCGGGGGATATTTAGGTATTTTGTGGACTTTGTAGGCAAGCAAAAAAGAAAAAAAACACCACTTGGACAATTCCCAGGGGAAAAGGAAGAATTTTCCCACCATATTAGTGTGCATTCCTAATAAAAGACGGTCAAGAGATGCCAGTTCTGAAGTGTGTGTCAATCAGTGGGTATACATGCACGTGGTATTACAGATACTGGTTTGTATCACTGTACAGGTCATGTTAATGATAATCTGTATGGATACATATTTATATCTCCATCACTGCCATTAACTTAAGCTTTTATTATTTTGGAAGTCTTATTGAGATCAAGACCAGAGAGCACAAGTTTAGTGAATATGTGTGGTCATCAGTGTTTTGTTGTGTCACTGTGATAAATAATCAAACATACTGTAGGTCATTGAACTATCATGGACAGATGCAAACGCTTTGGAAGGAAAATTGGCCATGAATGCTCCTTCATCTGGCAATTTTTGATTGATTAGTGTTTGTCATTAGAATGATTAAATCAAAGTTAGACACACTTAAGCTAAGATAAGTGTATTTGATCAAGGTAAACAAACTCAACAACACTGTTGAAAGCCTTGCACTTGAGGACATATGTTTATATGCAGATAAACAAACACATGGGAAGAGTTTTAGTCACTGAGGGCTGGGACTTTGCCAGCTGGTTGCTTAAAAATTGCACGTCCAATCTGGTAAATTTAACCCATTGGTTCATCAACTGTCTGGATGCATCAGCCTCTCAGTTCTTATGTCGACAGTTCTGCAGACCCTTTAGTAAATCTCCCCTGCTGTCCTGAAGAATGTCTTTGTAAACATAATCGCTGGTCCAGCTGAGTTTCTCATTAGTCAACGTGACACACTCCAGCAGAACCCCTCCCCAATGCCCACACAGAAAAAGTGAAGGTATGATTCATTTAAACAAAAAGAGGCAAGGGTCCTGCTCTACGTTAGTGCAATAAACTCTACAGTCCATGGCTGCGCGCTCTGCTCCAGACCAAATTTGGCTGTACTCTGTACCTCTGTGTAATTATTGTTAAAGCAGTCCTTGTATTTTTCAAAGCTGTGGCAGGGCATATGTGCAGCAGAGGCAAATGTAGAGGGGGGGATACTGGGAACATGGACGTGTAGCTAGGCCTTGATAAATGCCTGCTGCTCACATAAAGAAAGATGATTCACAGAGGTCAGCGTGAAATTGTTGGAATTGTTTTTAGCTTGTGAGAAGATAAGTGACACTCATCCATATGTTACATCAGTGCAATTGAATATCACCTTTTCTCAACGATGTTCAATGTCCAAGACAGTTTAAGGTATTGATG
Source organism: Zingel zingel (assembly GCA_023566125.1). NCBI lineage: Eukaryota > Metazoa > Chordata > Actinopteri > Perciformes > Percidae > Zingel > Zingel zingel. The sequence goes on along the minus strand of CM042321.1, from coordinate 9,109,139 downwards.
AGAAATTTAAAGAATGCACCCATGACCAATATGGGTTCTCATAACCCAACACAGTGGGCTGAGATCTCTTCATCATGTATTGAAATCCAAACCTTGTGTGAATCTCCACTGCACGCTAACCCCACCGGAGCCGATCCTCAGGCTTCTGTAAAATTAACCATTTAAAACTCGTCCGTCTTGTGAGCTCCATGCAAATCTCCCTGCCAATTCGAAATTATTTGTTGGTAATATAACACTCCAGCGCTAAAGGGGGAGATTTGGATGTGGAAGCATTAGGGAGAGCCACAGTAACATGTGGAAGAGTCAGTACTTTATGTCATCCCCAAGCACTCTTCCTTTCTTGTTTCTATTCTGTTATTCATCTCTGTGTTGTTAAATTTAATCAGATTTGTTTCTGTTTGTTTTTCATTACATCATATGTAAATAAGTGTACACCACAGTGTATGTTGGTGTATGGGAGGAAGACTGAATGAGGAAAAACAAGACTGACACAAAATGGTCATACTTGGATCGTATGCAAGTTACAATAATCATGAGTAATCTTATTTTACTTCAGTGTTTTTATTTCATTTCCAGCATTGTAGAGTAGGTTTGACTTAATGTTTAGAGTAGGAGGCCTATTACTGGAAGCTGACTGGTTTAAATCGTTGGAAAATGTGGGCAATGAAAGTAAGAACCTCCCTGGTGAGAATGTTGTAACTGCAGTAGTGGTGGTATAAAAAAAAACAAAAAAAACTTTTTCTTGGTAAATACGTTATAAAAAGTGAGGCGATGCCCAATGTGTGTTTGATTTTCAATGGATCCATTTTTCCCAGGTAGTCTTTAATTTTGTTTTTAACATCAACTGTATCATTTAATACTGTATGTCAAATTTGGAGATTAAGATTAAACAAAAACAACAAAGCAAATCCCACAAAGCAAAAGTCTAAAGTCACAATTCATTTTTAGGACAATTTTGCATGAATAAATCAGAAGAGTTAGAGGTGTGCTTCAATATCTTGGCTAAACAACATAATCAATAAATAAGTTTGTCATGTTACCTTTCAGCCTGTGATGATAAACACTGGGGGCCAGGCTGCAGTCAGCAGTGCAAGTGTGAGAATGGAGCTCTCTGCGATCCCTTCAAGGGGACGTGTCAGTGTCCTCCAGGGTTAATAGGACACTACTGCGAGGAGTCCTGTCCAGCAGGCACCTTCGGGAAGGGCTGTCTGCAGAGGTGCAAGTGTGGGACCGGAGGATCCTGTGATAAAGCAACTGGAGAGTGTGTATGTCGGGACGGATTCACTGGGACTTTGTAAGTGAACAAAAAATAAATATTAAATACATTTTAAATATGAGCATTGCATATCAGGAGAGTTATTGCAAAATGATATATTGATTTTGTAAAGAGACAGAAACACAAACATTGTTCACTTACAACATTTATATGGTCTGTTTTTCTCTGATTCCAAAATAAATATAGCAATTTAGAATGGCTCTCTCCCCCCCCTTGGGTTTTAAAAAATTCAGAAATTTAGATTACATACAGATTTCCAAAGTCAAAATACTTTATTCCTCTTACAAGGAGCAATTTGAGGCAACTAGGTTTACAAACACACAAATACGTTATCTGTCAGCAGCAATGCGCAGCTGTACTTACACAGTGGTGCTTTGAACTAAATGCTAACATCAGCATGCTAACATGCTTACAATGACAATAGCTGTGTTCGAAACCGCTCCCTCATTCACTCACTATTCCCTATAGGGTGTTTATTAAATAGTGAAATATATTGGGAGACCTGCGTTAGGAGATGCGCCCGTTGTTTGTGACGGAGGCGTCCAGCATCATAAACAAACCGAAACTAAAATACTTCTAATACGTTCCTGAAACAAACCGAGCACCCAGGAGGATAGTAAAATGTTGTGTATATCTTGCATGTTACATTTCCACTGTTTAGAATCGAAAGTCCGCTCCATTTTCTCTTTTCAGTTTTCGCGGTGATTTCTGCTTCTTGTTCTCCTCCGGGAAAACACGGCTGCGTTGCATTGTGGTATACGGGAGTAAAATGTAGGGTACATGCAGAGTGATAGCGAAAGACTACTATCTCTATGGCTCTGGGTACATGATATCGGATGTACACTCAAATTAGCAGTGCATTGTGGGTATTTTATAGTGGACTATATAGTGAATGAAATTTACCGCGGATAATTCAAACACCACTACAAAATGGCAAACACACTATACGGTGCACTATTTCTGTGATAGGGAACGGTTTCGAACACGGCTGATGTAACTTATGTTCTAATGTATAGCAGGTATGTTTACCCTGTTCACCTAAAGTTAGGATGTAAGCATGCAAACATTTGGTAATTAGCACCAAACACAAAGTAAGGCTGATAGGAAACGGAAAGTCAGAGGATCAAAGGTGTTTCAATTCATCCTGAGAGGAACATGAATGGCTGAACCAAATGGCATGGCAATCCATCCAATAGTTTAGATATTTGACTAAACAGCAAAATATGTTAACATCTTGTTGGTGGAAACAAGATGAAAGTCAGTAGGATTAATTTTCTAGGAAACATGGATATCTGTACAAAATGTCATGGCAATCCATTTAATAGTTGCTGAGATATTTAAGTCTGAACCAATCGGACGCTAGCTTAGCAAAAAATGTACACTATGTACTGTCATTTTAAGAGTATGTACAGTTACCTATTTCATTTAGGAGATAGGCCTACCTCTCTTTATTACACTTGACTTCATTATTTTAATTTTCTCAGGTCTGTCAGACAGGTCTGTCAGTTCTAGGCGCCCGGGTAGCTCAGTTGGTAGCGCGCACGCCCATATATAGAGGTGTACTCCTCGACGCAGCAGCTGTGGGTTCGACTCCAACCTGTGACCCTTTGCTGCGTGTCGTTCCACCTCTCTCTCCGCTTTCATGTCCTAATAAATAAAGGCATAAAATGGCCCCAAAATTATCTTTAAAAAAAAGATTTGTCAGTTATTACCAAGTTATTTGTTTCCACAATTTCATTTTAAGATGGAAAAAAGACCCTGGTGTACTACGCTATAATCCATGAGTCATTTGTACGCCCTGTTTTTAGATGCCCCTGAGGATGAGTAAGCAATGAAAATTCTTCTCCACTAAATATGAGTGGAAACTCTTTATTCTGCCAATGTGAACACACAATACACTTTGAGCTAAATAGGAATGGGGGCTTGGCAACAATAATTATGGGATAAAGCTCCTTAATGAATTGTGTATATTTGAAATCTATCCATATTATTTCACATAAGAAAATCTAATGTTCCCACATTGAATTGTACAACAGGCAGTTTCAGCCAAGTAATCTGACTGGTCGAAGACACGTTCCAACTCTGCTGCTGATTTTCACAAAGCTGTTGAAATGCCAACTTTTATTGTATTCAGAGAGCTATTGTTTTCTTTTTATTGCTTCATGCTTTTTTAACTTTTCTTCAGAGCAGTTAAGGAGAATATAATAATGAGTTAACATTAACTGTTAAATGCTGTGTATAAGGTCATTATGTCTGTATACAACTTCTCTAGAGTAACAATATTTTAAAATGTTTAGGTACTTAAGTACTCATTTTACTTATTCTGTTACAAGTAAAAGTCATGCATCAAAATATAAAGTATGAAAAGTAAACAGTCATTATGCAGAATGGCCCATTTAAAAACATGTATATTATAATATTGTATTTTAATATTGTAATTATTATTGATGCATTCATGTTTGCATCCATTTAATGTTGCAGCTGGTAAAGTTAGGACATATTTTAATTACTTTATGTACTGTGAATTTCCTGCAGGGATCAATAAGAAACTAGCGACTAAAGTTATCAGTTAAAAAGGAGTAAAAGGTACAATATTTGCCTTTTAATTGTAGTCGAGTAGAAGTATAAAGTAGCAGAAAAAGGAAATACTCAAGTAATGTAGAAGAACTTCAAAATTGTACTTAAAGGGTAACTGCCTTTTCTTTCAACCTATTTTCCTATGTTTTTGTGTCCAAGTGACTGATGGGAACAACAATCTTTGACATTGGTCCAGTATTAAGCAAGAACGCTGCAGTCGGCAGTGGCAAAACAAGATACAATGTAAGTTAATAGGGCAATTGTCCACCTTGTATTTACCTTCACAAAAGTGCACATATTGCCACTGACAGGCTCATATATTAATATTCTAAGTGTCTGACAACATTATGGAAAGGATCTCTTCAGAGATAGACCTTTAAAACCTCTTTGAGACCTTTTTGTTTAACCAGAAACAGCTCTGAAGTTGCTGGCGCTAAACCCACCAGACTCCACTTAAAAAAGCAGAACTTTTAGCATGTAGAGAGCCAACATATTTTCACATGTAAAATCGGTAAAATATGTGTTTATTTCAACCAAAAATAGAGTTGTGATGTTTGAAAAAGTGGAAAGACGACCCAAAATGGCTTTTCATAGTTTTATTTTGTTTCTGTCGGCTTTGAATGAAGTGCATTTTACGATGCTAAAATTACTTTATTTTACATGGAGTCTGGTAGATTTAGCGAACGCAATTTCACAGATGTTTTTATGTTTAAAAAAAGGATCTTACTCTTTAACAGAAAGGTCGACCTCCTTAGAAATTCTTTCCATAATGTTGTCAGATACTTTGAATATTAATCTGAGCCTGTCAGTGGCAAAACAAGCACTTCTGTGAAGGTAAATACAAGGTGGACAATTGTCCTATTAACTTACACTGTAGCTTATTTCGCCGCTGCCGACTGCAGCGATCTTGCTTAATACTGGACCAATGTCAAAGATTGTTGTTCCCATCAGTCACGTAGACACAAAAACATAGGAAAATAGGGCCCAGGTTGAAAAAAAAAAAAAAAAAAAAAAAATGGTAGTTACCCTTTAAGTACAGTACACGAGCGTGGAGATACTTGAATAACCAATTAAATTTAAAAAAAAAAAAAAAAACTAAATTTTGTTTATTTTTACTGTAGAACAGAACATTTAGTTAAGTCCTAAGGAATGTCCCAGGACACATGGAGTGTTTTTTACTAAAGTGGTTCATTAAGCTGTTATTAAGCATCAACTCCATCCTCTGCCCCCAGCTGTGAGAAGGCGTGTCACAGGAAATGCCAAGCACGATGCTCCTGCCAGAATGGTGGTATTTGTAAAGGCAAAGGGATCTGCGATTGCCCACCTGGATGGACGGTAGGTTTTAAAGTTAAAACTTGCACTGACACTAACCTTTATGTTATCCGTGGAGGTTGCCAGATTTTGAATTAGCCTTATGTGTAATATTCCAGCTGGCTCCAAACTTTGGACGACCAGTCCTGTTATTTCTTGAGATATTTAGAAGCCAACCTGTTATCTCTGTCTGGATACATGTAGATGCAAGGTTTTCCACTTATGTCCTCATGGAAGTGTATTTGTCTTTGGAAGACATGCATGAGAAGAGACATGATTGTGATTCCATCAGAAAGCAAACTAGACGATTATTTTCTGAGTAACTGCATAAATTGTAAAGTGGCTACGTTGGTTCTCCTTCCAGTTTTTGCAACAATGCATCTTGGCATTTCTTTCTAACTCATCAAAGTTTATTTCCCTTATTACGCTGCAGGGTGCATTTTGCACGGAGCAATGTTCGGAAGGAAGGTTTGGACCAAACTGTGCTGAAGAGTGTGTCTGCCACAACAGGGGCAAATGTGACCCCGAATCTGGACAGTGCCAGTGTGCTAAAGGTTTTACTGGTAACAGGTGTGTATGTGGAAGTGTTTTATGTGGCTGCTTTTGACTGTTCTTGTGCATGGGGCCTTCCTATAAGTCCATTTAACCCAAGGGACAGCTTCTTTCTTTAAGAACCAAAACACACAACTTTCTAAGACTGTAAGTGAATGCTTATATTTTGTTTTCCTCATACACTTGATGTCCTTTGGTATTAAAGCATCAGGTTGGTTAATATGAGCATGCTGTGTGCAGTTACTGATGTCAGATTGCATGATTTCTAGTCACCGAACGGTTAGTCTCGCATTGCCAGACTTATCTCCACAACGCTGCGGAGGAATGTCTGGCTATTCCACACAACATTCCTGGATAGGAGAATAAACGGTCATGGGTTGTTTGCATTTCTTTAAACCAATCACAATCATCTTAGGAAGCGCTAAGCTCCAGACGCAGCAAGTGTGGACCTGCAAAATAGTCACGGGAAAGATCTTGTTTTGGTGGAACATTTGCACCCTGCAAAAGAAAACGGCACATAACAATATTAAATTAAGATTAGCTGGATAAATGGTTAAACGTAATTTGCTCTTAGCAGTGTATCCCCGTGTGTATTTTGTCCATAGCAAATCCTCGCCAATAGGTCCCAAAACGTCCAAGTTAGAGAGTAAATGCCATAAACATATTCGTTGTAAATCTTTACAATCATTCCCATAATGAACCAAGCAGGCCAGCCTTGTTGCATGATCCAAATTTTCCTTAAAACTTGATATTTTCAGCCTTCAACAAATACAGCCTTGGTTAACATCAATAACCTTCTAAACTTGTTACTGCCATCAGGTGTAATGAGGAGTGTGCTGCAGGCACTTATGGTCAGAACTGTAAAGGTGTGTGTGACTGTGCTAACGGCGCACGCTGCTACAACATCGATGGAGGCTGCTTGTGTGAGCCAGGCTTCCGTGGTCCACACTGCAGAGAAAGGATGTGTGCACCCGGTAAATACGGCATGCTCTGTGAACGCACGTGTCTCTGCCAGGACAAACACACACTCAGGTAAGTGGGTGTTGTCAGGAGAAGAAGAGAGGATTTAAGCTTAATAAACATTTCTCTGAGGAAGTGCTACTCTGGAGGCAGAAATAACCCAACTTTGGTTGAGCGAAACCTCAGTGAGCAGAGCCAATGACACAATTTTGGACAAGTTACCTAGCCAGTGGTAGCCCTATTTAGACCTTAGCTCATCCACTCCTCATTTGTGGTTAGTAACACAATGTAATGTTATGGTTTCAGATTTGTGCTGCTTTGAAGGTGAAAGTTTATTTGAGGTATTTTACAAACTCAGTCCTCATCAAGACTTTTTCCCTCATACACTTGAAGCATGACTTTAAAGTACTTCTAATAAAGCAAATCTTACCTTCACAATGCTTGTCTTAATATATTTTGACGTCCTCAACACATCATGCTGGTGGGCCTGATGAGCTTGTTGCTGCCACCTCAGTCCGTTAAACGACTAGGAGTTTTTGAGTGGTTTTCCTTCTTCTGGACAGGGCTAACGTTAGCATCCTGGTACCTGGAAAAAAAAGAAACAGGTCAAAATTATTTGTATTCCTTCGTATTATTGAAGGCTAGCCAATTAGATAGATGGCTAAGAGTTTGTTTAAATGTAGTGCAGGTTAGCTAAGGGCTAACGTCAGCTGTAGTTCTTTTTAGTTGGTCACTCAAGTCAGGCTTCATAATATTGTAGCTAGCTCTTCTTCTTGTAGAATTAACAGAGTAGATATGTTGTAGCTAGCTTTGCTCTTACTGTAGCTCCTAACTGTTATCACTAGCATTTGCTTTACTGAGGCTGAATGGCTCCACCCATTCTGTAGTCATTAAAGGCCCTACACACCCAAGTCAAACCCAGACAGATGTTTAAATGTTACCTGATTAGACCCTCAGGGCTGTGTGGGCGTATGCAGACTGTGCGTGATTGACATCTCCCAAACACTCCTGTTGCACCTGTGGAGGTGGGACAACTAATTAACCAGAATAATTGAAAACACCTGTGTGGGTGTGCATGTTTGCTAATTAACTTAGCTTAACTGTCTTCAGGTTCACTGGCTCCAGCAGCTGAGATGTTTTTTCAACCAATGAGATTATTTCTGATTTCAGAACAGACCTGCCTGTCAGAAATGACTGTATCAATACAAAAATATGTGGTAGAAGTAAATACACATATCCTAATAATAATAAAAATGAGGGAAGAAAGTGGGTTCTTTGGCAGAGTCAGCACATTCTCACTGTTCATTTGTATTTTGTAGCAACTTCACCATATTTACTTCTATTTCATTGTCCAGCTGCCACCCAATGAAAGGAGAATGCACATGCCAGCCAGGGTGGGCAGGACTGTTTTGTAACGAGACCTGCGCTCACGGTTTCTATGGTCATGGTTGCCTGGAGCCGTGTCTGTGTGTGAATGGTGGGGTGTGTGATAGCGCCACCGGACAATGCCACTGTGCCCCTGGGTATACGGTGAGTGGTGCAGTTTTGAATGATTAAGTTAGTAATCAATTGATTAATTAATAAATTAAGTTTGTGAATCTTTTTTTTCTTACTAATTTCTGTGCTGGTAGCTCTAACATCTAACGACCTATTGTTATTGTATGTTTATGTCACCTATCATCTGCCTTCTAGTTTTATTAAAGTTAATATTATTTATTATTGCAGGGGGTTCACTGTGAGAGTCAATGTAAAAGTGGCACCTATGGCAAGAACTGCTCTCTGGAGTGCTCCTGTGAAAACTTTGTTGACTGCTCACCAATTGACGGGACTTGCTTCTGCAAGGAGGGTAAAAAAATATTCACTCAGAAATGTTATGATTGTGAAATGTTTGATTGCCTGACAGTCAATGCTTGACCTATTGACAGACCCATGAATGCATGACTGGAGCAAAAATGGTGAAATAACCTTCTACATAACATGGCTGTCGGTTCTCTGTGTGTCTGCAGGCTGGCGTGGGCCGGACTGTTCCACCCCCTGCTCTGAGGGAACCTGGGGCCCAGGATGCAACGCCACCTGCCACTGCGCCAACGGGGCAAAATGCAATCCTGCAGATGGATCCTGCACCTGCACAGCGGGCTGGCAGAGGGCGCACTGTGACCAACCGTGCCAGGTAAATGCCTGGATATAAGGCTTGCTTGACCTACTTTTGTTAATGAAGTGGTACAGAGGTGGGCATCAGATAATCTCAAACCAGACAAAAAGTGTATTTTTATGACTTGTTTTTATGTAGCGAGTTCTTTAATCCAAGACAGTATTTTCTTTTAGGAGACAATAAAAGTAAACTTGAATACAAATACAAAAAATATATATTTCCGCAAACCTACTAATTGTACACACATCATTCTGCACAGGGAGTAGATTTTACCACCACTTCGTTAAATGAAAAAGTAGTTAAACTGTAGCCTCTAGCCAGTGGTCTTTGAATTATTCAAACAGCCACTAATACAGACAATTATCTGAATAATGAAAAAAATAATTATTTAATGAAACGTGCATCTTTGATGTGTAGTACAGTAAGATCTTAGGTCATAAAGACTTGTTTCAGTTTAAAATGGGCAAATAAAAGGTAGCTAAAATAAGATAGACAATCACTTTACACAGGAAAAAATAAATATACTTTACATACATAGTAAAATAGCATGCATTAACTGAAATAAATAAAAGTTGAAAAAATATGAAATAAAGGGAGGTGCGAAGTAAAAATTCAGGTGTCATGTTTTAATGAAAAGATCAGTTTTAATGTGTGAACCTTCCTTCTCTGTTGGTCTCCCAAAGCAACAGAAAATGTTCTGGACTCAAGCCACAGCATTGCATGAAAACACATGCCACTTTGTAAAATAATACTAACTGTAAAAGATAAGACAAATGCACTATATGTTTATTCTATGTCAAGCTGAGTAGAAAAATGAACCACTATCTTTGATAAGACTAATACACAAATCATAAGGGTGATAATTAAACTGTACAGAACATGTCAGTTCTGATTGGATTGTCTGTAGAAACGTCCAGCTTTTCATCCCTTACCTCACCCTCTGTATGCTTTAATCTGTGTTTTGGATGTGTGCGCCTCCTGTCTGTGCCATGCCAAACCACCAGGCTGTCTATACAACAACACATTGCCAATGTAGTATTTTGTCTGACTCTGACTGAGCTGGCCTAACGTTGAAGAGATTCCCCTGACAATTCTTTGCCCGTTGGCATTTGCTCACATGTGCAGATGGGCACGTTTGGGCCAGGCTGCCTGAAGAGGTGTGATTGTGTTCATGATGACGGCTGCCAAGCTACCACCGGGAAATGCCGCTGTCTGCCAGGTTGGTCGGGTAAGTGATGACGTCCTCTTGGTGTCGCTGCCAGCTTGGCTTTGGTACCACAGATAAGTCTGGTCCAACAGACCTAAATGAGCCACAGGCTTTAAACCACTTTGTCTCACTTTGATTCTGATTGTGCTGTTCTCTGAACTAAAGGACCACCAGGGATGCTATGTATTTTTGCCCATTAATTTTAATCACCCCTACTTTACATTACTAATACCATTTGTTAAACTAACAGTTTCACGATCTCCCTGCAGCTTTTTGTTTTCATTTAAAAAGCTGTATAGTATAGGCAATACATCACAGAGAAACAGCTTGTTAATTTTTATGTTCTTTTTTTATAATCACATTTAGTGTTGGAGGAAGTATTCAGATCCTTTACCTAAGTAAAAGTCCTGCATCCAAAATCTCACTTAAGTTAAGGTACAGAAGTACGATCAGCTTAAAGTATTAATAGAATTAATAGTACCCATTATCCAGAAAAGAATTATCCCCAAGTGTTGTATTATTATATATTGTATTATTGTGTTATTAATACTGATGCATTAAAGTATAATCTTACTGTTAGTTTGTTGAGGTGGAGTAAATTTTAACTACTTATATCTACCTAGATATTTTACTTTATAACAATGCATCATATTTTACTAAGTACTACTATTATAGAGTAGCATAAAATAAAATTACCCAAGTTAAGTACAAGTACTTTTTAAAATTGTAACGTCGTATTCCTTCTGATTATAATAGAAAAAACAAATATGACAACTTTTTCAGACTTTTCATACAGTTCTAAAATGAATGTAAACCAGTGTCTTTGTGGATGGAAGGAAATCAAACTTATGCTACGCTATACATCAGTCAGCAGTATTAAGTATACACAATGTGTAATTAATGGACTGAAACATGCACTTACAGATTATTGCATCAATACTTGTAAACTCGTCTTGAATACTTTTGCATTTGATAGTTGAATAAATGTTACTTGTTATATGTGCTTATTTCTACAAAGGTAAATTTTTGAATGCGTGACTTTTACTTGGATGGAGTATAATATCTCCATCAAGGTACTGCCAATTTTACTTGGATAGGAATACTTCTTATAACACAGTAAGAGTGGGCTTGCACTGCTTCTTTCATCCGCTCTCCATTTTTTTCCCTCAAGGTTCTCGCTGTAACGAGCCATGTTTAAAGGGCCTGTGGGGGCGCAACTGTAACCAGTCCTGTTTCAAGCATTGCCCCAACAGTGACACGTGCTTGAGGGAAACTGGAGCGTGCGTGTGTCGCCCAGGCTACTGGGGAGACACCTGTCAGAACAGTGAGTGTTGTTGTCAGCCAGCAAAAATCAGATCAGATCAAGACCAGAAGTGTACTGGATTGACTGTGTAACATCTGGCTTGGCTCACTCTTTATTGCTTTGTCTCCCAGAATGCAGAGCTGGTATGTATGGTGACCTGTGCAGCATGTCATGCCCATCCTGTGGCCAGTTGTACCGCTGCCACCATGTGACAGGAGAGTGTGATTGCCTACCTGGATACACTGGACCCAACTGTGATCAAGGTTGGCATCGACACCAATAATCATCCACACGTGCAAATCATCCAAACTCATTTAATACATAAGCACATGGCATAGATGTTACAGAGCTCTCCTACATTCATATCAATATAATCTAGCGCAGGTAAGGTTATATATGACATTGTGTGTTTTACAGTTTGTCCAGCTGGCTACTATGGCAAACAGTGCTCTGAAGTGTGTGTTAACTGTGCCAACAACTCCACATGCGACCACCGGGACGGTCACTGTGAATGTTTGCCTGGCTGGACTGCTACTGACTGCTCCATACGTGAGTGCAACATCATATAGCAATTAGAAAAGTCAAACATGAAATATGACTGCTGAGAGAGGAATACAGCTGATTGCTGCATCAATCACAACATCACATCCAAGAGGGGCCTTTAGAGTTATTAACTTACTGGTATTATGGGTGCAAAAGCATCTGTTGTCACCAAAATATTGACAGTTGTAATACATGCCCTGTTAAGTGTTATTGTTTTGCTTAAAATATGTATAGTCGACAGCAATTGTTATTTATCATCGATCAATCTGCTGATTATTTTCTCAATTAAGCATTGAATCTGTAAAATGTCAGACAAGAGTAAAGTTCCCGTCATATTTTTTCACATATTGCTTGTTATATTCGACAAACAGTCCAAACCCCAAAGATATTCAGGTTACTATCCTATATGACAAAGATGAAATGGAATAAAAAATTAAGAAACAAGTTCTAATTGTACTGAGAATTACACCTACTTCCAAAAAAGGAAAACGTGTTCTGGTTTATTGGCATTTCTTTAAACCAATCACAATCGTCTTGGGCGGTGCTAAGCACCGGAGAAAAGCCGCGGTTCCCCTGCAAAATAAGCTAAAAGTGTTTTTAGTCTTACAACAGAAAACTCAGATTGGACAGTCTAGCTAACTGAGAAAAGGTTAACCATAGTCCACATATATCGACCGGAGTTTAAAATGCCAACACAAAGGTAGCCCAAGGCAATGGATATCCGGCCAAAGTTCTGCACTCAGACCTGTTCCTGTCCGACTAACCTCATCTGTGACCGATACACTGGAGACTGTATGTGTGAAAGTGAATCAGAAGACTGTAAACAAGATATATAGATACAAACAGGTTTTTTAAATATTTTTTCTTAAAAAGTAGTGGATAGAAACATGATATTCCATGTGTAAAGTCAGTGGCTTCTATGACTGTCCTCTTTCCATCTCATAGGTTGAAAGTTAATGAAAGTTGCTTTAGTTGCTGTTCTTGATTTTTCTTTCCACCTCCTGTTTGACAGACTCGTCTGAGCAGTCGGGGAGCGTTATGGTCCCCCTTCCTCCTGGTGAGAGGGAGTCGTGGGGAGCCATTGGCGGCATCGTCGTGCTCGTCATCCTGGTGGTCTTGCTGCTGGCTCTCCTGCTGCTCTACCGCCGCAGGCAGAAGGACAAACAGAACAACACGCCGACCGTGTCCTTCTCCACCAGCCGCACAGTCAACTCTGAATACGCTGTTCCAGGTATGTCAATGTCATATACCTTATTAGTACAGTGGTGGAGGAAGTACTGAGATGCTTTATATTATCTCATATAAAGCTCATATTATGCTAAGGCTTTTTTTCCCTTTCCTTTATTGTGTTATATATCTTTTTTGTGCATGTTATAGGTTTACAAAGTGAAAAAGCCCAAAGTCCTCCCCAAAGGGACTTACCATCTCCAACAGAAAACACTGTTCACAAACTGCTCCAAACAGCTCTATTGTAGTCCAGCCTTTACTTCAGAGACAAACGTGCGTCACTTTGTAACACACGTTATAATGCTTGCCTAGCTGCTAGCGTGGCATGCCCTCATACTCTGCTTCTGACTGGCTAGTAGTCCTTACCTAGCTACTGAGCATGTGCGACTCCCAACAAAGATGGAACAGAAGTGAGATGCCTCACTCTGTAGCTAAAACAGAGAGCTCAACACACAGGGTGAAAAGAGGAGCTGCAACAATGTGTAGTACAACAAAAATATGGTGTTTATTGAAAATTAAACCATGTAAACCTATTCTGGTATAACTTCTTAATACAATTATGAACCTGAAAATGAGCATAATATGAGCACTTTAAATAAAAGTACCAACACAACAATGTAAAAATACTAAGTTTGGTGTTTAAATCTTACTGAAGGAAAAGTACAGCAGTATTATCAACTAAATGTACTTGTTTTGCAGAAATTGGGCCCTGTTACTGATATAATTAAAGTTATTATTGCTGGTACATTTATGTGTAAGCGGCATTTCACGGTTGTAGTTGGTCGAGGTGGAGCTTGTTTAAACTACTTTATAATACAGATAGGTGGTTTATTCAAGTGGTTACCAAACTCGCAACGGGTCAGAAGATAAATCAGAGGATTCATGAGATGATTAATGGGGAAGTAAAGAAGAGAAAACTATTCTGCTACATAGAGACTTTTCTCTATTCTTTGCTTTTTGTCTAATATTGGATCATGTGACCTCTTTGGCCCTATACGTTTATATATCTTTTTACGTTGTTATAGTTGTTCTTGGTCATAATGTGGTTTTAGTTGTATCTCACTGTTGTGTTTTTGTAACACGTGTGTGGAGAGATGCAATTTATTGACCTTGAGGTAATTTCATTGCAGCAGACGTGAGTCCATGTGTTTATTTTGGCCCACAGATGTTCCTCACAGTTACCACCACTACTACTCCAACCCCAGCTACCACACACTGAGCCAGAACAGGCCTCCGCTGCCACACCTCCCCAACAACCATGACCACACCATCAAGGTGAATGTCACCTCCATTACATCAGCGCAGTGATCCAATACTTTAGGTATGGTTTTCAGACCTCCATAGCAACTGTAGTGCAGCACCGCAAGAAATGTGTAATTTATCCAGTCAACAACAGCTGGTCGTGTTTTCAGGGCCATGAAATCATAAAATGTTGACCCAGTAAGTCAAAACTCTTTAGTTTTTATGTCAAAAGCCTACATTTAACTAAGTACATTTTCTTTGCATTGATGACATCTGATTTGTTTATTATCCTGTCTGTCATACAGAACACCAATAACCAGCTGTTCTGCAGTGTGAAAAACATGGAGAGGGAGAGACGAGGCCTGTTTGGGGTTGAGAGCAACGCCACCCTACCTGCAGACTGGAAACACCACGGGCCTCGCAAAGACTCAGGTCCGTCAGGGTGACTCTCCACTGTGTGATTCACATTCAGGATCAGTTACGTAATCCATTTAGAGCAGACACTTGTGCAGATGGACCTGCAGCAGTAGAGTAAAATGAAATGAGTGGATTAACATTTCCAAGCTATTAATAATAAGGAGTTGGTTTCCTGACCTCCTGACCGCAGCTACATAAGCAATTATCTGTAAAATCTCCAATTTACTGCTTATATAACCTTCTGCCAACATAATTCAGTATTTCCTTATTATGGGTGTTAGTGGAAAGCTTAATATCCAATAGTAGTCAAAGGCTTTTCACCAGGACAGAAGAATCATTCAGGGGAAAACATTGAATTTGTTTGTATTTAACAATACAATAAACATTCTTAAAGACATTGAGCACCAGCAGAAAATATCAGCTATCAGTGTAAAAATATATATATATATATATATATATATATATATATATATATATATATATATATATAGAAAACGGCCTTTAATACCACACACATTATAAAATGACAGCAGCGTAAGTTCAGGGCAGAGACAGACACGAACAGCTGAGAAGAAAGTTCTCTTTCATACACCAAAGTTTATTGTCCGTCACATTTCCTTTTGGACAGAAAATCATTTTAGTCAACAGTGTACGTTTGATATGAGACTATAAAAACAATAAGAACTTCATAAAAAAGTGGTAGTTGCATTGCCAGTGTTCACTCACCTGGTATTGATTTTGCAGGTTTCCAAAGCGGATTATCTGCTTTTGATTAGTTTGCCATAAATGAATATGAAGATACCAGATTTGTCTTTTATTGTTTACAGGAGCTTTTGGAATCGATCGGAGCTACAGCTACAGTGCCAGCCTCGGAAAATATTACAACAAAGGTAGTTCATCACCCTATTTTCAGCCTTTTTCTCTCTTCTATTACCTTCGCGAGAGAGTATGAATACCAAAACTACATCAGCAAGAGGATGCTAGCAAAAACTATAGGTGCAGTATAGTGTACGGACTAAAGACTCACTGACCTCGATCCTGCTGTTGTGCCCAGTGTTGTAATGTAACGAAGTACAAATACTTTGTTACTGTACTTAAGTAGGATTTTCAAGTATCTGTACTTTAGTTCGTTATTTATATTTCCGGAAACTTGTACTCTTACTCCACTACATTTCCTAAATGTATCTTAGTTACTTGTTACTACAAAATAAAATCCCAAGAAATTTGTTACAATGGAAAAAAGCAGGTTTGGCGAATTATTGCTTCTAGATTGCAAGTTAATGCATGCTCCATTCCACTTGGTCACGTAATGCATGTTCGTTGCCAAGCGGTAAAAAAAAGCATAATAACTGATAGTGTCATGGAAGCACCTGCTGTAACAGACGATGACCCCGACGATAAATATTAGATACTTTAACACTTTTACTCAAGTAATATTCTAAAAGGAGACTTTAACTTCTACCAAAGTATTTTTCTGGTAAGATACTTGTACTTTTACTAAAGTATTGCTTTCAAGTACTTTATACAAGACTGGTTGTGCCACACTTTTCTGACTCTCCACATGTACTTCGGATGTGTTTTAACTTCCCTCTCTTTGCGTCCTGTGTGGTGACAGAGCTGAAGGACGCAGTGGCGGTGAGCAGCAGCTCTCTGAACAGCGAGAATCCTTACGCTACTATCAAAGACCTGCCAGGCCTGCCCTTCTGTCCCCCAGAGAGCAGCTACATGGAGATGAAGTCAGCCGTGCCCAGAGAGCGAGCGTACACTGAGATCAGCCCGCCACCGTTCAACACCGCCACCTTACGCAGAGGTGAGCACTTTAGACCTCCTTCAACAATTTTGCTCAATGGTGTTTTAAGCCCCCAACATCTCCTTCCAGGCAGCGCTGCAACCGTTGACTTCAAGGCACCTAACCCTAACCATAACCATAACCATTGCCTAATTGACTTCAAGGCAGCACTGCGACCGTTGAGTTTGACTTTTTCACAAAACAGTTGGTTGATACTTATTATTATTTTAAGACATTTTGCTTGTCAAACAGTGTAACTTGTAATTGAAACTAACTAATCAATTGACTAATCAACCAATAGACTGTTTTAGCTCTAATCCCTGTCAGGTCAATTAGTGCAATTCTTTTGGACAGCATAACTTCAATACAAACATTCATCATCCATCCTCCTTTAATCAAAATCAAGACTGTGCACACATTTGTCAACCCATTTTCAGACTTAAAATAATGATGAAAACTATTAAGTTTCTTTTAGGGTCCCGATAGGTCAAACATTAGAACAGGACTTGTGCTCTGCAGATGGAGGATGGGCTTCCTGAAGGCAGAGGATAATTGAACAACCAGAAAGAGGAAGAGCGGGAGAGAGGATGTCCTTTTATTAGTCCTGCATTTTATTGTAGACACCAGTACATACATCAACATAAAGTGTGACTAATCAATGATGATGTTGTGTTGTATTGTCGTAGGTTAGGAGGCAAAACCTCAATATCAATCTTTTTTCCTCTACTGAAATAGATTAACACCCGTAGTCTGGAGCAAATTGAGTGAGGAAAATTGAGAAAAATAGCACTTCCCTCCATGAATAACTGTTATTTACTCTCACTCTATTACAAGCAGAAGACTATGGTTAATGATAGAAAAACATATATTTTACAACAGCTTTGCTGTCAGTGAATAAAGGGTACAAAGTATGTGTAGTAATAAACTCTAACACACTATAATGTAGCAGATTTAAGGATTTTTTTGATAGTAACGTATACATTTTTCAGTGTTTCATCCCATCTGTGTGTTGAGCAGACAATTCATTATTGTTTTTATAAAAGGAAAAAGAATATTTGCTTTAAGCAGAACAAAGTTCAAAACATACTCTGTATACCTGTATTTATTCTTCAACGGCCACATTTTGTACTACTTTTACTATATAATACAATTAGATAGTACAATCCTTCTATAATAAACCCTTTGTTAGAGAGCTTTTGTGATTTAGACAACGGGTGGATGTGCACCCAGGGACAGCACACATAAGCATGATGGCGCAAAGAAATAGATAGAGATAGCTAGGTAATATACGAAAGGTATTGAATATTGAAGAAAGATGAGTTGACTCAGAAAGAGACAGATTAAGCGGGAGCAGTGGTTTTGTTGCATGGTACAAGTGACGTGACTTGTATATTTTTCTATGATTGGTTCGCAGAATTTATTACGTAAATTCGTAGTAAATATCTGCGCGTAACCACGCCCAATTAAAACCCAGTACCAGGAATTTAAGAGAAACTTAAATGACAATATTTCGAATTTGGATTGAAACTAAATAGTAATACTTTTAGATATGTATTATGTATTTAAGATCCTAAATGACATAGTTAGAAGGCTATTGTGGATTTGGGTATCCAGTGGCTTTAACCCTTGTGTTGTCTTCCTGTCGACCATGCACTGGTTGTCCTCCAACAAAATTAACTCCCGGTCTGTTTTGCCTTTTTTTATGAAGCATAAAGTATAGTATCACCCAATTCTATTGTGCACCTTCTAGCCAACTTCATTCGAATTTATTACCAATAGTTTTACATTGTTTTTTAATTTTTTATTTATGGTCAATAATCCACATTTACTGTACATGAAATTATACCTTATTTTGGAGTAAAATAGGCAGAAATTATGAATTATTTTCACTATAGTGAAGATCAGATGAATATATGTTGATGGGTTATCACAGACTGGTATATGTCAATGTTTAGTCAGGAAACTGTTTTGAAACCATTTTATTATTTTGAATGGCAGAACATATTTCTGATAAAGGAACTTTGAAAACAACACAAGGGTTAAGTAAATCTCAAGACCAGTCGAGTCTGGGTCAAGATCGGATTAGAAGCATGAAAAAAAGATTTTTCAGCATGTGCTCTGTGCCACCCTGTAGTTCAAAGAAGTCTCAATACTATTACCATGCAGTACACAGGTGTAATCTATATGCAGTACCAGGACGACACATAATCAAACCAGTTGTTAAAACATGAAAAATGTGATCATTTCAAATGACACACTCTCATGTGTCCGTTTATCTCAATGTGTTCATCTTTTCCCCCCAGAACGTCAGAGTTCCCTCGGTCACGCTCCACATGAGGACCCCCAGAGCCACTACGACCTCCCCGTGAACAGCCACATCCCGGGACACTACGACCTGCCGCCTGTCCGCCGCCCCCCCTCCCCCAGGAGAGCACCTCAGTGACAGTCACAGCAGCAGAGCAAGTTTCCCTCCTCCTCACTCTGGGGATGATTTCTCGCAAAGACAGAGCAAACCTGTACGCTCTTCTTTGATAATCAGAGCTCCAGACCGGCACCTAGTCCCACGAAGGAACTATTGTTTACTGGATGCCCTCCTGTCAACTCAACACTGCCCCTCTGTGGGCTTAAGTGGTACTCGCTTCACCGTGACAGACTTGTCATCCAGACTGGGGAGCCAGCAGGCTGCGGGGAGGAAGGTTGGTCTGTGGCAACGCCAGCGGGGCTTCCGCTGCATTCACCTCCCATGGGAAAAATAAGCCAGAAGACTTCACTGTTAAAAGCAGAAACTTTGAAATGTTTATGTCTTTGAACTCATCTAAACGGGCTGTAATTAAAGTTTCCCAGACATTTTGCATGTTCAAAAGGCCCCCTTTCGGTCTTCATCATCAAAAACATCTAATGAACACATTGAAGATTTCTAAATTTAGGTATTTTACTTTTTTAAAATCTAAACTTTTTTTTAACAGGCAGCTTTGGATGAACTCATCACAGCTGGAGTTCTTTTAGATTTGCTCATCGAAAAACCTTGTCGACCTCAAAAAAGGAACGAGACAAAGGTCATATAAAGATGTCCTCTTGTATGATACATACAAGTTTGTTTTGTTAGGCAAAATTAAATCCTGCCAGGCTTTGGTCTGAGACACATTAAAAAAATGTTTTTATTGCTGATATTCAGGTTTCCGAAATCTGGAGAAGTCAGGTTGTTTCATCCAAGTACCAAAGATTTCCAAGATGAACAGCATTTTCTTCTCCAACAATTGACACACATGTCCCCTGTTTGTTTAAACAAACGTATAGCTGCTGTCAGATGAAAACTTTGTAAATATACAAATGAATATATTGTTAGTTCCACAGTAATGTAGAAGACCAGCCCTATTTTAAGATGTTTTAAGGGGGTTTCTGACCAAAGATCGCACATGTATGCTCAATAGATATCAAAAGCTCATAAGCTCATAATAAACCATCATTAAATGGGGCATTACAAGCCAAATCAAAGCAGCATTATGAATGTCAATCAAGTGTCTTATGGCATCTTTTGTCTTTGCATGGTTTTTAAAGGGCCAGTTCACCCAAAATTCCACAATAAGTATTAATGTATTTTTTTTTTTTGTCAACCAAAGTCTTGTGTTGCCTCTAAATCATTTTAGAAATGCTATAAAGTGTTTTGTATCAAATTAAGTTAATTGGTCAGTCAATCAGATAATAGAAACCCTCTGCACCAAAAGAATGTACATTGAGCTTTAAATGCTATAGTTTTGGGTAGAGCTTCAGCTTTTTTTTTTTTTTATACATATGGACATATATTTTTTAATGTAACCATGGAAATGTGTAAATAATGTAAATAAAAATAGCTGCACTTTTGAATGACAATGTTCTATATCAATGAAATATTAACAGGCAGTCACTGTGAAAACATTTTTTTACTCAGCATTATTTTAGAAAAGCAAAAAAAAAAAAAACATTCATTACATCGACTGAATGGCTTTTCTATAATGTTAACAGCATCATTATGATAGACAAATCCTACTTCAAGCTAATTACAACTTTGGCAGTAAAGGCTCACAACAATTCCCTTTCAGTGACATTTTAAATCCTCAAGTCCTTCAGAAGGACTCATGAGGCCTCAATCAGGACTTGAACAGGGAGGGTTCAGGATTTCACAAAGGCCTTTCTAGACTTTTCACATAAAGCGCATCTGTGGTTTGAATCTCATTTTGGTAGTGTCTTGATTCTTTACCTTAAACTAGCATTACATATAAATGTTAAAGAGCAGCTGTCTGTTTCTTAGGAAAACAAACAAGAAGCCCTGTACAGGAAGAGATTTCTTTCTGACTTAAACGCCGTCAAACACGCCTCTGAAAAACCCTGACCACACCCTTCAAATCATCTGTTCTGAGTGGGATGATTCAGTTAATAGTTGCATATATTTCACAAGTACATACAGTACTCATGTCTCATATTTACATGCACATATGAGATAAATACTACTTCTGTTAATTAAACACCACTCATCTTTGGAGATGGCCATTTCTTTAACTAAAGATTGTCATGGACTTTTTAAGGCACTTTGGGGATCATAGTGTAAAAATCAGACATCTACTTAAGCCAAAAAAAAAAAAAAAAAAAAATCAATATGGCACAATTTTTTTTTTCCAAAACAGCTATCAAGTATTTTCCATAAATTCTTTGATATACTTTTTCGCTGGAGTATAAATGACTTAACTGCAAGACTACAGTACAAGTCTACCTGCTATGCATATTTAGCAAGGCCCTCAATAAAAGCAGTGCATGAAGCCAAAATCAGAAAGTATAGAAACCACACAATCCTACTTAGATCCCAAAATCATGCTTGGGGATTTGCAAAGCCAATAATTTTTAAGAGGAAAGGGGAAAAAAAGCCCTTATGACCAGTTTTTAGGAGCAACACAAATCAGACAGCTGACAGTCACAAGACTGTTATACCAGGCATGTGGCCAAAGTACAGTGATTGCTTTTTCAGTCCTAAAGGCACTTTTGTTTTATTTAATCTGTAAAAAAAAAAATAAAAAAAAAGCTTGCTAAAATGTTTCCAAAAACTACTGTTGCATTCTGTAAATAGCAGCAACATCTTTCTATTAGTATAATGTTCATTTGGTTCAATAAGCTGAAACATCCTACAAATATATACTGTATATATGGCACCAGTAAAGACTCAAAACCTGGTATTTCCCCCAGGTAAAAAACAAATCCTAAATTTTCCTTTCATCTTGACAAAACATCTTTGGAGTTACCTAATAGGGCAACATATTTAAATGTACGTCAAACTGAGATGCACATTTAACTGGGTACATTCAACTTATCAAGCAAACAATAATTATAATTGAATTCCTTATTTCCCCACATGTTCAAAAGCCTAACCAAATACATCTCTCTGGGGTCCAGCTGTGAATTGAAGAAAAAATATTTATTTGAAATAATTATTTTCTCTGTGTATACCATAGCAGCCCAACTGTACAATCTACTGTAAAGCCACATAGAAAATGTAATACGACAAGTTTGTTTAAGGCTAAAGGTAAAAAAACAACAACTGCTGAACACCCTGAGCTTCCAGTACTTATGCTTTCTTTGGATACCTTTCCAACATAGTTTATCAAAACTAAATTAAATGTATTTTCTCTAGAGCATATAAAGATAGCACAATACTGTCCACATTTCAAATGTAAACATCACCTTAAGTAAAGATTGGATCAATTTGATAGGCGATAAACATGATAAACAAACCCCACAGGATTCATCTTCTTGTCGTCTGTATGGAGACTTATTCCTGACAGGGTTCCCTAGCTGTGCGTGTTGAGTGATGACAGCATGGCCATTAAATGTGAAACCCCGGCTCGGATCAAAGCACAAGCACTGGTCAATAGAGCTCTGTGTGTGTGTGTGTGTGTGTGTGTGTGTGTGTGTGTGTGTGTGTGTGTGTGTGTGTGTGTGTGTGTGTGTGTGTGTGTGTGTGTGTGTGTGTGTGTGTGGAGAGAATGTGCAAGAAAAGCAGGACGAGCATTAGCACAGCACACATGCAATAACATAACTTGAATATACAAACTCAAAAGCTGAATATGAAAATCCTGTGCCCTTTGCCCAAAAACCTCGAAGCAATTATAACCTTCAGATTAATCTGAATACAAAATAAGACCATATAAAAAAAAATAATAATAATAATAAAGACAAACAACCCAACAGTAGAAAATTATGTTTCTCCTTTGTGGGTTGCAGGAGGTGGTGGGTTCAGGTGAGGTGCCGTCTGGTTTTTACATGATGGAGCAGTTCTCCGGCTTAGCTCGACCCTGAAGGAGGAAGTGACACAGTGCAGCGTTTAACGTGGCGAAAATAGAAAACGTAGAAGGATTTTAACAAGCTCTATGCCGACCATAAACTACAAGACTTTGATTAAAGTGTGACACCCACTCACATCTAAAGACATTGTGTCATGGAGTTCTTATTCACAGACTATATGATTTTAAAGACTGGGGATCTTGCAGAGTCACTAGTTGCACTTCTTGGTTGTTGATGCACATTATCTAAGAGTGCAAAGATCTCACATAACTTGCTAAAACATCTTGAACACCAGTGTGTTAAATAAGTATTAATATGTGTATTATCTATGTCATGTGCGGCTCTGTTGCTGGAATTTTGTGCGGCAGAGCAACAGGGGTGTTTTCCCACGTTAACTGTGAAATGGCAGCTACACGTTTCACTGTTACAGCTGCAGCTTTGAGCACAAACGTAACGCTAAACAGCTCGTTCCTCTCTCTCTCTGCTGCAAATACGCTTAACATAGTTCAATATGCAGCTTGTTTTGTCATTTTTATTTAAAATCATATTTAATTGTTTGATGTACGAGGCACAAACTGGTCTAATCCGCAGGTTTATTGAAACTCAACTTTTCATTTGGTTTCTTGTTGGGTGAAAGCTGCTCTGTGGGGTTTTCAGCTCTGCTTGTTGGGGGCTCGTCTTAATCAAATTTACAGTTTATGGCTGTGAGGGACCTCTGTTACCTTTACACCAAATATGCTATGTTGTTTGTGTATTGCTATAGAAACCTATGCAACCTAGCTTCGTAGTTTCCACGGTCATCCTAGTTTTTATTTGCACCTAATTGAAACGCCCATTTATACTGTCGTAGTGTGTACACTTCCGCAAAAAACTAAAACAAACAATGGTCATTTGTAGTTATTTGTTAATGTTTTCATTAAATGTATGCCAACATGGAAGAAACATATTTCTAAATCAAGTTTCTTGTAAGTTTAAACTGTAAAGTTTATATGCAAGTGTTCTTGTTCTCCAAAGAGAAAGGAAGCATCAGCATTCTAGGGAAGATTTCTTCATTTTGTTGATTTACACTTTCAACTGCATTTATTATGTAATTAACTACAGAGGCCCTAGGCCAAAACTCAGTTTCAAATCATTCTATACTTTTATCGTTTACCGGTGTAATCTTGCAAACTATTTTACCCAGTAATAAAATATATAGTAAAATGTGGTTCTGCTTTATGCTGTGTAATTACTGCTGTCCATGTTGTAACACAATAACTGTAGAGTACCTGTCTGGGCTCGTTGGTCCCCATGAAAAAGGAATGTCCCACGAGGCCTTCAGGTAGACCCCCGCTGCTGCAAACACCCGAGCGGTCCTGCGTCTGCCCACAGGAGTCGCAGATCACTGTGCGGCTCCGCAGGTTGTACTCGTTGTCTGCACCGCTTGTGCTGTGGGCTCCCTGCAGGGGGCGACACACAACAGGGCGAGTAACTTAACACTGCTGCTCAACTGGGTGACGCTGCAGGAGTTGCCTCAACTGAAGAGGAACTTACCATGTCATCATCTTCATCTTCATGGAACAGGGTGCGTGTCACTTTCCTCATGGCCATTTCCTGATGGTGAATAAAGTGACAAAGTGATTAAGTAATTGCAGTAAAAAATAAATAGTAATATAAGACAAGCTCAAACAAATACAGGTGAAGTCCGACCTCTCCGTTGGCGCTAATGAGGGTGGTCTGCAGGAGGTCGCCGGTGCCCCAGGAGCTCTGGGTCTTCCACACCAGGTGAGAGGGGGGGTTGTGGGTTCCACCGCCAGATGCAGCCCAGATCTGCAAAGGTCAAAGGTCAGAGCTTGCAAGAGATCATGAACTTAACTAATAACTCTTAAGCTGCTACTGACATACAGAAAGAAGAAGCAAAGGATTCAATATTCTAAAAAATCCCTTTGTTTACATTCAAATCATGGTGTGTATTCTGTGGGCCTGCTGAATGCATTTTCTTTTTCTCAACCATTTTTTTTATGTCCAGGTTCAGAAGTTTGCAGTCTACTTCCCTGCGTTTTCACACATTGATACTTTTCTTGCCGCATTACGGCAACCTATTGATAAGTGAAAAGCGTCACTGGCAGGGAAGTGTATTATGTCACCCGCTTGCCTTTGCGCATGCACCAATACAAACAAAATGAGGACCCACTCATCAAAATACTGCTCCCCAGCACTACTAGTGGTCAAAGAAAAAATACCTTTATGCGTAGATAATCAAATCAACAATGGAAAGATCAACAAACGGACAAATCTAGTAATCTTGGTGTAACTTCGGTCACCCTTCGGTCACACGGACAAATGATGTACGTCATTCCTTGAACCCTTACTGTGTTTGGTGAAAGTGCTTTTAAAGTTTTTGCCCCGTCATCTTGGCGTGAGCTAAAAGTCACCTTAATCTAGATTATTTTATTAGCATGGAAGATTTAAAAAATAGGATTTCCTGACCGCTGAATGCACAGGTCTACAGAATTCAGATTTTCTTAGCGTTTAATGTAATTTTTCTGTTTTGTATTAAGTGTGTTGCTTGCTGTTGTTTTCTGTATGTTGAGACTTTGTAAAAGAGATTCTGAATCTCAATGGGCTCATTTCCTGGTTAAATAAAGGTTAAAAAAAAATAAAAACTTACAGTGACAGTTTCTCCGGCCTTCAGAGTGAACTTGTTGGGAAACTTGTAGATGATGGCGTTGGCATTACCTACTTGTCTCTTCACCTGCCAGTTGCCCAGAGATTGATCCTGCATGAGAGTAATGGGAAGGGAGATGGACGGTGGAACAGAACATTTAAAAACAAAATTGACTTTCTGCCCATAAAAGTTTTAACAGACCGAAAAGGCTGAAGCTACAGATATTTACAGTTATCCCTCTTACATACTCTGCTATCAAATGTAATACCAGAACGCTACTTTTGATCAAACATTGGTTAATTAGATTATCAAAAAATTGTTAGTTACGTATTATTATGTAACCAGAACAGTCTATTTAAATATTTTACCACCTTTTAAAGTGCAGTCTCAGTGCTGTGAAATCATCTTAAGCCAGGTTAAAAGGGTTGGAAAAGCCAACTGATAGAAGCACTCACTAACCTCGTCAGCCTTGTTGCTGAGACGGACGAACTTGCCCTCCAGGTCAACCTCATCCACTGTGACGCGGCCGCTGGCTGAGGCGTTCTGACTAATGCGAGTCTTGGTCACAGTCCCCCCCACCATGCTGGAGCTCTCGCTGTCGTTGTCATTGAGGCGCCGCTTCTTGGCGCTGGCTGTTCCGGAGGAGTTACGGCTGCTGGAGGCAGTGACCGCCGCTGTGGCGGCTGCAACGGGGGTGCCAGTGCCGGAGGAGTGGACCACGCGGGTGCTGTGGCTGTGGCCTGAGCCGGAGAGCACGCGGCTGGTGTGGCTGTGGGCTGAGCCGGAGGTCCGCGCCACTGTGACCTTTGTGGTGCCGCCAGGTGACAGACGCAGCCTAAAAAAGTAAAGAAGAGATTTAGATGATAGATTTAGAACAAAGCAGTCAGTGCAACATACAGCTTTGTCTGTCTTGTCCTTGTTTTTCTTTCTTTCTTTTTTTTAATGTTTTGTATTTATGTTTTTAATGTTATGCAGTAGGCTGTATAACAATCATAGACTTTATAATATTAATGGACAGAGCATGTGTGACGTCACCGAGTTGGCCGTTACGGGCGCAGCCGTCCTGGTTGTGGATGTGACGATTTTAGACGAGAGGGAGGAGTGAGGGAGGAGCCCTTCCGCTCTACGTCGCGTTACACTCTTTCACTGGCAATCACATCATAGCCACGCCCTAAAACACCCCCTGCTTTATCGCCGATTTTAAAATCAACGAGACCAAAATTCAAAAAATGAACATCATTCTGTGTTGCAGAAGACTTAAAACAAGCGATTGAGACCATAAACTCATGAATATGTTTACTGAGGTAATAAATCAAGTGAGAAGTGGGTCACTTTCTCATAGACTTCTACAGAAACCAACCGCACGCGTCGCCCCCTGCTGGAATTTAGATAGAATGCAGGTTTAAGGCACTTCTGCATTTGCAGCACTTCGCCGAACCGATGCTTTGTCCATTAATATTATACAGTCTATGATAACAATGGAGCGTGTAATGGTGACCACATGAATTTCATACTTGTGGATAATAAAGTTTACCTTGAACTTGAGCCTCACTGTTGGTTAAGTGCCTTTTTATAGCTCTTACATCCTTACTGTTCCAGTACTCTACTACTCTACCCACAGCTACTGTATCAAACACGCTCCAGTAATTGGTTGATGCTCCAAGAGCCCAGAACCAGAAGTGATCTATGAAGAACTGCTTTTGCTGTTACTGCAGCAGGCTCATAGAACCCCATCGGCTGCACTGACAGAAAGTAGAACTTGAGCTTTACCCTTCATGCAGGCATGTGTGACTGAAAACAAGCTTGGCTCAGTCACTTTGACTTTAGAACCCTGTCTTACACATCATGGCCAAAAGTATATATGGACAACTGAACATTACATCCGTGTGCGATTGTTGACCATCTCATTCTAAAACCATGGGCATAATCTGCTGCTATAACAGCCTCCACTCTTTTTGGTTTAAGCTTTCCACCAGAACCTGGCTGCAGGGATTTGCTCCCACAGTCAGGGCTTTGTGCAGACCAGTCAAGTTCTTCACATCAGCTGGGAAAAAAAACATTTATTTTTAGACCTGACTTTGTGCATGGGGGCACCTCCCCCAAGCTGTTGTTCCCCAATAAAGTTGAAAGCACGCTACTGTCTATAATATGTCATTGTATGCCTTAACAATACGATTTTCCTTTATTAAAATTAAGGGGTCCAAACCACTAAAAACCAAAAGTAAATAAGCATGTGGACAGGTATGTCTGCATGTAGGGTTATGGGGATACTAAATAGTTTGCGCTAAACTTTGCGAAGCCGATCTGTTCTTGATTAGCAAAGTCAGTAGAGATTATAATGAATGTTTTTTTTACTGTTTACTGTATTCTGACTTGTTACTGATTGTTATTTCCTTTAACAACCTGTACACCTTCATTTGCCTTAAAATGTGTCTATGTTTAGCAATGGTCTAGCTACTGTTTTACAACAATCTCACCTCTCCTCCTCTCCCTCCAGCAGCTTCCTGTAAGCGTTAATCTCCATGTCGAGGGCCAGTTTGATGTCCAGCAGCTCCTGGTACTCCTCCAGCTGCAGCATCAGCCGAGCTCGGATATCGGCCATCTCCCGCTCTTTATCCTCCAGCCGCCGCCGACTCATGTCCCGCTCCCTCGACAGGGCCTCCTCCAGCTCCCGCACCTTGGACTCGCTCGCTGCCAGCTGATTTAGAGAGAACACACATACAAAGGTTAGTCAATTAAGACCAATTAAGCAGTCTGTAGACTCCTTGTAACAGTGCAAAGTCTGCTTGATGAGTCAGGTGAAGCTTAAGGTTAAATCAATCAATGGTGCTCAGTCAGCCACAAAGCAGCGTGGCTGGTAAAACAACAGACCCCTGACAGATAATGTGACGTACAGCAGACTGTGTGTATATGCGTGTGTGCGTGTGCGTGTGTGTGTGTGTGTGTGTGTGTGTACCTGTTTCTGCAGCAGGCTGAGCTGGCTTGACATGCCCTCCAATCGCACACGGGTCTGCTGCAGCTCTTCATGAGCGGCTCCCACCAAGTGGCTGTTCCTGTCAGCTGAATGACGAGCGTTCTCCAGCTGACATACAGAGAGAGGGAAAGAGCGAGCGAGAGAGAAGGTACAGTCAGTGATCAGCAGTGGCTTCCTGCACTGAACCACCTGACTAAAACTATGCTGTTGTTTCTTTACTGTATTTCAGGGGACTGCCTTAGAGCTACAGTAGATATGAGTCTTTAGTCTCTTGCAATTTCTACTGTTAAGGTAACTAATGAAACAGTTTGAAACAGCAAAAGATTTCTCAAGTGGTCTAGTAAAACAAAGGTATGGTTTAATTTACAAGTAAATTCCAATGACAAAAACTGATGCTGTGCGTATCCACATTCCTCCCACAAGACAGTGATTACGGCTGTTAAATTCATTTCCCTCCTGTATGTAGATAAGAAACAAGCTAAAGAAGGTATGTATACACTGACTGAGTGTAGAAAGGGTGTGAATCAATATGAGTTACCTGAGCTGTGGATGTTGGACTGCTCGTCGCTCACTAAAGCGATTAGCAAACCATCTACACGTAAGGCTGAACTACAATTAGGAGCAACAGCCTCTACTTGCACTCTAGGTGGCGACAGTGTATCCTGCAGCATCCGGATGTACCTTAGAGTTGTAGGTCTTCTCGATCTCCTCCCTGTAGAGGCGGACCTGCTCCTCCTGTTGGGCTCTCATCTCGACCAAGGCCTCGGCCAGCTTGCTCTCAAACTCCTGCTGCCGCCCGGTGTCTATCTGCACGACGCTTAACTCGTGCCGACGCTTGGACTCACGCAGCTCCTACGGACACAGACAGGTTGCGGATGGCGATCAGTCTTAAGAGCGCCTAGTTTTTTAGAGTCACTTTTGTCACATGCAGAGTCTAACTTAGACTTTTGTTGATTAGAAGTCTATTTGACTTTCTCCACTCTTCAACTACTAAAAGAGTAATTTGTATTGATGTTTGCTTGCTTTTCTATTAGGCACTATAAACACTAAAATACTCCACCTGTAGAAACCTGTTACGGTCAATAAGCTTAATTGCATTGATTATTTAGTCGCTGTGCAGTAATTACTTGTTTACGTAGTAAAGAGCTCCAGCAGAGAAGTCCACCTCGCTGGTGACCTTTAAGCAACTTCTAATCATTACGTTTAAATTCGTTCTAATCACTGTTGCCAGTTGTGGTCAGGACTTTACTACAACATTGTGAAAACTGTGCCTTCATTACGGCATGAATTCAAATCTAAATCTAAAAATTGTAATACTTTTACAATTTGTATATATATATATATATATATATATATATATATATATATATATATTTCTACTTGTACTGTGTGTTTTATCATTTATGTGAAAATGAACTGAGATTAAAATAAAGGAGAGGCAAAAAGAAGAGACATATCTGAAGGGGAAATGCAAAACAAACAAGCAGGAGGTTGGAAGCGAATCAATATCCTGTAGAAAAGACAGCTGAATAAAAATAGAAGGGTTCAGGTGAAGAGTGGGAACCTCGCTGTAGATGTTCTTCTGGAACTCCAGTTCCTCCTTCACGGTCTGCAGGCGGTTCTCGGCATCCACTCTCCTCAGCATCTCATCCTGCAGCTGCCTCTTGGCATCGGCTAAGCTCCCGTCCAACTGGGAAGGAGGAGGAGGAAAGAGAAATGTTTCTTTAATCGAGGTATGCAAGTGGAAAAAAATGTAATCTGTGCAGCATTGTTTGAGCTGTGAACTATTCTTTTAAGAGAATACCACGTAGTTCCTCAGTGTGGCCAGTAGGTGGAGCAGGACCACAACTGTATCTACGTCAGTCCTTGGGTAAACTTCATTGACAAAACAAACAGCAGAGAATGCAACCTTGTCTGGCTCACCACCTTGTCCTCATTCATAATCAACTGCCTTTTTAAATTACTACTTCCAGCAGGTATTTGGGCAGTTGATTTCAAATGTCAGCCACTGCAGCTTTGCACTCCAACAACTGACTGCTTTTTCTAACAGATGGCAATCAAGAATTTTAACCCCCCCCCATACATTACAATCAATGCAGGTCTTTAGGGGTTAACAGACTGCTATTTAAACGGTAACAGGACCATAATGCATTGTGTTTACGAATTAGAGTGAATGGAAAAGACGTCCAGCGTAAGCTGAAATCATCCTGATATTAGTGTAGATGCAGCGGTATAAATAAGCATGCATTTCTGGCATTTCTTCAGGGTTTCTGAACAGGTTTTTATTTGCTCTGACTCTTGAAACGTGCCCCTCCTGCCAACAACAACAACCATGAATAAAGATGTTTTTACCTTGGCCAGTTGGGCCTTGAGGTCCTTCACTTCAGCCTCCAGGGCCCGCTTCTCTCCCAAGGCAGTGGAGAGGGAAGCATCTTTAGAGTTCAGCAGGGCCTCCAGGTCCCTCAGCCTGGCCAGCGCCGCCTCCAGGTCAGACTCCTTCTTACTGTTCCTGTAGACATGAGAGAGACAAGATGTAGACGTTAGTTTGCTGTGACCCTTCAACACTGTGTCATTATCACCCCCTGCTTTATACTTCCGTCATATCAGTGTTGGTGAGCATCTCTTTCTCTCTGGAAATGCAGCTGTATTATTATTTTTACATATTACATTATTTTGCTGTTAATGACATTGCAGTTTGGACACAGAAGATTTGGCTTCTTTGGAGCTCTGTTAATCATCTCATGTTGCTTTAAAAACTCTGTTATAGTTTAGTGGCATTGAACCTTTTTTCTCTAAATGACTTTGAACTGCTTCCATGTTTCAAAAAAGCCATACAAATAAAGTTGCCTTTGTTTTCACATAATGCACTAAAAGTTTTCTGTGAAAGGTTTACATGACAGTTAATTTGTTTCTTTGGCAACTTTGAGTCATTATATACTTTTAGCTCCCATTAGGTGTCACATCTGCTATGTTAATGATAATGTTACCCGTTCCTTCATTTCTGCTTAAAGTGAAACTTAATGAGCAGTGGACAACTGTGCTGCAGTGACAGAAGTTGTGGATGACACAAACTGCCATTGTACTGTGCAGTGAGAGCAGCAGTTGTCCACTGTTGATGTGAACTGAACTTAGGCCAACACATCAACGTACTGGTATTAGCCTTCTGTACTGAGTAAGAGCCTATTAAACTCATGTGCATGTGTTCACCGCCTCTCCACTTACATCTCTACAGGAACCAATTTAGAGTTCTGGTTGGAAAGAAAAAAATTGGATACAGCCATGGAAAAAACAATACATTCCCAGGAGAAGATAAATAGAGCGAGAGAGCGAGAGAGAGAGAGAGAGCGAGAGAGCGAGAGAGAGAGAGAGAGAGAGAGAGAGAGATTGTTAGCAGTATAGGTGGTTCATGCACAGCCAAGAAGGAAATGGGCTCCCTGTTATTCTATTTGGCCCTGTAGGCTAGTCTTCACTGTCACTAATAATGGCCATCTGCTGGGGGAGATGGCTTTTAAGTCCTCCGGTCACTGCCACAGGCGTTAGGACAGCCAGTGGAAGGACGAGCAGGCAGAGTGAGCTACATATACACTTCCACGGCAGAATAATGACTTACAACAAAGATTGAGTCAATTCACAAGCTATTACCTCAGAAGTGAAACTGTAATTGGTGGGTTCATGATACAGCAATTAATATACATTACTGCGTGCAATAATCACCAATAGGAAGAGCTTTAGAGGAGCTTATAAAATGCTTGCTGAAAAGAGCCGGGACAAAGACCCAAGATGAAGTGGCAGAAAAATAGGAATGCACTGTGGCTGCCTGCTTCAGGGAGAAACGGGGAAAAAAAAGCAGAAAGTGGAAAAAGCTGTCTTTTATGTCCAGCAAAAAGTCTAAAATTAAATCCAGAGAAAACATATCCATGATGCTTTACAGATGTACAATCAAGCTTGGAGAACTTGAAAGGGTAATTGTTGTATAAGCCTCTCAGCCGCTCATTGTTCAGATAAAAAAAAAAAAAAAAAGAATAAAAAAAGAGGAAGCACAGCTCAGTGTTTAACCATCATGTACACACACAGCTCAGCGTTTAACCATCATGTACATGCCCACACACCCACACCACACACACACACACACACACACACACACACACACACACACACACACACACACACACACACACACACACACACACACACACACACACACACACACACACACACACCTTGAACCTACAAAGACTGGAGCCTACAGTGACACAGTTGTCCGTCCCATATGAACATGTGAGTCATCAATCAGTGTCAAAATGCCTGTAAGACAGGGAAATTAGTAGCTGGGGTAAAATTAGACTTGCAACTGCTTTTAAAATGTTGTAATGACTATTATCTTGTTGGGACTATAACAAAACAACAGAGTTTAGACACCTCTGGTTGGGCAATGTTCTCTAAGGCTTGTATAACTCTCTAGGCGTTTTGCAAACTCATTTTTCAAGGCTGCTGCTGCGGTTATTGTGGAACATTTTAAATTCACCACAACACTGCTCATTAACATAGTATGGAATAATAAACCCTGATCAACCAGAACAGGTCTGAGACAAAGAGAGAAGTTTTCTTTTCACCTAAATGGGTTGTGAAATGTAAATGCATTAGGGATGTGTGCACACATTTTTTTCCTTCACATTTGTTTACAACTTTAGATAAACATTACTTAATACTTTATAGCTTTTTTCTATTTTACATTTTACCAGTGTGATTCTGTGAACTGATGAATGCTTGCGAGTGTGCAGAGGTGGCTGCTGAGACGCTCATTAGTGCTGATGGCCCCAGCGGATCCGATCGAGCAGTGAATTATTATATATAGAAGTGGGTTTTGGTATATGGACATGCTTTGTATTCTCTTCATACAGAAATAAAGAGAGGGTTTCTTACAGCAGAAAGTCATGCAGTGTAACAATTTCATGAATGCTTTTAATAGAAACGTCTTACTGTATACTAATGTGGCTTCAGTACAAGTGCTCCCTATGAGATGTACCAATTACATGACTTGTTCTGTGATAATAATAACAACAGGACTGAGTGTTGTACCATGCTAGCGGCTCTGTTGGGTGGTAGTTAGACACAGTGGTGTTTTGAGCGAAATGCAAACGTCAGCATGCTAACATGCTCACAACGACAATGCTAGTATGCAAATGTTTAGCAGGTATAACGTTTATGTTCACCATCTTAGTTTAGTGTGTTAGCATGTTAACATTTGTTAATTAGCACTAAAAAAGGGACACTCATTTTCAGGTGACAAATACTGGATTTCTTTCTGTTTGAATAAACAATATTCAATTAAATCTAGAGTATAGTTAGGTTGCCTTAGACTGATTTTCTTCAGAGGCCAGCATGAGTTACCGCATGGCAGTACCAAACAATTCAAAAGCCTAAAAACAACTCTATGTTGGTGCATAGCGCCGTAAATTAATATCACAGGAAGTAGCGAAGAGATTTTCAAAATCTAGCTAGGAACTCCTGTGCATTTTTGTGTCTCAACAACACTGTGCTGTTACAGCATTTTTATAATAACAGGTTAAGTTTTCAACATTTTAAAATTGGTGGCAAATTAAAAGGCATTTTCTTTTTTCTTTCTAAGTACTTACATTCAATTTCTGACTTTAGTATCCTGACCCAAACCGTGGGACTCTGGCTTGTAAAATGACACCTTATAATGTGACCATGTTCTATTGTAGTAAGATATGTGGAATTAATACAGATTTGAAGCCACAATTTTAAATAATGTAATAAAGATTTTTTTATTTGCAGGTACTAGTTTAGGACCATTTAGTCTTGATGGCTCCTAAGAGACCACATCAAAACCTGGTCTGCTAGCAAATATTTAAATAGATTGAAACAGAAATCAGCAGATGAACAGTGAAAAAACATTCCAACCATTGGCTTTAGTTCAACATATTTAAAACAATGTTGTCTTTGCTTCTGGCTCCAGGATGTTGGCTAAAACAGTGTGTGGCAACAGAAGGACACTGGAAAACCGTGTGTGTGTGTGTGTGTGTGTGTGTGTGTGTGTGTGTGTGTGTGTGTGTATATTTGGGCATGTTTGAGTCTGTTCTGCACTGTGTGGGAGTGTTGGCTGCAAAAACGGTGTGTAGTGTTGTATGTCCCTGCGCATGTGAGATTCTTATATACTATTTACATTAGCCAGTGCAGGGTTTGTGCAAGTTCTTCATGCAGCTGTTTGCTTGGGACTACCTGTTTATATAATCCAGTATGTAGTGTGTAATTAGAGAGCCTCAGCATAAATATCCTCCGACTTTCTGTTTACATTCTGTTCCATCAGAGCCTCACAGTCTGTGCTCTGAACACACGTGTGGAGAAACTCTACAGTTATTTTTTTAGGAATCACACTATTAATATTTACAAAACAATACACAGTCAGCATGAGACTAACAAATGTGGTACTGAGAATGTCTGCGAGCCAACAGATGAGCAAACAAAAGCAGATTACATTTGGGGAATTAGGTAAATAAAGCCCAAAAATACCAGCCTGTTTCATCAAGATAAGGAAAATCTGTTGCAAGTAAAACAAGGCGGCGGAGTTGTTTCGAAGCTTGCAAACTAAAAACAGACCTTTGTGCGAAAAGGGCAGTGCTGCACGATTTTTGTTCTGCTGTTAAAGAATTAAAATCAGAAACAGAAGTGTAATTTCTGCAAGCCTTTATTTTTATTTTCTAAGTGTAGACCACGTGTCCTCTTTCCTCCTACACACTAATGTCTGTACTCTTGAAAAAAAAAATTTTTTAAATTACTGAAAAATTATAAACACATTATTCCACTCTTTTCAGCTGCAATATGAAAGCTTTTTATGCATTTTGTTAGAGAAAATAGAGTAAATGACATTTTGAGGTACATAGACAAAATGGGAGCTATTGGACAGAGAGCGTGTGAGACAGGGGAGAGGAGGAGAAGAGAGGCTGGTGGGGGGAGTGTGAAATGGAAATGCCAGAAAAAAAGAGACAAAAAGAAAAACTGAAAGAGGGGAATAATGGAGACGAGAAATCTGAGGAGGAGGAGGAGGAATGTGTTGGCTCAGTTCCCAGCCTCAAGGATGACTCACAGCTATCTTTGTCCATCCCAGTAACGAGAAACGAACCCCGCCTCGTGGAGTGAAAGAGAGAAAAAAGCCCTCCCCCCCCGTTTTGCTATGCCGTTGCCGTGGCAACCAAGGCCTTGTCGTCAGGCCTCCTTGTATGCCGTTTCTACCATGCTGTGGACGCAATGGAATAAAAAAAGCTGTAGACTTTTTCTGTGCAGGTTTTAAAAATACGTGTTATGTTTCAAGACTCAGTGGGTACAGCAGGTGCACATATACCGATTTATGGTTTACAGGTTTATGGCTTGACGCAGAGGTCCAGGGTTCGAGTCCGACCTGTGGCGATTTCCTGCATGTCTTCCCCCCTCTATCTGCCCTTTCTCACCTAGCTGTCCTGTCAAAATTAAAGGCGGAAAAGTCCAAAAAAATTATCTTAAAAAAATAAAAAGAGAGGGTATTCTTTTTGTACGTTCCGGAAAGAAAGTCTAACCTATAATTTCTACAAGATGTGGCCGCAGAATTATTGCAGCCAGCCACACGGCCAAAAACAGGTCATTATGAGACACTGATGCTAAGTAGTTATCAGCAGTGGGAACTATAACTTAACCTCAATTTTAAACATAAATTTAGCAATTTTAGAGCAGATCCAAATTTAAATTAAGAAAAAAAGAAAAGGACATCTAATATTTTCGTTATATTTACAAGAAGCACTATTAATGTACTACTTTGCATTTCTAAAACAACAACAGCAGAAGTTAAAGTTCATCATCTAAACTTTGCACTAAAGGAGCTGCTTCCCCTGGTTTTCCAACTTTGCAAACCAAATCAGTGTTCTTGCTGCTATGGGTCAGCTTAGTCTGTCCTGCACTTGGCTGCACTGGATCCCGTTTAAAAAGTAGTTCACCCAAGTTACAATAAAACACATTTCCTTCCTCCCCTCTACTGCTATCTACACATACAGTGGCACTCGTACATTTATGAACCCATGCTAAAGTTGACTAAAAAGAGGAATACAAAAATCATCTTTTGGAAATTTATGTTAATGCTTTAATTAAAAAAATGAGGAAAAATCCAACCTTTAACGCACCAATTTTCTTTGTGAATGAATAATGTACTGTAAATAAATAAATGTTCTTCCTTAAAATACAGGGGGCATAAGTAAGTACACCCCTATGTTAAATTCCCATAGAAGCAGGGAGATTTTTAAAGGCCAGTTATTTCATGGATCCAGGACACTATTAATCCTGATAAAGTTCCCTTGGCCTTTGGAATTAAAATAGCTCCACATCATCACATAGCCTTCACCATACCTAGAGATTGGCATGGTTTTATGTCAGTTAGCCTAATAGCTGGTTTGATTTGCATTGAGAGATGATCTTATGGAAAGTACCCCATGCCAGTCTCTAGGTATGGTGAAGGGTATGTGATGATGTGGGGCTATTTTAATTCCAAAGCCCAAAGGAACTTTATCAGGATGCATAGTGTCCTGCATCCATGAAATAACTGGCCTTAAAAAATAAAAATCTCCCTCTTCTATGGGAATTTAACATAGGGGTGTACTTACTTATGCCCCCTGTATATTAATGAAGAACATTTATTTATTTACGATACATTATTCATTCACAAAGAAAATTGGTGCGTTAAAGGTTGGATTTTTCCTCATTTTTTTTATTAAAGCATTAAGATAAATTTCCAAAAGATGATTTTTGTATTCCTCTTTTTAGTCAACTTTAGCATGGGTTCATAAATGTACGAGTGCCACTGTATGTGTAGATAGCAGTAGAGGGGAGGAAGGAAATGTGTTTTATTGTAACTTGGGTGAACTACTTTTTAAACGGGATCCAGTGCAGCCAAGTGCAGGACAGACTAAGCTGACCCATAGCAGCAAGAACACTGATTTGGTTTGCAAAGTTGGAAAACCAGGGGAAGCAGCTCCTTTAGTGCAAAGTTTAGATGATGAACTTTAACTTCTGCTGTTGTTGTTTTAGAAATGCAGAGTAGTACATTAATAGTGCTTTTTGTAAATTGTAAAAAATTGTACACAAAAATATAAGATAAACTTTTCTTTTTTTCTTAATTTAAATTTGGATCTGCTCTAAAATTGCTAAATTTATGTTTAAAATTGAGGTTAAGTTGTAGTTCCCACTGCTGATTGCCGATATGCCCCGTCTTTTAAAAGGAAGAACATTTATTTATTTACGATACATTATTCATTCACAAAAAAAAATTGGTGTCCTTAAAGGTTGGATTTTTCCTCATTTTTTAATTAAGGCATTAAGACCAATTTCCAAAAGATGATTTTTGTATTCCTCTTTTTAGTCAACTTTAGCATGGGTTCATAAACTTATGAGGGCCACTGTACATAATATTTTTGCCCAGGCTTTAATATAATTGTCTCAGAGATTTCTGCTGCCACCCCAATATAATTAAGGCAAATGGCAAATTTGTTTCATTTGTAATTTAATTTAACATCTCTTTCCGGAAACAGTGTCCTCATTACTCTGTCTGGATAATTCACAGACCTCACTGTCAACAGTTTTCTTAGCGACGAGTAGACACTGTTGATAGTATGCTCTCTGGTTAAATCCATTTTCACTGTTTGTAAGCACCACAAATGAAATTTAATTCACATTTTACTGGGGCGGTAAATAAAACCAGTTGTCTTGGTATGGTTACAGTAGTAACCACTAGAGATAAGTGAGATTTTTTATTTTCTTATCATCTTTTAAAGGAATTTGATTAGCATTCCCATTTATGGCAGTTGCATGGAAAAAGCAAAGTAGCTGCAAGGGATTGAGATACCTACATGCACACCAGCACCTGGGAGCTGCCCACTAACTTGTGCTGTTTACCACAGAGCAGCTCCCCTGCAGCGGTGGGGGGGTTTAGCGCTTTGCACATGGGCACATCTGCTGAAGCTGTGGAGAAACAGGGGGAGGCATCGCATTCGTTTCACCCATGAGGTTTTTCCCTGCCAGTGTGTTTTAGCAAGTTTCTCTCTGTAAGAGGCTGCAACAATTCATCACCTTGCTCATTTCCTGTAGTCCTATTCAAATAATTCCTCTGACATGCAGTGTGTCCATTGATCCATATTGTATGTTACTATGTAAACAGTCACACACCCGTCTGGCAAGCATGTGTGGGCACGTGTGGGTGGGGTTTCCTGATGACTCACTGCTCAAACACTGAGGAGAGGAAAAAAAGGGGTTCTCCCAAATTCCCTATAGATTGTCAAACAATGTTCCCTTCTCCAATTATAGCCCCTCTTTCGTTTTTCCCATCCTCACTACAATTAGTTTCAACATTCACAAAGTGGCTTTATGTGGAGAACACTGGAGGGAAAGGGTGACTAAGAGGAAGGTTGTTGAATAATGGCGAAAATCGAAGCACACAACCTCAGAGATGCACTGCTGTAGTAAGTGCAAACTAAATGCATACATACATGCAGTACAGCAGGTAAGAGTTGATCCACACACACTAAGATAAACAGATGCGAGGAGTGCCAACCAGGATCTCAAGCACACACTGCAAAACGAGCCGTGCAGGCCTGTTAGCTCAAGTCAACTGCGCTTTTCCAAGTACGTTTTGCAACCCTCTCCCAAAAAATGCTTTAAAGTAAACATTACAAGCTGGCACATGACGGTTTCCTGTGTCTCTTTAGGGATGAAAACACAATAACTGGGATTGTGTGTGTGTATGTGATTAATCACCAGAAACCGACAACAATGCAGCCTTTGCCAGGGGCCACCCGTACACATCCACATGTGGCAGATGGGAACAGAGTTGCTAGTGTTTTCAGTCTTAAAGCAGAGCACATGTCCACCGTGTCTGATTTCAGGGAGCTAACTTCTGACAAGAGGGAGGGGACAGACAGAGAGGGAGGACATGCAATGTTCTCTCATGTCAAACTCATGTTTTTTGTTTAAGCTGTCTGCAAAGCAAGCTCTGTACACTGAAAAGAATCACATGTTCTCCCTTTGTGCCAGTCACGCCTGCGACAATTTGCATTTTTTTGAATAAAGTTCCTCAAACACCGCGTCCGTCAACAAGTGATAAAAGAAGAGGTGTCCTGCCTTTTAGAAAAAGGCTAAGCCAAAAGGCATAAGAAAAGGCCTTGTTCCTCCCTGAATGATTAGTTGATGATTCATCTGAGAGTGAGTCAGGCTGCCCGGTCTTTGTGTTAAGTTTATAAAAGGTACTTTTTACTGGTACTGAATCCCATTATCTGCAAGGACTCACCATTTCACTTTCCATTTTACAGTGTCATAAAACAAGCAAGCGTACACAGGGAATCAAAGATAAGAAATTCTAGAGATAAATCAAGATAAAAATGTTAATAGTTATGTCGACTAAGGGTTTCCTGTTAATCATCTTTGAAAAAAATCTGGATCAGACCTGAAAAACGCCCATGTGTACAATTCAGAGTAGATGACAATTAAACATAAACCATCTCTAATTATCTTCTGAACGCACCCTTGCTGAGCCTGCAGTCACTTTAAAAAACAAATGTTGCATCCTTTTGATAACAGGTTCAGCTGCACTGCATTATATTTTTGCTTCAAGTATACAGGAATATCTCACTGCCAGAAGAGACTTTATAAACATTGATGCTCCGCACATATGTGCTGCACATTAGTTGTACTTCTTAAATTGGCAATTTGCATCATTCTGATTGGAACAGTTTAATTCTCATTTGCATTAACAAGAGAACTCCCCAGTGTATCACCACGCTTACTTATGCTCCACGTAGTAACAACAGATTGTGTTTAGCCTCCCCTCCAATGAGGCACCGCACTCTTTCCAGCTGCACTGGGTTAAAATGAAAACTCCACGGGAAGAAAAAGAGTGGCTAATGTTAGCTTTACGCTAAACCCATGTGGTGTTTATGAGACCGTGATGAGCTTTGGTCAGCATTATTTAGCTTTTGGTAGCGTATGAGGGAGAAAAAAAGGAGGATTTGATGCCTGGAGTGCAACCAAGTTGTGGTTGTGGGACGCGCCTGGCGACCGGTGCTCTCACGCGACTGACCTACAGACATACAGGAAACGCAGGAGAGCTCACTGGTGAGTACTCGACAGATAAAACAGAAACACAATTGTGTTCTGGCAGCACACATCCAAGACAAACGGTGGAGTTTGTGTAGAACACTGATAATTGCGCTGTGTTGGCTTTCCTGTGATTGTCTTAACTCTGGCACTCTGTGTCCTTTTTTTTCTTTGGCAAACCCCACCCAGCTGACAACAAGTTAAAAAAACAAACATGCAAACTATTTTCCAAGATGCCAGAGGAGTGTGAATGTGTTTGCGTGCTTGTGTGGGTCCTAATAAACAACAGTTAATGCAGAACATCTGAGACGTCTCCGATTGTTGCAAAGTTGAAAGAGCTCCCTCACAAACTCAGTGTCCTGTATATAGTGGAACTGCTCTAAACATCCAATTTAACTGTAATTCATTTCAGAGTAAATGAGCATTTTGCAGATCCACCCAACCATGCCCACTCCCCCAGTGGGCTGGTCTTTGGGCAGAAAGACTGGGGTCCCACCATCTTAAAGTGATTTACCCTGTCCATGTGCGAGTGAGTCATCGAGGGCTTGGCTGACTCTGAAGGCTCTATGGAAGGTCTCACACACACACACACACACACACACACACACACACACACACACACACACACACACACACACACACACACACACACACACACACACACACACACACACACACACACACACACACACACACACACACACACACACACACACACACACACACACACACACACACACACACACACACACACACGCCATTCAGCACATTTACAGGCCTGCCACATCTGTCCTCCATTACAAAGCACTCTGTTAGGGGCCAACAGAACAAATAGTCACCAGACCAGCCAGCCATACCCTACTGGCATTATCTGGAGGATATAGTAACATTTACAAAACTATACTGTAAGAAATCATCATAAACAAATACCTACAATACCTCTGCGAAATAAATCAGCCGTATCAGAAAAAAAGGTGAGTAAAGAATAAGAATTCTGTAAAATACAATAATCAACGAATGATTCAATTTACCACTGCTGGATAACACCCAAAATCACGCCGGGCTCTCCTCTGCGCGCTTATCTGCCCTCGCATGACTCAATGTGACAGACAATTGTCTGCTGTCACATCACACAAGCTGAGATCATCATAGGGAAACACAGGGTCCCCCCCCGAGGCAGCCACAAGAACAGAGGAGACGTGTGATCAAACGGCAAGAGGAAAGATGTATAGCAGCCAAATAAACTCTGCCGCTGGTGGACTGACAGTGGTTTGCAGCCCGTTTCTGGCCTCAGGGAGCACGACTCATGACGCTGAGCTTGCATTTCTGGACTATGTTTAATTTTGTTTCACATTTAAATCTACGGGGGGGGGGGGGGGGGGGGGGTGTTGGCAGTTCCAGGCTCCTGGTATTGTGCATGCTGCCCCACTAGCATGAGTTCCTGGGACACTTACTGGGAATTAATCCATTGTTAATTTAATTAGTTCTACCTGTGCTTTTCCTGATATGAAAAGTCAACATGTCTGCTGTGAAAAAGGTCTATTGGTGGAATAATTATTGAATATGAAGGATGAAAGAAGCCAGGAGATGTTTCCTAATGGCTGCCGCTGGCTTTGTATTATGGTGATGCTGTCAATTATGAATGAAGTGGACAGACGTTGAGCTTCCCCACGTTCGTGTTAATAGAGAACTACCTGTCATGGTTGGTATTTGACAACACAGAGCTGGAAGAACCTGGCAACCTTCATTTTTCATCCGGCTGATTACTCTGCTAATAACCGCAACGTTACGATCATACATTTTTTACCAAGTCTGCGTAATCAAGTCTTTTAGGTGTTGGAAGGAAGGTGCATAGACTATAATGTGCCATAGTTTCCACTGAAGCTATGCCATTTTAAAAAATAAAATTGGGATGAGAATTTTTCACTATTGGACCAAGCGATTAATTGAAACTATATCCTGCAGATTATATAATAAGGTAATCGTCAGACAGAGCCCTAGTCTCTTGTTTCTGTAATGAATCAGATTTTTTTGTAACTACCAATAAAAAGGCAATTTTATATATACATTATATTTAAACAAAAAATTAAGTAATACAAACAAACTACTAAAAAATACAGAAACTGTTGCCACCAGACTCTTGAAAAAAAGCCTCACTTAAAAAAAAAAAAAAAAAAAAAAAAAAGAAACAGCCAAGGCATTTGAAAGGCTTAACAGCATGATCACAAATGGAGTGCAGGCTTGCTCTTGTCCATTTTAGGAAGAGGCTTTGAAAGCCAACATTTTATCTCAACAAATTTGACATAAGCAGCTTGAATGACTCCTCCTGATATCCACAACATGGCCCGAATAATGGAACGGATGTATAATGTGTCACCTTAGAGACATATGTAAAGTTTTTTCCTCAAGCTAAATATAGAAACTTTACTCACTAAAACTCAAGCAGTGACTAATATTAGACCACATTTTATGACGTCGACCTCTGTCACCGCTCCATCACGCTCTCCCCCTTTTACTTCCTCTTTCTCCTCTCAGGATGAAGGGTGGCTGAATATTACAAAGCTTTTGTTTGTTGCATTGCATGCGTTGCTTAGTGTGTGAGGTCTGTTTACTTTGTACCATAAATGTCAGAGGCATAACCCGGAGAGGACAATAAAAACTATGTGAAG
This sequence comes from Zingel zingel, assembly GCA_023566125.1. Classification (NCBI taxonomy): domain Eukaryota; kingdom Metazoa; phylum Chordata; class Actinopteri; order Perciformes; family Percidae; genus Zingel; species Zingel zingel. The sequence goes on along the minus strand of CM042321.1, from coordinate 9,065,855 downwards.
TGTTTGACGAGGCAAATGAAGTCTCCAGATCGTAACGAGTAAAGGTCAGAATACAGCTTTACATCTAAGTGGGCTATTATGAGGAAATGTAGTTCACGGTAGAACAAACACCTAACTGAATCAAAGAGAATTGTGGATGATCATGAGCAACAATAAGCTGCAAAAACATACGGGTCATATGTAACAGAAAGCAAATATTCCAAAGAAAGGAAATGTGCTACAAGACAAGAGCACTTCCTGCTGCGCTCTCCGATAGTCGGCTTCAACACTGCATATCAGTCCACGAATACAGCACAAGTACATGTACAGTGTAGCACTGAATCTTTGTATTATGTTGAGTTTCAGAGTCTTTTTGGCTCCTGGACACGTTCCACCACAGCACTTATTTAATCCACTTTTTGAAAACATTGTTCCAACAGACTGTCTGAGAGCTTCAGCTACCTGCTGCTGCCACACCCTTAACCACACTGTGCCAACAGGTGGGGCAGACTCAGACAAGGCAAATCCCTGCTCTTATGTATTAAAAGCAAATCTGATCCGGCAAAAGGTTTGGCAGTTTACTGTTCAACCCTTGCAGCAGAGTCTCGTCCTTATCAGACACACCACGCCCGAAAAGGAGCAGTTCAAAGATTAGTATTTTACTTTCAAAAAGGGGTGTCACCTTTGATTTTAGACAGCGTGCAGCAGATACACAGACACATGCACCCCACAAACTACATTATCATTAATACAGTTAACTCGGGCTACAACTAACGATTATTTTCATCTCTCAATTAAATGGTAAAAAGTGCCCATTACTATTTCCTAAAGCCCAAGTTGTCATATTCAAATGGCTTGACCTAAAGAGATTTTAAGATCACAGAGCATTAAGAAAACCAGCAAATGTTTAAATTTGAGAAGCTGGAACCGGTGAATTGTTTGGCATTTTTGATTAAGAAAATAGTTGATTAAGTGACTGTCAAAATAACTGCCAAATTAATCATGTAGTCGTTTCAGCTCTATTGTTCACATATGAGCGCACATCTTTTGCAAAAAATAGTATCGATAAAAGGAAACTGTTACATAAAATATACATGTGTAGATCGTAAATACTCCCTACTCTACTTTGCCTGGGTGAAGAGTTAACTAAGGATTTAGAAGAAGAGTCCCGCCACTGACACTGATAAGCCAGTTCCCTCACAAAGGCTCCTGTTTCACTGCCAGCAGCACCACTGGAAGGTCGGACTGGGCACGAGACACCAGCCAGACACACTGTTTGGCTATTAAAAGGAAAGATGACTGAACAAGGTCTTTACAAACCTGTTCTGTAGCTCAGGGTCTCATAGTCACGGTTTTCTGACCGGTTGTTTTCCTCCCTTGCATACCTGGCTCCAAGCTTTACACTTCATTTTACAGCACTACATTCCACCCACACATGCTTTTGCAAAGTTATGTGTATCTTTTTTTTACAGTTTTGAATTATTTACGAGTCAAATAGTGCTGGAGGGAGAATGGTTGACATTCTGGTACAACAGCTTGAGGTTTTGCCTCATGGGGGGGGGGGGGGGGGGGGGGGGGGGAGACAGCATGTGTTCCTGTCCGGTAGTTGTTATGCATACAAAGACGTGTGTGAAGAGACGCAGTGTCATGCCTTTGGGCTAAGCAGGTGTGTCCAGTCAACTGAACTGCAGTGACGGCCCCACCTGTTGCTTTGTGTTCTGTCAACCTTGAGGGGAATAACCAAGGACACCAACAAAAAGTCAACATATTGTGAGACGTAGATGTCCAGTGTTTGTTGCGCCGCCGTCTGCTGCTGCTGCCACCTGAAGCTCAGCTCCACGGGCCGGGCAAAGTAGAGCCCGTCACAGCGTGTATTAATAAACCTGACTTTCTGTTACAGTGAGTCCACAGCCCCACTCCAGAGGCCATGAATAAACTCTGAGTCACCATTACCACCCAGTCACACAGTGGAGCCCAGACTCCCTGAGCTCCATGGCAACCAAACACCAAACACACTGGCTGAAGTATGACAGATAAAGCCGGCCCAGGCTGGATTGAACTCTTCCACCACACATGCGTCAAAAGATCTGCTTCCTTAGAAACAGTGTTGCTGCTGGGGAGTTGGTGCTTCTCCTGCCATGTGTCTGGAGAATTACAAGAAGCACAATGACATAGGGGATATTCTGGAAGTGAATAATTGAATAATACTTTTCTCTCAACACTTTCAGGGCACACGCGCACACACACAAACATCCTCACCCACCTACAGTATTTGCAAATTAACAAACCATAGATTGATAAGCTTGGGGCAGTGACACCACACTGAAAGTCAAAACCAAAAAAACACAAATGAGCCACATTGAAAAGGCAGAACTTTTACATTTTTGTTCGCCTTTCCAAACGCTGCACTGAGCCACACCCACTGAGTTGTGTGTACATTCACATGGACACGCTTCACACTTCACATTCAGTACATAATGTCAACTTCGTGAAAAATCACAATGGTGCTAATTGTGTTCCCCTTGTACACACACGCTGCTCTTTCAACACTGAAAATATGCCTTCGGTTTGTTTTTTTAAAAGGCATGTGTTGAATGTTTCTTTCTCTATATTCTGTCACTCTAAAAAGGGGATCCTTCTGTGACGGAGCACATGCAGTCTGACATGTGAGTAAATGCACTGGGGGAGTACTAATACTTTCTATTTAGTAGTGTCATTTTCTCAGACTCCTCTAACCCGAGGTGCACTTTGCCAAGACGTTGACACATTCCTCAGCAGCCACAGCCACTGAGGCCTACGGCAGTATTCTCATCTGCACACATTAGCCTAAGTAGCTGAAACAGCTGAGGAAAACACTGTTAAGCTGCTGCTCAACACCACTCCTCAGGTGAGAAGGAAGGTATACTGTTTTAATCCCACAAGGGATTTCACTCGGTTGTTGTTGAGATATATATATATATATATATATATATATATATATATATATATATATATATATATATATATATATATATATATATATATATATATATATATATATATATATATATATATATCTCAAACTGGAACCACACTCCGTACTTTAACCAAGCCAAGCCCACACAGACTGAGCTACTGCTGCCCCAAGGGATAGAAGGAATAATATAAATTGTACACCACTACACCTGTAGTTAATCATTTATTACCCGCCACACACACACACACACACACACACAGTTTTATGTGACTTCTATTTGACTTTTCCCTAGTAAAACTTTAACTTTTAAATGGGATTAATGCAAAGGACCAAGAGTACCATGCTAAACTTCAAGACTTCTCTGGCACTTTACAGTTTGTTTAAAATGAATTGAAATTATTAGAAATATGTTACTACTGATCTAACTCCAATAAATGTGCAACGTAGAGCTTTTTAAAGTAGAGTTGTGTCAAACACTGTAATGAAAGACAGACATTCTGTCATTAGGGCAGTAATTCTACCTTCACAGAGCAGGCTGTGTGTTAAAGGTGCAGCCCATTTGGCTGAAGGTGTGTCATTTCCAACTTCCCCGGGGGCTTAAAGTGACCTAACTTGCCAACTGACGAGTCATACAAACTTCACCACCAGGAATGTAATCTACGGTACGATGTTGGGTATGGCTGCATGCTCCACACTGCATTCCAGGTAGAAAATAAGGGGGTTGCACCACCTCAGTTGTACTGAATAGCAGGTGTGAACTGGAGGCATAACGGCACAAAAAGGTAAAATTACAACATTCAGATCCACATGTTCAGTTGCATTGGCTGCAGCGCTGTCTTAACCACTACTATGTTTTGGGAACATAAAACATAAAGCCTAAAAAACCTGAGCTGAAATGCACATGGCTCTGTAGCATCATGAATAACGCTTATTTAAAACAAAAACAAATGCAAGAACCAACCTGCTCCAGCTGATGTGCAAAAGTAAGTACAGTGACATATATTCTGATTTTATCTTTGTGGCTTAACTTTGTTTTCCAAAAGAATGATGTATCTGAATTATCTTGTACTGTGCTACAATATAATTAAATTCTCATGTACCAGAGCTACAGGGACATTCCTAAGTTACTGTCGGCTCAGTTGCCAAAAAGGCAGGGAATTCCCCCACATAGCAACCAGACAACAGCACATAAATGTTATGTTATCAATACTGCAACAAAACTTGAAAGCTTTACGGACGGCTCCTGGTGGTTGCGCTGACTTTGAAATACAATTGCATGAAAGCCTGTTTTATTCTAATGCATTTGACAGAGAAATAAGAGATGCACAAAATACTAACTACATGTTGTGTGCACTTTGTGACATTCCACTTGTAACAAAGCCACTCCCTTCCAAGCTCCACCCCACACATGCTCCTCCTACCTGGCTTTGAGCTCCTTGTGCTCCTCCCTGATCTTGCTCAGCTCCAGCTGCATGCGAGCTCGCTCCTTGGCCACCTGGTCCAGGGTCTTGCGGGCGTCGGCCAGCTCTGCCTCATAGGCCGCCTTAATGCCCGACACATCCCGGGTGATCGTGGACTCCGACTCGGTGATGCGCATTCGGAGTCCGGCGTTCTCAGACTCCAGCGAGCGCACCTTGTCGATGTAGACAGCCAGCCGGTCATTGAGGTTGCACAGGTCTTCCTTCTCCTGCAGCCTGCTGATGCGGGTCGGGGAGGCAGCACCACGGCTGGTGCGTTTCTGGCTTGGAGTTTCCATGGCAATAATGGCTCAGCAAGAGGTGCGGAAGGGGTGAGTCACTGGCTGTGGGAGAGGAGGGCGAGGAAAGAAGAGTTAATGAAAACTACAGTATCAAGGCTGCCTTGCCTAGAAACACAGTGCACCTAATCACTGGTTGAATCACACGTTAAACTTGAACGGAGTTTATTCTGAAGAAATGTTCCAGTCTTGCGTAACCATGATCCTTGTCTGGACAACCCGCCTTCAATGCTGGGTCTGCTCACAGATCTGCATGATAATGTATTCCAGGATCCTTTTTCCACAGTCAGCACATCAATAAAACTTCATTTAATACCTCTTCAGTATTTAAATTGTGTGAGGTTCAAAGTAGTTTGCAGATGCAGAGCTCTTTCACAGCAATGTGATTTGATTTTCCTCAGTTCTTATTATTTTAGACCTCAGATCTTTTGGATAGAAAACCCCTATTATTTTAAAAACAAAAGGTTTTCTGCCCTAGAGCTTTCCTGCCCCTTTTACTGCTTTTAGTGCTCCTGATAACAACCCTCAGTCACACTGGTATTTCCACTGCAAAGTGTGACAGACTGTCATAACATATGCCTTGCTATTCTCTCCTCCGGCTCCAATAAATTGTTGTAGGAGCAGCTATGCCACTTTATGCAGTGCACTCCTAAGCAAACATATTTCCCACAAACATCGACTCCTACCTTAGGCTCACTCATGCAGCAGTAGCCAGGGACACAAAAATAAATTAAAACACTTCCCTTCTGCTCTCCACAGACGTTTTGGTAAAATAGAGGCACACCACACAAAAGAAAGCTTTTAATTGCTTCCACAGCGTGATCTGCAGTGATCATCTCGCACACAACCACTTGCACAAACACAGATCGTTATACCAAAGTGTTGACTCATAATTTCAAGAAAAGCTGCAAGATGCCCCGATGAAGAGACATACATCTGCTTTAGATGTGCGCTAACAGAATAATGAATACAAGATAAAAGAGCACAGGGGTAGATTTGAAATTGAGGGGGAAATAAGAAAACTATCTAAACATTTCAATCTGTAAATCCTATAAATCACTTGGAAAAAAAACATGTGCAATAGGACTGTGTTTTTTCCCATATCAGAGAGCTCTATATAACAATTATGGATGGATGAGGCCTTCAACAATATTAATAAATGTGCCAGTATTGTTATCATCAACTGCAAATGTGGCTAAACAGGTTTGATTTCAAAACTTAAATCATATTTCTCAGCAGCTAACCACACACACAACCTAACAGCCCTTTCCCACTGAACGGCAGGAAAGCCTATACTCCAATTTGGTTCAGCAGTGGGTGGACTTTGCCATCCATCCCTCCACCCCCCATTATCTAAAGTGCACAGAAGGACATGCACGCCCTGTGAGTGGGATGGCGCATACATGCATGCACATGATGTGTGCACACGCCCACAGGAGCAAACCCATACACTCACACAAGTACTCTCTGGCCTAACTTTGAATAAATGAAGCATCCACTCACACTCCAAAATGTGGCGTGCACTACCAGGTGCTGTCTGATGTTCCACTCTTCTATAACAGCAGGCAGTAAAATGAGCTACAGCTTTTAAAGTTACAAAGTCCTTCCAAACCACTCCCTGACAAAATGAAACTAAGCTGATTAAACAAGCTCAACAAGCACTATATTATGAGCACACTATTTACACAACAAAAAAAGTCTCACAGGGAGACAGAAATCTGAGTAGAACCTTACCTCGGCTGTGTGGGAACCTCTTGACTTCAGCCTGCTGAAGGGACTAAAGTGAGAGTACAGGACCTTTCTAGAAGTTTATCTGCTGGTTTGAGTTTGTGTGTGTGTGTGTGTGTGTGTGTGTGTGTGTGTGTGTGTGTGTGTGTGTGTGTGTGTGTGTGTGTGAGCTGCTGTGAGTGTGTGGCATACCCCAGAGGAGTGTAGAGAAGAGGATCCGTTGAATAATGCAGTCTTGCTCTCTGCTAGTGGGTGTGTGCGCCTTTGGCTTGTGCCCTGAACTGCTCTCCTAGCTGTCGCTCACTGCACACTGTACCTACTGCTGAAGAGGGAGAGAGAGGGCGGGAGCACAAGAGAGCGGAGGAGGGTGGGGCGGCGAGGAGGAGTCAGGCTAGGCAGACTGTGTGCGCACTCACACAGAGCAGCTGCAGAGCTTTAGCTCTCCCTGCACTGGCCCTATCTTTTTCTTTCTCATTTCAATCAGACAGAGCCCTCGCAGATAGACTGTCCTCAGCGACTGGTGCAAGTGGTCTGTCAATAAAATGCAGCGACCCTGATGATACTGAACAGCTCCCAGGTGGGTGAAAGTGTGTGAGTGTGCGGATCTCCCCCTTCTCCTCCCTGCTGCTATGAGGAATACATTCCTAGTGCACTTTCCTGGTTGAAAACAGCTATGACAGTGAACTCTAAAGCAAATTCATGAAGGAATTTGTATTTTCTGTTTCAATTTTATAGAGCAAATTAAAAAAATCCTCTCCGCTTCGGAAGGGAGCAGAGATGACCTTGGCACACACATCACACAACATTGGAAGGTAATGAAAGTAGTTCAAAGTACATGGAAATCATTCATCACCTTAAAAGCGCTGTTTTGTTGTTATCCGTGGCAGAAAAATAGCCTGGCAGCAAGCTCGTCCACTGAATCCAAAGAGGGAAAAGTCCACAAATCATTTGCACCATATTCCCAGTGAGTGATAGAATAATTCCCACAAGTCATCTTGAAAGTCTAAAGGTCTGACACTCAAACCCAAGTTGATTCTGGTCTTATATATTTATTTCCTCGGGGTGGAGTTAATGGAGTCACAGGTCCAATCAAGTTCTGATGCAGGGAAAAAAAAGACGTTTTCTGTGTGTGTATGCGTCTCCTCACCATGGAAATGGAGGTTAGTCTATTTGTGTGTGTGTGTGTGTGTGTGTGTGTGTGTGTGTGTGTGTGTGTGTGTGTGTGTGTGTGTGTGTGTGTGTGTGTGTGTGTGTGTGTTTAAACAAGGGGCAAGACAGTATCTCTGTTTTTGGGCATGGGGCAGGTCCAGTGGCTAAGGGAGTATCCTGGCTTCAGCGTGGCCTTCCAGTGGAAAGGAGCTGTCAGCCTCTGAAGCTGCCTCTGAGTCACACAGCCCTATACAAACAGCTTACTTCTTCACCATGTCCTCTCTACTTCTCTCTCTCGCTCGGTCTCTTTTTTCTACATTTTGAGTTTCCATGCAAGTCACACTAGGACAAGAATGCCTGGAATGCAGCCCAAACGTCTCTCTTCCACATGCTTTTCTACGGCTCTCCAAACCTTCTGGCCTTTTCTTGTGCCGTCTGTGTGCACAAACATAATTCCATTGCATCACAAATGTTATCGCGTTGAAACAGGGATAATCAGGTATGACGTAAGCTGGATCTCTGAAGCAGAAAGGTGCGATAATTGACATGTTGCCCAGATTATAGAACACATCTGCAATAATGAACTTGTGCTTTCAAAACTCTGCTTATTAGCATTTGAAGACGCATGTATGCCTTCATTACGCATATATACTTGTCAGTTTTTTTGTCAGCCATTTTAGCAGCATCTTCTACAAGAAGGGACTAACAAGGCAAAACATTACAAGGCTAAAACAAAACGTGTAATACAGACAAAATAAGACAAAGATATTTATATGGCTGCAACTAAAATTGTAAAACAAATAGTACCCAAAGATTTCAGTTTATATCACAACTCTTAAAAGTAGAAGAAAAAAAAAAAAAAATCACAACTTAAGCTGGTACCAGCAAAAAAAAATTACTTTTAAAGCAAAAGTGCAGAATGATTAATTGATTATGAAAAATAGTTGCCAATTAATGTTTTGCCAACAACTTCTTTGTTGTTGTAAACTAATCGATTCAGCTGTCAAATGTTCCTGTAATTTGCACTGTGATGTATTTCCAAATGTTGGATCTCTGCTGTTATTACTGTCATTGTTACTGTTATTACAACGAGAGAACGTTTTTGAAATAAGATACAAAAATAAAAAGGTTCATAATTGTTTGTTGATTATTTGGATGCTGCTTTAAATGATGAGATGTGGCAAATTCAAAAAAATAAACCATGACTTTGCAACTATCAATAAACTACTACCGATGCATTCAAGTTTTCAGCCGCCTGTCTGACACACACTTGGGAGTCTGAATCCCAGAAACACTCTTCAAGTTGTTAGACAGGAGCAGGCATGACAGACTGTGATGCAACTCACGCAAACAAGTACTGAACAATGCGTTTGCAGTCAGATCTCTGGCTGTCCCTGTTTTACTCCATCTTTTTTTTCTGCCCTCACGGCATTCCATGCGGGAGCACAAAAACAAGGCGTGCTCATTGTGCAATCTAGGGGTTTTATTTCTCCATTATGAGCCACTTACTCGCTGCTCTCCTGGAGGGGGGGGGGGGGGGGGGGGGGGGGGGGAAGAGCACTGACAAATGAGGATGTCAGCATGAGAATGTTTGGTGTGAAAGGGGACTCTATGTTCAGACTACAGGCAAAAGTGGCCCAAATCTTAACCCTTGTGTTGACTTTGGGTCACATTGACACGTTTTCAATTTTTGTTTTATATCAGAAAATATGGGACGTAGAAATAAGCGCTGAAAATGTGTAGAAGAAAAATTAAAACAATTAAAATATTGGAAAAAGCAAAAACAAACTGAAAAAAGGCGTCAAAAACATCGGGGAAAAAAAAGGTTTTTTTAAAGGTTGAAGGGAAGACAACACAAGGGTTAATTATTTTTTTTGGGGTCAAGTGACCAGGTCAGACTTCTTCAGAAGTAGTGTGAACACTCAAATCTTGCCCAGATCTGATTTTTGGACCACTTCCATGTGTGGTCCTGAATCAGACCCAGGTCTGATTTTTTTCAGTGTGATCAACCAAGGCGTATTTGATGCGACTTTTACGTCAATTTACATCAACGTTTGTCACAATTATGCACCGGCGGGAGTTAGCCCTATAGACACAGACAGTAAAATTAAAAACTTGACTAGGCCTACAAAATGGAGAACAGTGATGGAGCAAGTCAATGGAGGGAGAGTGAGGTGTTAGACCTAATAAGTGTATGGGGAGATACCTCAATTTCAATCAAAACTAGAAGGATCATACCGTAACCGCTCCGTTTTTGAAAAAATAGCAAACGAAATGGAAGAACGGGGACACAGGAGAACGTGGCTGCAGTGTCAAAGGAAGGGTTAGCACCTGCTCATTAATGTTACGGCTGCCATTACACAAACATTTGGAAATAAAAGCGAAAATGCTTGCTTCCTCCATAACCTCCCTAACTTTAGTGCAACAGCGTGCTGTGTCTGATGTCATAGATAGTTCTTTTGCGCATGCGGGTCAGTTGGAAATCGCAAACAGTTCACACTGGAATCTGATATAGGCCACATTTTAAAAGCTAATGTGAACAGCCAAAGGGAAAAAAATATATATATCGGATCTGAGCAAAAAAACCTGAATTAAGCATTAAGACATGCGGTGTGAACGCAGCCTAATCTCTAGGCTACTATAAACACCCATTCCAGTTTCAAAACCTATGCAACAGCTCCTCTTTTTCACACCTTATCACCTCATTTCCATTTCCTGCACAGACGTACAGTGTATCTCATGTGTTGATTCGTTTTCAGATAACATTGTAAAACAAAGATGGATGATTTGTACAATTTAACAGTTCACGGAAGCATTCAGCTTTCATTTGACAAACCACCACAGTCAGTTACTTAGAAACACGTCAACTGTCTATGACTGGGCTTTGTATCTCAGCAGCAGCTTCGATTGTAAAGCAGTCTCCCACTCCGTTATCTCTGCTGTTCAGGAGACCATTGTTCACACAATGTGCATTAATCATTAATAACCATATCTCTTCCCAACGCACAAGTCTGTTCTTCAGACTTCTGATTGTTCTTTCTTTGCTTTTCAAAGTAAAACTAAATAATACCTTTGATATTCTGTCCTTTTCTATTGTATCACAATTGTGGCTTTGCAAATGCTGTGACCTATGTAAATCCATTTTTTTTAAATCATTTTGCATAATGTGCAGGTGAAGAAGTGGAATAAATATTGCCTCATCTTTGATGTTTACTTGGGTACGTCTAAACAGATAGAAACCATGACGGAGGAAGGATTAGAAGCTTGTCTCGTTACTTCAATCAGCAACATGAGGAAGTAACTGTCCCAGGAGGAAATTGAGGAAACTGTACACGGGACAGAATACCCACACCCAGGTCAAATAATCCTACTACTGCGGGTGTAAAATGTGTGTGATGTTGCAGTGGTGAACAATCTCACCTCTGGAGCCACCTGTTTCCACCAGCACCTTTTGTCTCATCCACTCTGTATCTCCAGTTGTGTCAATAACACAATCAGAGGCGGAAAGTAACTAACTTACATCAGTACGTACAACTCTGAAGTACTTGTACTTCACTTAAATATCTGAATGTTACTTTATACTTCTACTCCATTACCTTTCAGAGATAAAATGCAGTACTTTTTACTCCGCTCTGTTTATTTGACAGCTACAATTACTTTTCAGATTGATTTTTACAAAACATATAATGAACATACAAATGATTCAACCACCCAACAGTATAGTTCAAATGTGTAGAATAAGCTGTTTTTTTTAAATCTATTTTAATCTTTTCATCTATTTATTTTAAAAAATTTAAATTTATTTTGAAAATGTTATTATGTATCATGTACTTTATTTTGTGCATTAGTCTCCAGTTGTTCTTATGGTTTATATTTGTATTGTCTCATTGTCAGCATGCAAGTCATCTGTAAAGCACCTGTAAGCTAAGGGTATTTCTTCACTTAAAAGGACAGGTTCACATGTTTTCAAGTCTATCTCCTACTTAAAGTATCAAAAGTAAAAGTATTGATTGTGCAGTATAAATGTTCCCTGTCAGTGTTTAAGATTATATATGATGTTTTTGAATTAATATTACTATATATTAATGTGTATGTGTTTGCATTTGACTGCTGTAAATGCTACAAACATATGATCTTATATAATATAATGCATTGCTGTAGATTAAACTACCAAACTGTACATAAAGAAGTTTAAATCAGCACAACCTTAAACATCTACAGCTGTAAAAAATAATCCAGAAACATCATATGTAATAGTAAAACACTGACAGGGAACATTTACTCTGATACTTTAAGTCCATTTTCCTGATACATACTTTCACTTAAGTAAGGCTTTACATGCAGAACTTTTATATGTAGTGGAGTATTTTTAGTGTGGTATTAGTACTTTTGTAAATGATCTGAATACGTTGTCTTCCACCACTTGGTGTCCATCAGTGGTGGAATGTAATTAAGTAAATGTACTCCAGTAGTGTACTTAAGAACACATTTCAGGTACATTTCAGAGAGAAATATTGTACTTTTTCTCCACTACATTAATCTGACAGCTTTAGTTACTTTACAAATTAAGACTTTTGCACATCAAAATAGTTTATAAGATACAATGTTTTATTATAAATTAAACTACCCAACAATATATAGGCCTACCTAAAATGATTAGACAATTAAACACATAGTTGACTGACAGAACTGTTTGGATCGTTTCCAGTTTCTAAAATGTGAGGATTTTTCTGCATTGAGTACTTTTACTTTTTTTAAAAAAATAAATACCTTTTACTTACGTAACAATTTCAAAGCCGAACTTTTACTGGTAATAGAGTATTTTTACAGTGTGGTATTAGTATTGTTACTTAAGTAAAAGGATCTGAATACTTCTTTCACCACTGGGGGTCCATCCTCTATACTCCCCTCCTCATGAATGATGCTGCAGCTTTCTCCCACTGCGCCTCTCTGGCGCCCCCTGTCTGCCCTGCTGTGTGTCTTTCACCTCAAGTCATTCACAAGCACAGGGAAGAGACTAAGCGCCATCCACTGGCTGACACACTGAATGGAAACGTATGCTTCCTAGTGGGGGATATCTCTCAACGTCGGTCACTGAGTTCACGAGTTAGTTCAACTCTCTCCTTCTCCTGCTCGTCTCCTTTAAAAAAAAAATAAGACCCCGAAGCACAACATAGCCTACCAGCTTACAGCTGTTTACACTGCGACATATTGACTCATCAGTCTTACCGTGTCTCTTTGGAAACGCTTTTCTTCAGTCGTTTAAAAACACGTCCCCTCCTTTCCACGGTCACTGTTGACCTTTCAAAATGTCGACAGTCGAGTTAATCATGATATCATCCCCTGGGCCGGTTTTTCTTTGAACAAATCTGTGAAGGAACTCCTCTGAGCCGAGCAGGCAGCCGACAGCCACCTGCAAATCAACACATTTGATTAGACTGCCAATCTCTGCTAATTACAGTGCAGCCTATAGGCGCCACCTGGCGACCATAATTAACGCTTTGGTCCGCGTCATATTGTAAATATGTCTTTAGCTGGTGGGGATTTTCAGTAAGGGCAGGTGAAATTTGTAGAAATAATAGCTATATAAAAGATATTGATATGGTTTTGTAAATATGGATGATGCACAAAGATAGAGTTGGCTGATTACATATGAAACAATTAGATTTGAAATAAAGCTCTCTACCAGGATACACATGTATAGCTACTGTATGTAGCAGTTCTTTTTTTATTTAAAACACCATAGTACTTTATAATGTGGTAATTTATTTAGGCTATTATTTAGGCTATTTATTTTTTGCTCTTTTGTTTTTTGTATATGTAGCCTATGACCTGATGATACATGATGTTTTCTAAAATTGTAATGAACATCTGGCCCATCCTACCTGGGATTACAAGACATACAATATGTCTTGTAATCCCAGGTAGGATGGGCCAGATGTTTGGCATGACATATAAATGAACTAACTAACTAACTAACTAACACTAACTAACACTAACACTAACACTATATATATATATATATATATATATATATATATATATATATATATATATATATATATATATATATATATATATATAGTGGCATGACATATAAATGAACTAACTAACTAACTAACACTATATATATATATATATATATATATATATATATATATATATATATATATATATATATATATATATATCAACTTTACAGAAATCTGAGCAAATTTGCCACAGATCCTAATTTTAGTCTTCTTTGCTAGAGGAAACTTTTTTTTCACATCCCAATTCAGATACCTGTTATCACAACATTATCGCTACACCTGGCTGTCATCACCTTGAAGTGAGTAGCCTACAATAACAGCACAGCCCCAACACAGCCCCCCCCCCCACCCCCACCCCCGAGGAGCTCTTGGGGGCCCTTGTGACTCCGTGAACCCCACTTTGGTAATGACTGATATACTGAACTGTGCTGGATTTCACATGAATTGATAATTTAATTAAACCAGCAGCCAGGAAGCACCAAACTACTATTTCTCAAGGCAACTATACCAGCATGACTGCCACTATCAAGCTGTACAGATGGCCCAGTTGAATAGTGTAGTCAGTTTAATTCCCTGCAATCCCAAACTCGTTCTAAACGCAAACAGAAAAACAACAAATTAAAAACAACTAAAGAGTGCTGCTGGAGATATTTTATAAAGCTTTTTCGCGGATCTGCTTATCATTATGTAACAGCTGAACATGATTTTTTCATGACCTATGTCACTGAGCTGTAAATGGTTTGTTTACATTCATAATGTTCATACATTATGGAACAGGACTGTGGGTCACTTGGAGGCAGGGTGATTGCTGAGAAAACTAAATAAATTGAATTGAAAAACAAGGCCTGAGAATGTGCTGTGATTGTAGTTCAAAAGAAGGTACAGACCTTTTGGGCAGTATTAGTTTGTCATCTGTAACGCTGAAATGATTGCATAACCCAACTAACAAATATGTTCATATGTTAATGCATTTGTACAAAACTGCACCTTTTCAAAGTGTCCTGTTAGGATGACCAAACCCACCAAAAGTACCTTAAGAACCACAACAGTATATGATTCTGACATTGTGGTAGTAATAATAATAGTTGTGTATTCAAAAAGACCAATCTCTGAATGAAATACAGTTGTGGAAGAAGTACTTAGATCTTTAAATAAAAGTAGCAACACCATAATTTTCAAATACAAACAAATTGCCACTTTCAAAATTAAAAGTACCATCAGCCAAGGCACCAGTATACAAAGTAAAAGTTCTCATTATGTTGAGTTGACCCTTTCAGATTGTTACGTTATCATATATATTTTACATATATTTATATATATTTATCAGCATTTTAATGTTTTAGCTGGAGCTACTTTTATTTATTTAGTTAGCTGATTTTAATTGAATTTACTTTAGTTCAGTTTATTCAAAGGGGCTATCAGGGGTAGGATGAATGGCGGAGGCAGTGTGGTTAAAAATGTCTGACTATTTTCATATTTTATGGGCTTGCCCTTTATGTTTCTCTTATTGGCCAGAGATCACTCAAGAAATAATGGAAGGTTTTTGGAATAGAAATTGATTTCTCATTTGTTACATTATACCTGGGCAAAATCCCAGACAAAGTCATGGCTCAAGAGAAATATCTCTTTAAAATACTACAAGGACGAATGGAGTGCAATTGTAAATTAAATAAACAGTATGGAGAAACTGACCTTTACCTTAAAACTTAGATCTGATTAATACGTAAAATACTGGAAGAATAGAGCGAATTAAAGTACTAAGCAGTGGTGGAAGAAGCAAGTGTAGTCAGTGAAAGTAGAAATACCACAATGTAAAAAAATCCTCTATTCAAAGGTTTACTTAAGTAAACAATAAGTAAAATGCACATAAAGTATCAAAAGTACCCAGAAGTTCACATGAAGTGAAATAGAAGTGAAAATACAAATACCTCAGAATTGTACTGAAGTATATACACTTGAGTAAATGTATTTAGTTACTTTGAATCTCTGATGATTACATGTGTGACAATGACATTAATGGTTCTAAAGCTCATCTACTTCAGCCAATCGACACATTTGCTCTTTTATCTGATATGAAAAAAACTTAAACCTTAAAGTGCATAAAAGTTACATCATGAGTAATCAGGTGTCGAGTTGGTTTCTAACAAGCCATCATAATTCAGTGGCAACTTCTCCTTAATTCAAATGTGACCCAATGAGTCCTTTTACAGTGTGATACAGACCCTGTGACCTAATCCTTTAGCAGATTAAAAAAAATGCAATCTTTCATGCTGTACAGTAAAAGCAACATCCAAATCAATTGACTGACACATTGTTTGTAAATGAGAAAAGAATGCCAAGATTAAAGCGACAACAAAGCAGGACTCTTGAGTTCAAAGCTTTGTGTGACGCGTGTGAGATCACCACCATACGGGAAGCAAGCGATGAGGTGAGCCTTACTCATCACTAGGCGTGTCACTGCTGTACAGCATCAATGTGATTAGAGAGACGGGGAGAGGAGGAGGAGGAGGGGCAGAGAGTGAAAGAGATGACCTAATACCCTGTAAAAAGCAATGAAGTCATACTACCTGACTCATATTCCCAGCTGACACCAGCACTCCCAATCACAACATCCCAGTGCATGTTTGTTGTTAGAGGGTGTGGGTGTGTGCGTGTTGGTGTGTATGTGTGTGTGTGTGTGTGTGTGTGTGTGTGTGGGGGGGGGGGGGGGGGGGTCAACAGCTTTATATGCATGTGAGTATTTCACAGCAGGTGAGGAGCGGCTGTACTTGTGAGAGTTTGCTGTTTTTTTCTGTTTCATCATTTTGAAATTGAACATCTTTGCGTTCTGGACAAAACAAGAAATTTAAACATGTCCCATTGGGCTCTGGGAAACTGATTAGCATTTATCACTATTTGTCACCATTTATTAGACTAAAATTGATATGTATTGAGTAATTTGAAGAAAAAAAACTAAGATGAATACATGATGAAAATAATCGCTGTAGTGTAATCATTGTAGCCCTAAAAAAAACAGCCAAAGTCGGTGATACAACAACACTTTTAGCTGTCTCACTCACACAGACCAACCATTTTCTAAAAAAATCTCAAAGCATTGTAAAAAGTGAATAAGCATACCTAATAGGAGTTTTAAATCTGCGAGCATACCATACACATTGAGCTTCATTTTGTTTTGGTTTTAAAACTGGAGCTTAGTGTGGTGATTTTTGCTGACTTACCCCAAAGATGGAACAGAGTTTGAGACCAAAAGGCCTCATTATCTGGCTCCCTGCGTGATAGTCAACCTGGAGAGAAAAAAAATCATAAAGAAACACTCAGTTGCTTCAAATATGATAATGTTTTTGCATTTGAATTGTATTCTACCACCACCGCCTCTCCTAACCCCCTTTATCTCTCTTTAATTAAACTATTGTTTGCTTGTTCTTTTGTTTGATTGTATCATCATTATGTGCCGTCTGTCTGTAAGTACTTGTGTTGCTGCTGCCCTAGCCTGTTCTCTTAACAGTGGGGAAAGGATACAACAAATAAAAACAAACACAAATAAACAAACAAATAAAAGTAGAAAAAAAATAAAGGAGGGAAAACCCCACACAAAAAGTGGCCTCTGGATTTAATCTTCTATCTGGTCAGCTGATCCACTTCAGGGCTCTCGTCAGAATATGAGCACAAGATGTGCTATCATTTGCATGAGGTCTTACATCATCCCCGAGAGTCGCTCACTATGGCATCAGCACGTGGTGCTTAGCCAACATGTCCCTTTGTGCTCGCAGAAGCCTCATTCAAGTGACAGCGGGGCACCAGAAAAGTCTTGAAAAGGACATCTGGCCATGGAAGTCAAAGGGATGTCCTTTAGGGATTTTTAGACATGTCTGTACAGACGATTAAGCCTGTCCTCTTTGAGAGAGACAAATACTGTCCATAGGTGAAAGCGATATTTGCATGGGCTCTTGGACAAAGAGGTTGGTATGTGTCTCTGCGGCACACTAAACCACAACATCTCCCCAAAGATGCCACTCAGCCTTTCATCTGGGGGGGGGGGGGGGGGGGGGGGGGGGGGGGGGGAAGAGAAACAGCACTACTGTGACGAGCAGATGGTCAAAATCATTGAGGGTTTTTATGTACAAGTAACATGACCTCAGCACTCTGCGTTTCACAAGTATCCCGCAGCTAACACACACATGCACACAAGTGTGCAAATGACAATTGTAGCCCACAGCTATAGACAGCGAGGTCTGAATGGAAACCAGACCTGCTGCGGTCCATTCAGAGCACAGAGACAGTTTAGTTCAGGGTCACAAAAGTTATGTGGTACAACAGCATCACCTATCACCACACTCACACATCCA
Source organism: Zingel zingel (assembly GCA_023566125.1). Taxonomy (NCBI): domain Eukaryota; kingdom Metazoa; phylum Chordata; class Actinopteri; order Perciformes; family Percidae; genus Zingel; species Zingel zingel. The sequence goes on along the minus strand of CM042321.1, from coordinate 9,047,909 downwards.
AGCAGAGAGGGGTGTGTCGAAGGGTGAAAAACACTATCCCAGATCCATGCTTTTTATTGATCGGGGCTCTTGACTCCCACCGGATCCCGTTTAATGGAAATTCAGACGGCCTCTTGGACACACTGGCATACTCAGTGCACCACTGAGAGGCTGGCCCTTATGGGTGGCTTGTCCCCATCCCAACCACGCTCTCACCCAATCCTCATGCCTCTCCACTGGGTAGGGTGGGGGGATTGAGGGCAGACCTCCTGAGCCCACCCTCTGGTCCTTTATGCATCACGCAATCCTTTTCTCCTCCTGCTGCTGTTTTGTATCCATGTTATTGGGTGGAGTGGGGATGTTTTAATCCTGGACTCATACCAGGAGTCTCCCGGTGAGTTCTCATCTGCAACACACCCTTAGGGAACGAACCCCTTTCTGACTGGCACCCAGAGAGCGCGTCTAGACTGTGATTATGCATGGAAATACACTTGCTCTATCTTTCTGTTACCATTTTATCATGTTTCTATTTTCAGAACCTGGTGTTTGATTTGTGATTGAATTGTTGCTCCATTCTGTTATTAAAAGGCAGAAGGCCTTCTCACAAGAAACGCTAAAATATTCAAACTGAATCTCACATGCCATGCTCAGTCTGTCATATAAGCCAAAATGGAAGACTGTGTGTGTTTTTGTTTTTGTCATTATAGTTGTAACACAGTTACAGTGTAGGAAAACACCACATATGATGGGGAATAATATATTGAATTTAATGAAGGGGGTTAAAATGCACAAGTTATCTACAGAGTGAATTAAACACCTCCCTTGGGATCACAAAGAAAACACATCAAGAGATTTCACATAAATTTCATCTAACAGCAATTTAGATATCAGTGAATATAAAGTTCAGTGTTTCCCTAAACACATGTAGGATGTGTGAATATATGCATTTTCTAGTTGGGTGGAGACATAAAAACAAACAAATAGTAAAGCAGTGGAGCATCTTATGTTTTCTCAAACATCCTCAGAGTTCACCTTGTCATTCAGGTAGCTTTACGCAACACATGCTCACTGTACATCCCTTCATGCATATGCACAGATGGTAACGACTGGCTAAGCTTGAGTTAGACTGACACTTTAAGGAAGTTGAAAACATGGACATCATCTTTTGCTCAGCACTGTGTGGCAATTTATATATGCCAGGTCCGATGTTTCCTCAAAGCTTTATTCACGGTGGTGACCCACGTGTAATCATTTAAAAAGTCACTCAGAAAATCAGTAGACCTATTTCATATAAAAAAAATCCCACTATATTTCCTTCTGATCTTATTTATGTATTGTAGATTAATGTAGGCTACATTTCCAGATTTGAATGACAATTAATGGAAGTTGCAGGTACTTTGCTATCTGTTTGAAACCTAAAAAAAGAACTAGCAGTATATTTTATTAATAATATTATGATTATTATTATCATTGCTGCAGTTTGAGTCTTTGTGTAGTAGCCTACTACAACCATGCCGTCAGGCGTGGTTTCTGTCGAGGACATCTTGGGGAGTCTATAAGCGAAACAAACGGTTCTTTGTTCACCGGGGCTGCTGCAAAACCCTTGTTTTTGTTTTTTTAAACGGGAAATGTGCGAGGGCTTTTCTGATGTTCCCCGCTGCATAGGTTCTGCAACGCCTGTCTGACAACTCCCTTTCTCTTCTCCTCCTCGTATACAGCCACCCCCCCCACCAGACACCTTATTTCCCCCCTATACATAACATCCTCATGCGCAACGGCGCCGGAGACAAAAACGCGGTGACCTGCCGCAAAGCACGGCTACACAGAGGTGGGCGGACCCCCACCCCACCCACCTAAATGTCATAAACTCCTTTACTCCCAAAAATTCATATCAGATGGTCCACGATCCCCCTCATAAAATGCAGGAGCTGTTCGTTCTTTTTGTTGTTGCTGCTTTTTTTCAATCTCTTAATGATAAAGTTGACATCATCTTTTCAGCAGCACAACTAGACGACCATGTGCGCACTGTACTTGCATCTTTTGATACGCAACTGTTTACATCCTGGATGGCTATTCTTACATAAGTCGCCGAAATGCGGTTTTCAGGCTACACTGCAGCTCTAGAGCTGTGAGCGAGTCTGCGTTAACACGAGTGCGGCGCAGGAGGTAAACGATGAGGTATTTTCTTCTTGTCTATAGGTGACGGCAGGCAGCCTGATTTGGGATGCCACGGGCACGGGAACCTGAGACGGAATGGTAGGCTACAACGGGAGGGCGGCTCGTTTTGTCTCGGCGAGGAGGGGAGCTGTGTAAACCAGACTGGGTGGAGCAACACATCGCCCGCCCCATCTATCGTGCAGACGGCCTTGTGTCCCGTTTGCCTGGAGCTCGGAGAGAGACTACTGTACTGAAAGTCTAGCGGACAGAGAGAGAGGGGGCCGGTCTATGGGAGGGACTAGCGCAAAGGGGGGATTTGGAAGGAGGAGGGGGCGAGGAGGAGGCGGCACGGGTGCTGTTTCTCCAGTCTCTTTCCCCTGTCTTTGTCTCACACACTCTTTTGTTAGCCATGCCTAGCCTGCTGGTTCTAGCAGGGATCATGGAGAAAAATGGGGGCTACGCCGGGGATCTGGCCGGCTCCGGCTTCGGAGGCGAAGGTCTCCTTGTGCCGCCCGACGAGGAGGAAGACGACTCCCGTGCCCTCAGGGTCGCGCTGGGCCAGTTGTCTCTGCTGGGGCTTGGGGAAGGCGAGGACGGCGGCGGAGCCCCAACAACAGGAGTACAGGACCGGAGTAACAATAACAACAACCACCACAACCACACGAACAACGTCGGAGGTGGCGGAGATACGGCGATTCTGCAAGGGAAAAGCAAGTTGTGCGCCCTGTATGAGAGCTCCTCAAGTGAGACGAAAGGACGAGGCTGCAACATAACAGAATGCGTCCCAGTGCCCAGCTCTGAACATGTGGCCGAAATAGTGGGGAGACAAGGTAAACCGCTGGCTTGCAAATTATTTCCCTCCAAACTTGTGCTTTTATCCCGCTAACAGTGCTGCATTATCCCGCCGTGGTTTCCCGTGTGCTTTGTTTTTTTGTTCTCTAACTGTTACCTGGTGCTATTTGACAAAGAAAAGGGAGTGGTGTGTGTGTGTGTGCTCGCGTGTTTTTTTTTTTTTTTTTTTTTTTTTTTTTTTTTTACTCCCCCGAGACATCAGCCTCCCACTTTTTTTCAGCTAGCAAGTTCTCGTGCACTCATCATTACACTCATACATTGAAACAAGTCGGTCGCTTGTTGGTGTTTATTTTGCCTTTGAGTGAATTTGCACAGAGGCACGAGAGAGCCCCGTTTCCTCCTGGGCGAATTATTCTACATCCACGCCATCAATGTCAGCGCACAGACACACACACACACACACACACACACACACACGCACACACACACTAGAGCAGGGAGAGCACTTGCTTCCTTTGTCGTCTGAGACGCGCCAGACTGTTCAAAAAAGGCAACGTGCAGCTGGCGAAGAGAGGAATGTCTTACACTTTGAATTCATGGCTAAGAAAATAACCAAACATACACATTTGGTCTCAACGGTAGACGATGTTTTGCCTCTTTCCAGGTTTATTCAGCTCGTTGTTTATGTTGCGCACTGCCCCAGTGACACAATAGAGCAAGCGTGGTCCACTTGTTTTTTTCTTCAAATGAGGGGAGTTGGAAAGTTCAATTCCAGACACGGTTCAGATTATGCCCGTTTTTCCTACAGTTGGAGTTTTTTTATTTTTATTGAACAAAGACCTGAAGTTGAATGACAGCAGCTGTCAAACAAAGGTGTGAAAGTCAGGGGGGGTGAGGGGAGGGGCGCATTTAAGACAGTGTTGCTGCTCTGCACACGGGATGGCCTTAAAGGGTGACTCAGCGAGAAGTTGCACCAGGAGGTGGGAGTCCTTTTTAAAAAAAGAAAAAAACATATTTGCAGTAAAGATGTAGTCAGGTAAAAATATTTATGCACAGTCGAGCTTGAACATAAGTTGGTTTTAAAGCCAGAAGTAGATTTTTCATCTTGAGCTTGGTGGTGGTGTTTATGAGGCTGCACCCATTAACTGTTGTGATGAATGCATGGGTGAAAGGGGCAGAACAGACAGGGACGGAAGGGCAGTATAGCATCTAAAAGCTGAATGGGAGTCACGCCTTGGAGCTCAACACAAGGGGCTCCTCATGAGCGCCACTTCACTGCACACTCTCAATACCACATGGTTGCCTGTCAGGAGAGGGAGAAATTGGGGGGTTGGATTGAGAGAAGTACAAAGACTGCAGGGTGGGTAAGGTAGCATCAGCAAATCCTAATTTATCTTGCAATGAAAACAAACAGGTTTGAATAATGTGACACAATGGTTAAGATGAGTTGAGATGGTTTCTTTTTCTTTTCTGCTGTGGTAATGGGGATTTAGTTTGTGCTGCCAAGTGCCCCTTGTCTCCCATTGTGGATCCTGTTCTTTACTCCGAAGTGTAAGTTTTGAATTTTAATGGGGTAAGTGAAGACAGCCAGAGGGTGGATCCAGTGAGCACAAGTACAGCGAGAGGGCCCTTTTGCATTGGCCCGAGAAGAAGTGCTGATTTCGGGGGATTTGAGATGAGCTGCTTTTGATTCAGGCCCTTCGTTTGTTGGCGCTACGGACACACCCCCTTCTTCTCGGCACCGTGCATCACAGCCCGCCTGGTGAATCTGGCAAACAGAGCATCATGCCATGAAGAAAGGGTTGGATATGATTGTTTTCTCCTGTCAAAGTCACAGGCATTGATTCCCAAGGATGCTCTTGTACCTTCCTCCTGAGCTCCACGGATCAAGGGTGGCTTTGTTTTGAATCACAGGCACCTCTTACAACACAGTTCAACAGTTGCAAAAATAAATGTACCTCCAGCGGCCTTAATTTCTGGTAGCGATGAATTAATCTTTGCCTATTTTGCTTGCAGATAATTCTTTAATTGAGACATTAATTTGGACTAATTAAAAGGTGTAATGTAGTTCGAGAAAAGGAATTTGGCAATTGCTTTTTGATCCCCGTGGCACAAACTGGTCTATTAGCCTAATACCAAGCAATGGCCACAAAGGGCATTTTAAGATTCTGGGTATGAGCAATTCTAAACCCCACAGGATAACTATCCTTCTGTCTGTACCTCTGGTCCCTGAGAAGTAAGTGTTCCTGAACAAAGTAGGCCTATTTGGTAGCAGAAGCGACATTTGTCTTCACACTTAAGGTGTCTTTCAACCTTTTGATACCCGCTGCTGTGATTTTCAGATAGGTAATGCAATGATTTGTGTGATCTGAAGCACCTGGAGTCTGGTAAGATGTGCTCAGATTTGTTCACTGAATAGATACCTGATAGTTCTTGTTTGCCCAAAGAGTCTAGGCACGTTGGAGCCGTCAATAAATGTGGATATCTTAATATAGGAGCTGCCTGAATTTCTGAATGACAATTGACCCGAGGAATGCTCGATGCATTCTTTATGGAGTGTAATATGAACACAGTCTTACTATGTTCCTCTTAGCCTCAAATGTACTTGAAAATTGTCCTAAACAGTTACTAATTTACTGTATGTCCTGTTCTGTTTCATTACAATGTCGGGTAATTTGTCATGAAATAACATTAACCTGCACTCTCTCACATCAAGACTCTGCCTTAAAAGCATTAATAGAGTAAAATATTGCTCTCTGATTAAAAAAAAAAAAAAAAAAAAAAAAAAACAGGGCAGATGTAGAGCAATAAATGGCCCCAAAACAAAGCATGTGTGAGTTGACTGTATTGTAAGTTCAAGGAGAGGTCAGGAAGTGATTTCATCTGCTGTAGCTCTTACAGCCCTCCAAAACAGTCATGTCGATGCTGGCCAATACCTCTGCACCATCCATGAATCTTAGTAGGATGTGTGTCTGATTTAGAGCTAATAAATAAGTGCACTGAAAAAGTACACTAATGCTTAAGTGCTGGAGACCTCATAAATCATGGTAATTACTGTGTATCCTTTGCCAGTAGAAACCTGCAACATATTAGGTTAAACTGCTCACAATTTGTAAATAAATCAGAATTTAGAGGATTTATGATAGCTCAGGTTGATAACAAAGTGTGTTTTCACCTTTTAACTTGATTCGCGTGTCACAAAATGTAACTGATGTATCATATTTACTTATTTTAAAATGTATGTTGTTGACTCTGCAGGTTGCAAGATCAAAGCCCTGCGGGCCAAGACCAACACCTACATCAAAACCCCCGTTAGAGGAGAGGAGCCTGTGTTCTTAATCACTGGCCGGAAGGAGGATGTTGCACTGGCCCGCCGTGAAATCATCTCTGCTGCAGAGCACTTCTCCATGCTCCGGGCATCCCGTAACAAGCTGGGAGTGTCCTTTAGCGGCTCCCCACCCACACCTTTGCCAGGTCAGACCACCATTCAGGTGAGAGTGCCATACCGTGTCGTGGGGCTGGTAGTGGGGCCTAAAGGCTCCACCATCAAACGCATCCAGCAGCAAACCTGTACTTACATCGTCACTCCCAGTCGAGACCGCGACCCTGTCTTTGAAATCACAGGGTCACCCAGCAACGCCGAGCGGGCCCGCGAGGAGATTGAAGCACACATCGCCTTCCGAACAGGAGGCCTGCACGACCACAATAATGAGAATGACTGTCTGGGGCCGAATGGTGGAAGCAGCCCAGCGGGCAGCAGCGGTGGTCTGGAGAGCCGGCTACAGCAGGTGTGGGGGCTGCAGGGGGGCCAGCGCAAGCCTCTCACCAGCAGCTACCGCCAGAACTTCTCAGATGCCATGGTTGGAGGGGGAGGAGGAGGAGGAGGTGAGGGAGGGGGAATCTACAACAAGAGCAACTTCTCCAGCTCCGGGGAGAAGCCTTGCTCTTATTTTGGATCAGAGGGTACCCAGAGCTGGGGCGATCCCGACTACCCCAAACAGGTGGCCTTCTACGCCCAGCAGCGGTCCAAGAGCTTTGGAGGCCTCCCACTCCCCCTGACCAGACTCTCCCCTGGCTTATCCGAGTCCTGCGGAGGTGGAAGCAACAACAACTCTTCAGTCACCAGCATTGTGCCCGTATCCGGCTCACCTCATGCCCAGGCCCGCCGTGCCCACAGTGAGCCCACCTCAGCCGGCGAGGGTTTCCCAGGCCGTCTGCCAGTGCCGGACTCGCCACCGGCCACTGTGCGGGACTGCATGACCTGCTTTGAAAGCAAAGTGACGGCTGCCTTGGTGCCCTGTGGCCATAACCTCTTCTGCATGGAGTGTGCCATCCGAATCTGTGAGCTCAACCACCCAGAGTGCCCAGTGTGCCACACCCAGGTCACACAGGCCATCCGAATATTCTCTTAAGGAACCACATCAGTTTTTATCATTAGTTTTGTCAGTGTTCGTTCAATAATTATTTACTGTTATTATGATTATTATTATTATTATAAAACACATTTTTGTTTTTCAGAAAATTTACAAACAATCAAGCAGATATTTTAGAAGGCACTGCTTGCTTTACTAAAAAGTATAAGAAATATTTTTAAGTTTTTCTTTTATATATATATATTCATATATATTTTATAAAAGTTTTGTTTATAAGAGAAGTATAGTACCTTGCATTTTCAGTTTTTTGACTGCTGCTGTTTTTCATTCATGAATCACAGTGTAGGCAGAGGTAGACAGTAATGTGAACATTTTATTATTCAAATTTTTTATTTTACCATGAAGTGGGTTTATATGGAAGGAAGAAGATGATTGTTGAGGTACCTAATCTGCACCTGACTGACCCAGAAAGTTAATGTTATCAGAGGGAAAAAAAAACAGAATTTCCATTGCACCTTACAATCATCTTGGTCTAAAATAGGATTTGTAATCATACCTTGAAATTTGGGGAGCTGATGTGAAGGTGAATTCTGCTTTTTCAGTTTTTACTGTGATTGTGGTTTGATATAATTGGCCCAAATAGATATTCATTTTAGCTTAATGAAAATGTGAATAGATTGGTTCGAGTCAAAGCCTTGTAATCTTTACAAGAAAACAAAAGACAGCCTCCTGATTTCATTTGTACACCTTAAAGTCCAGATTGATGCTACAAATAGGACATTGCATCATTTATTTATGCTAATTGGTTACATTTTGTTGGTATCATCATTCACAGGGATAGGTGAAAGTTGTAAGAAGTATCAGTAACCAGTTTCCAGTAACCATTGGTTACACTTTGGTCACTGCAGTTTGTTGAAAAGATTCAGTAATGCTTGCTCCTCGTGGCACTTGAAAAGCATGTGGTTGGCTTAAAGAACTGATTTAATTTGAGGCCGAAAGCCTTGGAATTCATCCAGTTGGCTAGTTCTCGATATCTGTCTCCCCAATGGACTTGTTTCAAAGCCACCTTAACCATGCTTTATTGTCTTGTGTGGTCATTTGGCCACAGTCGCTGAACGATATAGGACACTGCAAGAGCTCCAGTCAACAAGCATTTCAACGTAGACAGTGTAAATAAAGAGGAGAATTGGTATGTGGACAGAAGCCGAATAAAATGTAAAATGTTTCCTGAATCAGCAGCAGACTCCGATTTAAAATAGTTTACACTGTAAAATACAGAGTCCCAAATCAGTAATCCTTACTCCACGTCCCCCATTATGTGTGAGCTCCGAGGGGCCAGCTGTCTCCCCTGCAATTAGCAAAGCTGTACAGGAGCAGGTGTTTCAAGGCACACTGTAGCTGTGACCCCAAGTTGGAGGTCTCGCCTAGCACCCTTTCTTTCTCTCTTTTCTTTGGGAGTGGCTTTTATGTCTCCCCCTGCTTACAGTTTGATCGTTTGCTTTCGAAGGCCTCTCTGACTGGGGCGTATTGTCTGGGCCCGGTAGCGGCGTGGGCTGCAGAGTGCTCGGACACGGCCTGGATCTACTCATTGATAATTAGGCAAATGGATTGGTCCAGGTGCGGACCGTGTGGGGACTCTGGAGCTGTATGAGGGGTACGACAGGGTCCCGTAGCGAGCCCCATACTTCCCCGCCTCACTGTGACAAGCACAGAGGGGGCTGGATGGTCGGGATGCAGCTGGGCGAATAGGACCCCCTCCTTCCACTCCCTCTTGCCCCTTCCGCCCCCCCTTTTCCTCTCCTTTTCTGCTGCTCTGAGCTAACCCTACTGGGGAGAGGGGGCCTCTTTTGTCCCAAAACAAACACACACACACACACACACACACACACACACACACACACACACACACACACACACACACACAGAATTTGAAAGACACTAGCTGAATTTGGCAGCGCCTGTGAAATGAGGGGAGGCTTAGGAGCAAAATAAATGATCTACAGTTATCAGGAGACACCCCAGTTACCTGTTTTCAACGTTAATTTGCCGTTGATTCTTTTCCAAATTATGAAAATGTACATGTCACCTACAAAAGAGAGATTGCGTGATCTCATCACACGGGATGCAGCATTAACTCCCCCTTCCCTCCCCAACAGCACCGCCCTGAAATTTGGATAGGGGTCCTGTTTGTGTGACAGCGCCAGTGCAGATCATGTCAGCTCGCTACTGTATGGGACACATCCTGCAGCTGCCCCTTCACTATGGACACCCGGGCTTCAGCCAATGGCAGCCCCCCTCGCTTTGAGCTTCCAGAATGAAATCAGACAATTGTAATTGACAGGAAAGCAGAGGAAACGCCCCATTTAACCAGCACTCATGCTGAATCAAATTACACACCCTCTGCGTCTGCCTTAGCCCCAGTCTGGGGATTTCTGAGGGCTGGAGGAGAGCGGATGGGGGTAGGGATTAAAGCTGTTGAGTGATAGGAGGGAAGGTAGTGGGGGTGAGAAAGAGAGAAGTATGCTCCAAAAAAATGAAACCGTGCAGATCTAGAAATTGTATTGATCATTCAAGTCCTGCAGCAAGTTTTGAGTTGTCTCATGTGGGCCAGTGCTGATGACAGGAAACCTTTCTTGTATTGTATTGGAGAACTTTTCAACTTGGCTTCTGTCTCAAAAAAATGTATCAACCATTACAGATTGTGTCTTCCAGGACACAAAAGCCCCTGCTTTCAAAAAACAAAGATATAAAACAGACCACTCACATTATGTGTGGACTGCAGGGAGAGCACCGTACATGCAGAAAGTATCCTGAAATCTATCAGATGTAGAAATAAAGAATAGTTATGATTTTATGGATGGAGAAATTGCACAGTGGTTTGGCCTAAGCTTTCAACATCAAATTCAAGGCAGTATGACACTGTTCTTTGAACTTTTGTATTTTTGTTATTTTGTTTTCAGCCTATATATTTTTTATTCAAATATTGCCATTACTTTGGCATACAAGGTAGCAACTTTGGCCTTTTGATAGAACCGGCCCCATACACAACTTTTAAAGTTCTTATTTTTGGAGAAAAGAATGTGAATCAAACTGCTTGGGTGGGGATAAGAGGGATTCAGGAAATTAGGCTCTGAAAACAATTTACTTAAATTATAGAGTAAAGCACCTTATTACAAAACATGCGCATTTGATTAATACCAAACCGACCACTGATGGTGAAGTACATTTCATAGAATTTGAAAGACATGCACATAAGGATTCCCTATCATTTTTTTTGTATTATGGTGGTTCTTGTTATTCTTAATACGACAGTAGTACTAGTGGCCATGTGGGAGACCTCTCATCCATTTAGTTAGTGTTAATGACTTGGTTGGGTTTTGCACTGGCTTAATGAAGAGAGGGCTTATTGGAGATTCTCCCTGTTTAGACGCTGTATAAGTTAATAAGTATTGTACTTTATGAAAGCACTCTGAGCATCTATGTAAATACAGTAAGTGTATCAGTTATGAACATCCAAAGGCCTGCTTGAAGTGAGGTTTTGATTATTTTTTACAAGCTGAGGGTGTCAATGTTTTAGCATATGGAATTCAAAATGTCTCTGAGTTTTAGGGAGAGTAAATCTTTTATATATGCGTCCCATCATCCGTTTTGACTATAATAGTATATTAGATAGATCCATACATTTAAGAAAAATTATTTAAACTGATTAACTTAGTATTTCATCCAAATATATAGATGATAAATTAACCAGACACTATTATAAACTGTAATAATGAATATCCTTTATGATGCCGCTGATGTATAAATCAAATCTCAAATAAAAACTGGAATGAATAGTATGTGTAATAACCCCTAATGAATAAATCAGTTTCTATGTATATTAGGATGAAAAGCAATAATAGGACTATACTGGGACAATAAACAGAGGAGCCTGCTTAGTCAGTTCTTTAAATAATATTGTATTCAGAAATTGACCTTGATTATTAGGATGATACCATTGCATTTCTGTCTCATATCTGCTTAAAATTCATTATGGATTCATGCCAGGGTAGAAACAGAGATATAATTAATTAGTAACAGTTTCGGGATAAGTAATTGTTCTTGTTGTGTTCATCAGGATCTTAAGTCATTTTGATTGCTTAATTATTATTATTATTTTTTTTTTATTTTTTTTACGTTGAATATCAATCAGGTCCCAGGGTGGGTCAAGGATTCCTTCTCCTGAAATGATAAAACTGCAATTTCTGTGACTTAGAGGAAATCTCATTGCGCTGTAAAAGTGATCTGTCAATCTGTCGAGCAGAGCATAAGCACTGAGGTCTGTCCTGTTTGTTAAAAAGCAGGAGCTGGTGATTTTGCTCATGGCAGACTGATGTTTCGAAGGCTTTGGTCAAATACACAGCAGTGAGAAGAAGAGGGGAGGACAAACATGATATGATGTGCTGTACCAGTCACTCATGTTGATTCTTTACCCTCATTAGTCCTTAAGTTGCATACAAGGGCAGAGGTGTTACTTATAGCATATTTTAAGATGATTTCTGTTTACATAGTAATGTTTCATGACTCTATTTTATATTTTTTTGCATCTACTTTTTTTTTTTTTTTCATCTGTATTGTTTTTGAAAGAAAAAGGTCAGACATAGCCAAAGAACAAAACACATGAAGAGGACTTATCACTTTAGTTAACTTATTTGAGCATCAAAATCAACTTGGTTAAAGAGTTTATAGAATCAGGATTATTAAGAAATAATCTCATAGCTAGAATTACTCTGTTTACCCAAAAGTCTTAGAGGCCACTCAATCGATATCTGTGAAATGAAGGCATATCATGTTTCAGTGTTGTAAGATTAGTTTAATACTACAGAGGCGCCGGTAACAGACTTACTTCTCCCCAAAGAGATCAGCTTAAAGCACATCCTGGCACTTACACAGTCCTTTGAGTAGTTTTTCTATTGTCATGGTTAGGTCAATGGGAGAAAAACAGTCCAGCGAATGTCTTAATCGTTCTGAAAAACTTGCCTGATCTGGTTGAGTTGAGCTAAAAAAAGGACTGCCCACATATTAAAAAAAAAACAAAAAAAAACAGACTGTAATGACAATGACAAGCCAGTGAAAATTCAGGCTGAATTCCTAATTTTTAAGACCCTCAGAGTAAACCGTGAGGGATTAGATGTTAACAAGGTGGCAGTGTGATAGCGAACAAAACAGCACTGTGGTTTTAGTTAATATCGTTTAGAGAGCCATTAACTGTATCCTTAAGTTTAACTGCATGTTAGTAAAATATAGTACAGTAGGTAAGATGTATCAGGAAAACAAGTTAAGATCTCATAAAGAATTCATCAGCCTGATACCTGAAGTGTATAAAAAGCTTTAAGACCTTTAAGTGAACATCGGTTTAAAATCATATATTTACCGTGTAGTTTAACTAATTGATACATTAAGTTTAATTATGATTCTTAAGAATATGCTAAGGTGTAAGTTTCATTTGTCCAGCACACCCAATATGAAAACGTTTTTAATTCAGTGGAGCAACAAAGGGGTGGAGTGACTCAGTGACATTTGATTCATTAAGTTCTTGTTAGTATTATTTACGATATTGTATTAAGCTTACTATTATAGTAATGGTAGAAACTGTTGATGTTTTTTCTTCTCTTGATATGAAAAGGTCTTTATGCATTTATGTAGAATCCCTTTTAAGGAGTGATAGGAAATCCTTATTTTCCATGGATGCACTTAAGCAATTGTACCAACCTGTCTAAATCACACATTGAGCAAGTAATGCATTTGAATGTTTAAAAAAAAAAAAAAAAGAAAAAAAAAAAAAGACCACTCAACTCAATGCACTCCTTATGCTTATTGTTTTGTCAATTTACAAGTGAGCTTTAAGTTTTTGTTTGTTTTATGGAGAGAATTTGCGGTTTTCAACGTAGACTATATTTGAGTTCTTCCACATACATTTATAGAAAGTAACTTAAAATGAATTAAAAAAAAATATTACAGTTTCTCAAATCTATTTTGCTAACATGGGTTATTATTTCATAGAAAGCAGAGGAAAAAAAAGTCAGTATCTGGATGTTATTTATGAAAAGTAAAAAAAAAAAAAAAATGAAGCAACATATTTATGAGTAACCTCAAGACATTTTGTTTTTTAATTAAAATGACAAGAAGTTAATATATTTCTAAACACAGGGAGGTCAGTTTCTACTAAGTAAAATGAGAAAAGAAGTTTAGAAGTTTTATTTATGAAAGTTATGGACGCTCACCTTTCCATGTACTTCACGCTAAATGATGTACATGGAACGAGAGTTCCCCATAGCTGAAATTTTAACTTCAGACATGCACAACTTTAACATCCGTGCATTCACAATGGAATAATTACAGAAAATAATATAATATTTTTTAGAATTTGGAGATATTTTAGTCACAGAGCATCAATTTTGTGCCTCAATTATATATTTTTCCTGCATCAGCATTCTTTGTGCAGTGCTGCTTGCTGTAACCCCCCCCCCCCCCCCTCAACTAACCCCATGTTACTGACTGAAACACATAACTCATTTCCTCTGTAATCTAAACTCGCTTTTACTTATCAAACATATAAAACATGTTACGACTGCAATGCTTGGAATGAATGAGGCAGCTGTGACCCTCTCGCCAATGGGGCCACACATAACTTGTACACACTTTCATTCACACATTTTCTACATCTACTACTCTGGACAGTTTGTGATCAATAGTGACAGAGACTAATCAGCTTAGAGGAAGCCTTTTATGAGAGACTTTCCCTAATGTGTTAATTAGGTGAAGTGTGCAAATCGAGCGAAGGCACCTGGGAGAGAACAGCGCACCGTGTAGTAGCTCTATGTAACTTGATGCACACATATACACACAACAGGTTCATTACCGTACTAGCTTGCATGTATGTTGTATGGTCACTTAGACAGGAGAAATGGTGCAGGTCCTGTGTTATCCTTTAACATCAGTGCACTTGTTTCTCCTCTGTAGATTTTCATAGTTGGGAGTCTCTTTGGAAACTGAAAAAGTTGACATGAGTTTGGAGCCAGGCAAAGCGACCATTTCAGTCCCCACATCAAAGTTGGATTTTGTATTCTCAGTTACCTGTTGAAATGATGAAAGACTGTTTGCACCTCATATGAATTAACTTGAAGTTCCTAGTTTGTGTACGAGTTGATACAGATAAGAAAAACTTGACAAAAACACTACAATGGCACATTTTCTGCTGCATGTAAAGGATGGGGACTGAAGTGGCGCTCGCTGGTGAAACTCGCAACCTTTTCCAAAGAGGCCACTACAGTCTGACAGTTTGTCTTTGGTAGCGTTTCCAATTTTTTCCAGCACAGTAGAGGTGTTTCATACCGGTCTAATAGTGGTTGTAGTGCATTAGCTTTTGGGCCAGCATCAGCTGGCGTTAGTTTCTGGTTTCTCTGTGAACAGTGAAAGAGGGTTGCCAATGTGGCCCTCAGTGGCTGACCGTCAACTTTGATGGATGGAAAAAAAAAAAATAAGAAAAAAAAAAAGTCTTTGAACTCTGTTACAGTATGCCGTGCCCTTACGAGGCATGTGATATTGCAGGTTTATTTGTTATAGCACATGTTTTTTTTTGTGAAATACATTTTTTGGAGACATTTTTATTATTATTATTATTATTGTATCTGCGCCATGTTAGTTCTGGTTCTTTGTTATTTTTCCAAGATTCAAGATGTATTGTAAATGTTTCTAATAAAACAAAAATGAAATGATCTCCAATTGAAACCAATTGCATTTTTTGTTTAAAAGGATCAATTTAGCCATACAAATATGGCTAAACTGATCCTTTGATGACAATGCCTATTCATATTTTAATCCCAGTGATCAGAGGAACTATAATTATTAAATTACAGGAGACATTCAGAATAAATATAATTTAATCCTGCCCTTTACCAGATTAATTTATGGAAAAAGCCAGCTACTTGCAGCCTTTAGTGCTTAAAAACATCTTAAAAGAGACATAAGAAGAGGCAGGCTATAACAAATGAGATTTATTTATACATATGCAGTCCAAATATACATATATTAGAATAAATGTTTAAAAAGCCCTAACCTACACCACCCAGTTTAAGACCTGTGAAGTCAACAGAAGTCAGTGTTGATGTGGAAACATTAACCAAGATAAACACCATTTGTGGACATAACCTTTGGAAATAATTAAGCCCCTCCTAACACTACCATCCTTTCACCTTTTCCTCATCTATTAAACTATTAGATCCTAACAAACCCAATCTTGGCTCCTGAATACAACCGCCGCCCCCTCCACAGGAAATACAGACAAGTGAGAGTGAGGGCAGACCTCAGGGAGATCCCAGAAGGCAGAGTCCTGTTCCAGTTACATACAGTGTAGAGAGAGAGACAGAGAGGAGTAGGTAGCAGGCAGTGGAGGATTTCACTTACAGTAAAACAAGCCATCTCGGGTGCATCAGAGACCACAGGAGCAGGGCAGGGCTGAGTGCCCTCACTACCTCATCCCCTGAAACATTATCTATCTATCCCAGCAAGCAGAAGCAGCAGCACAAGGTTGCCCATGCATTTAAACCAATTCCCTAATCTCTCCCACTTCACCCAAAGGTTCAGGGCAGGGGTGAAACAGTCATCAAAAGAGCCAATACTGCCATCCAACTGACTGTGATGCATTTAAACTATTAACTAGTAATGCAAGCTTTGCAAAGCGTTAACTCTAAATGAGATGGGATAGCTGCAAGAGCATGACTCATCTGTAGAGTACAAAGTGTGCTCAGAGCAGGAAAGCCTTCCAAACAAAGATCAAAAGCAATCAAAAAGAAATTACATGTCACTGGTAGGGAGCGATGTTATTGCTCTGTGTGGCCCGGTGGAACACAACTTGAACCAACCAACTTCGACCAAATTCCAGCATGTGCGTTTAGGAAACATGACTCGAAGCCTTTGTTCCTCCATTAGTGAGGGGTAGTTGCCCTTACTAGCTTCTTCACATACAGTAGATATACGATTTTGGGAAAGAGCTACCTTTGCTGTAAAGCGATGCGTGTGGAAAATCTAATGCAAATAGTGTTTAATCGCAAACCCTTTGGCCAAACAAGACCTTAATCTAGTGTTCAATAAATATAGTAAGGGAGGTTATTTTCTGAATATTATACATTTAGGGAAAATGGGAATGACGGTGGCCACAGAGGGGTTGCAGTTCAGTCTTTTGGATGTGGATTTTTATTGCCCAATATCCTGGTGGTGGAAAACTGAGAGAAAGTATTTACTGGCTTGTAAAATAGAGCTTTCAAAATAGAGGACAGTTTTCAAAGACAGAAATCGTGATGAGATACAAAAGGGACCTCATAATGTGTTACATTTTTCATTAGATTGTAAATCAGTTCTGATCGTGACCCCCCTTCTTTACGATCCCTTGTTCACTGGTCTCCCTCTTCAGCTGTATTAAGTTTTCTTAACCAGACAATAGACAAATCAACCCCTGTACAAGTGTCCTTGTGTGAAATGGTTATCTCTACCTGTCTCTCCATTCTCCCTGTCCATCTGCCTGTCTCTGTTTGTCTATCTGGCTGTTTCTCCAAAATGCCTGGAGGTGAAGGAGGAGGTCAGTGGTAAGGTCTCAGTTGCTCTGGCAGCAGACACCCTTAGTGGCCGAGTTTTGGGTGGGCTCAACCGTGATGGGCACTACGTTGGAGGCTGGTGAGAAGTCCGAGTCGCTTCGCCCTGACATCTGCCTCTGTGATACGATGTTGTAGATGGCTGTGATGGAGAGAAGGGTGAAAGGGAATGAGTTATGTGTAAAATCCAGTCAACAGTGAAACATATTGTGATAAGGACAAACGGCATGTCAAAACTGAACAACAATTGTTCTATCCAGACTCCTGGCAGCAGTTAAGGATTCTTTCCATCCTAAACTTGCATCATTATGTCATGTGGCAGTACCAAGTCTCATTTCAGGCATTCCCCATTAGAGATGCACCGATAGACCGGCCGGTGACCGGAATTGGCCGGTTTTCACGTGCTCGGTCATGACCGGCGACCGGCAGGTCAGCCTGACATATGCCAATTTCATGCCGGTCAATGCTACAATTAACTGACAACATAAGTTATACGAGTTACAGTTCTCAAGGACGCACACACACACACGGACGGGACAGCACAGTCTCTTTTTCCTTTCTCTCAACTTTTCCGCGGTGTGAAGCGCGTGTCCGCGCTATTCTTGCACATGTAGGGAACCTCGTGAATTAACCTGCAACATGTCAGCTGTTTGGAAATTCTTCAGCGTGTGTGCAGAAGATAACAAGTTTGCAATATGCAACACCTGCAAGGAAAAAGCAGGGCGTGGAGGGACGACACCAAAAACCAAAATCACATATTTTTTTTGTTGGAAATTGGATGTGAAAAGAAGGAAATGGTTCCAACATTGCACTTTAGATGTGTGTGAATTTCCCACACCAGGAGTCATTTATATAGTTCTATTTTATAGTGATCCATTATCTGTTCAAAAAATGTCCTATGTTCTGTGCAAAATGTTCTATTAAAGATAGAGGAAAAAAAGAAAGAAAAAAAAAATATATATATATATATATATATATATATATATATATATATATATATATATATATATATATATATAAAGTGGTTAGAAAAAATAAAATCAGAATCGGCTGGCCCAACTCAATGAAAATCGGCCTAGAAAGTTGTAATCAGTGCATCTCTATTCCCCATTGCTATAATATGCAATGCAGTTTAAATTTAACTTGACAATAAATAAATATTATACACTGTGGGACTTGCATCTGTGACCCTGCATGCTCATGCTGGTAAAAAATACAATAAAGTTACATATTCGGCAGACAAGAACTGTTCAAACACACAGGTGAACTTAGGTGTGTGTGTTTTTTGTTTGTTTTTTTAACTACAGTTTATCTGTCACTAACATGGCTTAGAAGATGCTATTACGGTGGTCAGTTGATCAACCTGAGAGAGAGCAAAGCAGGTCTACTGCAAACACCCCTCTGATTTCCTGCCGCTTTAACTCTAAACTACAGCCAGATGTGTAAAAAAACAGCCCTGAATTAAAAACCGCTTATGAAGCAAGAAGGTTTAAAGCAAAACGAGACTCCTGGTTGACTGTTAAGTGACACATCAGGTGGTGAAACTATGACTCATTACTACAAACCCTACACAGCACCAACTGCTGCACATATATAATCCACCAGGTTGACCCTCTCGGACCTAAAATCTGTCTGCTGCTGATATCTATACATGTGACATCTTCTCTGCTCCACAGGGTCTAAAGTTCAGCTTTTACTGGCCGGCTAATGCACTGCATACTTCCTCTCTTCTCCTCCCTTAATGAGCTAATTAGCTACGTTAGCTCAATGAGGCTTGTTGGTTTGAAATTTTTATGAATTTGAAATGACTGATAAAGCTGTGGTGTGGGCAGAATGTCTCAAACGGCTCAAGCTGCTGCGTCTGGAAATTGAACATGGAGTAGAAGCAGAATATAAACAGTAAGTGGTGCATACTTGCAGACCGATAGCCCCTGGAGCAATTGGAGCAATTGAAGTGGAAGCACCACTCACTGTTGGATTGCCCCTTTAGTCACTCCAGGGGATGACTCAGTCACAACAATTGCTTTTTTCTCCATGTTACCAAATCTCCAACATCAAATGCACTTGTTGGTGTGGCTATATGCCTCCAGGGCACACTGCTCATAGACATTTACTTGAGAAAACATATCTGTGAACCAGTATCAGAATTTTTTCTTTCTTGAACAGATGCATCTGGTGCAGTGGGTCAAAGTGGATTTGTGACCATGAACAAAGACCATTAGTGGTTTGGCCATCTTAAAAGTGGCTCTCACTAGGACTGATTGGCTGAGTGGCCTTTCATTGTGCCAATTACTCATATTGTTGACCTTAGAAAAGATCAAGGTGGTGTTCTTGCCAAAGACTGCACATCAGCTATGGGAATGGAGAACTGATATGTTGGATTTCGCTGCCATCTAGTGGCAGATGATGGGGTCACAGTCAAGGTGGAAATGTAACATTTTCAGAGAAATCAATATACAGTTTATATACACAGCATTATCATTCGATGGCTTAGGAGCTTTAGACATCAGTGCCCTTCAGGATGAAATGCACGTTTATACGATAACTTGATTAAAACAAACAAAAAAGGAAAGAAATAAACAATGTGAAACTCACCTGTGAGAATAGTCTGGAAAGCCAGCTCCACATTAGAGGAGTCTAACGCTGATGTCTCCAGGAAAGATAAGCCATGCTTCTCTGTAAAACATAAATGCACATAATGCCACAATATGTTAAAGGCCTGCAATGTTTTGAAGCTTTCATGACTACATTGAGCTGAGGTGCATTGTACATTGGCATTAACACTGCACTGATTCAGGGATTGATTTCTTCTGCATAATGCGCTCACTCCAGGGTTCTCCCCATTCATTTCAACTGCTTCGTGTTTGATTGCTCACTGTGTGAACTGCTTTGTAATTATAGAAAATCTAATAGCTTGTGTGACAGCTGACTGGTCTGCTCTGTAAAGTATATTTACAATCTGATGAAATGCCATACTGTTAGAAAGAAGACTATAATGGTTTACATTCTGATAAAAAATAAATTAAAAAACTTTGCTGGGATATACACATTCCATAAAAAAAAAAAAAAAAAAAGGTTATACTACTGTAATACATATATAGACTAACTCAATTTTAACTCTATAAAATAGTCCTTTTTTCACAGCAGACATTTTAACTTGTCATAGTAGGGCACGCTCAGATGTCACTATTAACACTGATTTTGTTCCATTCATGTGTCCCAGTATGTCAGGACAGTGAGCCAGGACTGGAAATGGAATTCAGCAATCATTAATTTTTATCATTTCCACCTGTGCTTTTTCTTCTGTGAAATGTCAAAATATATTCCATTAAAAAAGGCCTACAAACAAACAGTAAAGGACAAATTCCTATCAAAAAGTCAAAAATGTTTTTATGCTTACTTGATCTGACTAACAACCAAAAACCCCCAAAAATGTTGGACATGGAACTGAGAGACATTTCCCATTTGTGAAGACGTAACCAGTAAGTATTTGGCGTATTACACTTTTACTTAGTAAATGATAAGAAAGCTGCAACGACTGGTCGATGAATTGATAAATCCATCAAGAGAATATTAATTGGCGATTTTTAAGCTTCTTAAATGTGAGAATTTGCTGCCTTTCCTTATCTTACCATTCTAGTAAATTGAAGAGGTTTGAGTTTTAGACTGTTGGTGCTGTAGGTGTTCTGATACTTTTAATCAAGAATCAACAGATTAATTGATAATAAAAATAATTGTTAATTTCAGCCCTAAATGATAATATCCATTAAAAAAATGAAATCAATAGATCTATCAATTGACAACTTGTTTCAGTACCAATTATATATCACTGTAACTTTCCAGATTTGATCTTTCTTTGGAATCTGTACAATCCAATTTGAGTATACAAAAGAAGATTATGAACAAAAATATAATTAAGTATAAAATTATTAGTATCACAGGTGAGGGGAGAATTGCCACACAGTGGCGCAAGTAAGACATCATCAGGAGAACTCATCATTCATGGCATTACAATACACTTTGCATGGACGTGTCCACCACATGGTCTCTGTGTAAATGTGGCATCATAAATTAGGTTTGTGGTACAGAAAAACAAAACAGAATGCACTGGCAGGTACAAACATTATTTATTTAGCACATCGTAAACCAATTTCTTTACTCTAAAATGGGTCAACAATACACACGTTCTTAACAGGCAGTCCTACCAAGAGTCATTTACCAGTCAAAGCAGGTGCAACACTGAATCTGACACAAGCCAATAAACTCAAGGTCAAGAGTAAAAACGCTCGAAAATAATAGTGCGAGTGTCAAAATGATGACAACATTTTATTGCAAGGCTGACTGTAAAAAATAAACCTGCTCTGAAACAAAGCCTTGCAATTCTCAGAGGACCAAGATAAATGGAGGTTTATTTAATTTACATAAAGTGCGTTCAATTTACATATAGTCCTTTACGAAGGCCAATTCATGCTGCTGCGTTAAATCGACGGCGTGGGTACGTACGTAGGTACGTGGAGATACGGACCTTACGCCGGACCCCATGTCGTAGCCTGACGTGCACCCCTCAAAAAAATATAACTACAAGTTGTGGCGACGCAGACCACAACAACTGTGATTGGTCCACTTGGCCGTGGCTTGGAAGCTTCACATTTCCAGGTTCTCCTTCTCCAGAAACGACATCAAGGAGAGGGTTAACCTTTCCTGCTACAGCTTTCCGACCGTGGTCAGAAAGCACCACCATGCCTCCAGAGTTGGTACTCGCTCCGAAGCTAATTACCGTCACTTTCTCACTCGCTATACCACACACACATGCTGGCCCTGCTATTCTCTTATGCCGGCCACACACTGGCTGCGTGACGTGAGCGTGGCGTTTATGTTGCGTGTCAGTTGCGTGGCAGCTGCGTGGATTTTTCGATGTCTTTGCACACCAGAAACGTGTCTGACGCGGCGCTGCTGCTGCTAGCCTTGTCTGTACACATGTATGTTTCCCATTGATTTACTGCACTCAAGCAGTAGTATACTTCATGTTAAACATAAATATACTGTATTCTGATCTGGCAGTATTGACGGCAAAATAGGCTACAGAATATCTCGTTCTGTATTGACAGGTGCAATATTTGAAAATCGATAATTATTTTATTTTTTAAATTACATTTATATCTGCATTTATGTCAAAACCTAGTGACTTTCAAACATCAACATGTCATTTATTAATATGTATTTGTGTCAAAATGACATATAAACATATTTTCCTATTCTATTTTGCCTGGAAAAGCTTCAAACATACTTGCATGTCCCGTGAAAAATAGGCGTCGGTTCTATTTCTAGCATGCACACGTTTTCGGGGCGGCTCGAGCCGCACCTGAGACATGCATGTTACGCAGGCAGTACGCAAGCTCTAACCTGTTAACATGGGAGCCAAAATAAAAACAGACAAGCCACGCAGCTGACACGCTCACACCACACAGCCACACACACACACACACACACACACACACACACACACACACACACACACACACACACACACACACACACACACACACACACACACACACACACACACACACACACACACACACACACACACACACACACACACACACACACACACACCTTCAGATACACACACAATACCTGCAAGGGCCTTGGCCTCCTCTGTTGGCACCGCTCTTAGGTGGCGTAGATCACTTTTGTTGCCCACTAGCATGATAACTATGTTGCTGTCTGCGTGGTCCTGCAGCTCCTTCAGCCAGCGCTCAGCATTTTCATACGTCAGGTGCTTGGCAATGTCATAAACCAAGAGAGCTCCAACTGCTCCACGGTAGTACCTGAACAAAGGAGTTGAACATGATATAAATTGGAGTAGACAACCTTTTCTTGTCCAAGCCTGTTGATTTCAGGATTCTATGCAGGTGTGTCACATGGGCTCGGCCAGCTTTGAAGCTAAAGAAACACAAGACATGAAACAGTAAAGCCAAAAGAACTGCAGACAAAACTCAAAACACAAGTGAACATTGACTGACTTTCCTTTTTTTTTTATTTTATTTTATTTTTTTATTAAAGACGGGCTGCTCTTGCTTGTCTGCTTCCTCAGTGCCTGCTGTAGCTTGATACAGTACATGCCAAAGCCTCAGGGGAGGTTGCCTCATTGAGGTAGACAACTCAAAAAGAGTAACAAATGTTGGGATGGGAACTTGATATAGAGAAGCTGTGATAAACGAATCACTTCCTGCCCCAAGCAAAAAAAACTACATTTTGTAATGTTAATCACTTCAGAATATCTCTTTCTAACTACTTTAGGAATGATAACTCTAAACTAAATTCATGGACAAAGGATGACTCTTGGTTGGAGGTTTATTACCCTTAACCTACAACTCCAGCCATTCCTAATGCACCCTAACTTCCTGTGACTGTGAAGAACAGTTTTGACAACAAAAAAAAAAATATATATATGGCACAATGCACGTGCATGAGGAAGCAAAAGAGGCATTTTGAAGTTCCTATGCATCCATATCAACAACATACTATACATGTGTGAATGTTTTTTTAACCAGTGCATGTGGAACTGTGTGTGTCTGCATGTATGCTGGACATAATTTATTAAAAGACCCAATATTGTAATCAATTGAGCGTGTACTTGTGTGAAGTGGGCATATGTGCCTATGTGTAGAAGTGAGTCAGTGTTACGGTGCTTCCACGAAGCCTTCAAAGATGTACAGTACTCACGCCGAAGTGATAGCTCGGTATCGCTCCTGTCCCGCTGTGTCCCAGATCTGAGCCTTGATGGTCTTGCCTTCTACCTGGATGCTGCGCGTAGCAAACTCCACCCCGATGGTGCTCTTGCTCTCCAGGTTGAACTCATTTCGGGTGAAGCGAGACAGTAGGTTACTCTTCCCCACACCTGAATCTCCGATCAGCACCACTACAGGAAGAAAAAAAAAAAAAAAAAAAGAGGATTTCAGATAAATAAATAAACAGTCATCATCGGTCACGCTGTGTAGTGTACACTCTACCTGCAAACAAAATGTTTTCTTTCTACTTTAATTCTTTTGACTGATTGGTACAAAACTACCTCATATGGAGAATAGACTACACATATCTGTGTTTGAGCAGCAGCGCATACTTTATGGCTGCAGCCATAAAGGAACATTCATGGCAGAGCTTTGGTGTAACAGTTCATTAAACCACAGAGAAGTTACAGTGAACAAGATGAATTTACTTTTTTTTTTTTATTAAATTTGACTCTTCTTTTTATTAGACAGCCTGCCTCATCAATGACGCATGCGTGTTGCTCCCAACTGAGGTTGAGCAGAAACTCAGGGGACTCCCACTGAGCATACAAAATATTACAACCACCTGCTCTTTTTAGGAAATACCCGCAGACCGAGAACAGGTGAAACCAATGATTCGCTGCAGATTTTAAGAAACCTGAGACATAGATTATACCACACGATGCCCAGATCAATTTGTATAGCCCAAGTAAAGCTGTCCTGCTGTTTTAAAGGCTGTAGCCTATATAATCTTTAAAAAAAAATAACTAAAAAAACATTTAGACATCAACTGCTAAAACTGAGCACTCACTCTTATCTCAGCTCAAACTCTGCTGAGGTTTGTGCAAATACCAAGCACTTCCTTCAAATTACTTTAGTATGGCCACCATTTTACACTTCCCAAACAAAGCATAAAAAACCCATGAAATCTGCTAACATCCCTATCAATGACTACACTAGGGAAAAGGCCTTGCTTTGGTTTATATTGAAGTGAGAATTGTTACAGACATAGGGTGAAATAAGTACATTTACAATGTAGCTGTGTGTTTGTCAGAGAAGTACTTCCACAATTATCAGGTGAGTCAGTGTGTCAAAAGGAACCATCCATACCAACTCACCACCAGCACACACCACCCTGCTATTATGAAATAGGAACTTGTTGTGGAATGTTGAAATTGCATTAACAAACGGACCACTGTGTCGACACTTGGATTTAAGCAATACTGCTCATTCTAAAGGAAAACCCTGTAAGATTGTCCGTGGTACGATGGTGTAACAGACACAAGTAAAAACCTGTTCACATTAAGGGCTGGCTTATTTAGAGTTTGAAATAATTCAAATATGGGAAACTATGGGTCTACACATACCAACAGTGTGGCTCTCCTTCATACCTAAAAAGGTAACACTGTCATACTCCATTTCGTCAAAGACAAAAGATCTTGGGCGGAGGACAAAAAACATTATGCAACCATTTTTAGGTCCTCTGCCATCAGACAGGTAATATCATGGTTGCATTACACACCCATTCCCTAAACTATTGTACGGTTTCCATTCTTCATCTAAAAAAGAAAGAAAGATGCACTGCACCCAGTGATGTAGCCTAGTCTGTGACTGTCTAAAAGTACAACTGAAGAACGGAACAAAATAATAACTGAGAATTTGAGTCTGTCCATCTGTTAAGTCAGATTAATTGATAAAATGATATCCTGAATCGCTGTAAATGGAATTACATGTTCAATTACATCACTTCCATTTATGTGAAATGAAATCAGTGTATAATTCTGGCTAAGGGTGGCAATTAAAAATAGATACCTTCTATTAAAGTAGGATCATTATTTTCTTATTAGTTCTAATGTATTATTTATTTATTTATTTATATATATATATATTTTTTTTTTAACTCTGTTGGGTGAAACAGGCTTTTAATCCAAATAGAGATGCCTTGTAAGGGAGACAAGACGTGAAGCTGTTAGTAGGAAATGTCTAAAATGAACATGAGTACAAGGAAAGCTTCAGCAGGATGACTTCCTGCACTGATGTGTCCATCAGTAGGGAAAAGGTTTATGTGACTCACTAACAGCATATACAACTTGACTCATGCCATCTAACAGCAAGGAACAAAAAGAGGTTGTAGTAACAAAGGAAAGATACAACCATGTTAGCTCTTTCCTGGTTTAACCAGAAGCCTAAAAGAGAGCCGATACCTTATCAGTGCCCTTGTGCTGCTGCACATGATTCAGATATTCAGATAGGGACCTATAGGCATTTTATTAGTGAGCAAGTGAGTAAGTAAATCTCATCTTTTCTATGCTAAAGGACAGAGCTTCTCCGTGGAGACACACACACACACACACACACACACACACACACACACACACACACACACACACACACACACACACACACACACACACACACACACACACACACAGGTATTTCCAGTTTGACCACACATGCTTGTTTGGTGTTCTATATTTGAACAGACCATGAACACTTCATTTCCCCTTTTCTTATGGCATGGTACAACTAGGAACTACTGTTTGTACCTGATAGCTAACCCCCCCCCCCCCCCCCCCCCCCCTCCCCCCAACAGTATACAGTTACAGTATCTTGTATACCGGATGGCACATTGTTGCATAGTGCTTCTGCATATTATGGAGAACGTTAAAATGAACTTGTCAACAGGCAAGATTGTGGATATCTATAAATGATGCTAATAATGTATGTTAGAGTTAAGGTGGTATAAGAATTGGAGCAGGTGATAGCTTTTATTGACAAGTGCCAATACCTGTATGTAGATTCAAACTACAAGTACACCATGAAGTACAGGTACAAAACTAATGGACCAAACTCCATTTATTCTCTTAGTACGTCTGGAAGAGGGCTGTTTTGATTTCTTGCCCTGCCACAGATTATGACCCCCTTGTTGACCAACTCCGCATCCTAACATGATTGCATCATCGGCCTGCAAAATGATGACTCTACTGCAGATGCTGCTTAATACATAAGAGTATGTATACGCTACCTGTATGTTATAATAATATGGGTAAACGGTTGAAACACGATGTCGTAATCTAGCTATGTCTTATGTCCAAGTTACAGCTAACAGCAGGTGCCTTTGTCTCTAGGTCTAATGTCGTCTTACACCTTGCTGTTAGGAGGTCAACAACACATCTAACAACTCGGCATCAAATGACAGCTGCTCACAGGTGAAGGCTTGGTGTCGAAGTTTAGCTAACTAGCTAGCTAGAAGATAAACAGCTACTCACCTTTAAAAAGATAGTCATATTCGTCTTCTCTGTTGGTCATAGCTTCTTTTCTTCGGCGTCTCTACGTATTTAACTAGCTAACTCGAAGTCGAACAAACTTCTGTGTAATTCAGCTACTTCGTGACCGACAGACCACCGTTCACGACTTTAACGTTAGTTAGCCTCACACGGAAGACGGTAAATTCTCACTCAACCGACAATAACGCTGACTTACAGTCAAAGTAGAAGAAAGTGACACTACCGTTGTTGTCAAGGATATAAACAACCAATAGCAACTAGTAGCTGAAAAAGTTTCGCCTCGTCTTCCTCACCCTCTGTCACTTGCCATTACCGTGGCTCAGACGTAAGTTTATTTGTCCCGCCCCTTACTTCCTCCTAATGGTCAGTAGCTGATCGACACCTGTCACCAACGTCAACGTGATTGGTCCGCTGTGCTGTCGGTCATGATTTGTGCCTTTTTTGGATGACGTATGCGGTCCCAAGACTCAACAGGTAATCGAGCCTCAACAAATGCAACAATAAACACGTCATACATTTTTTACAGAACGAAAATTACTCCTAGAGGAAAAGCTTTTGGGGACAACATTTTCAGTGGTACTGATATGTGTGGTATTGTGGTACTGGCATGAATTCTGTATTACCAATAGGATTAAGGTTTAACATTTTACACAATAGGCATATACCCTATATCCTACACATATGGCATCTCATTCTTAGAGATTGAAAACAAATATAATTTTTGCAATGATGATCCAGAATCTATAAACACTAAAATACCATAGGCCTACTGGCGTTCTAAAAATAAGGTAAAAGAAAAAGTATTGTTTGTATTGTTGAATTGTATATATTGATTATGTGCATTGTGTGGGTGAGAAAGAAGCTAAATAATTGTTTTTAACTGCTCTTTAATGTCTTAAATTTTATGTAAAGCATTTTGAATTTCCCTGTTGCTGAAATGTGCTATACAAATAAAGCTGCCTTGCCTTGCCTAAAACTGTCAAACTGTACAGGAAACTTTTTATGGAAGAATGATGTAGGGTTTTTTTTTGTTTTTTTCCCCTCTTTTTTCCTCTCCTTACAGTAGGCCTATATGGGGGGCAAATATGTACGTGCAATATACATTCCTGAAAGAAAACATTCTCTGCCAATATAAAATAAAGATATTCCCATTTCAAGTTGAAATAGTAAATGTTTATTGTGGTCGGTTAGCTCAGTTGGTAGAGCAGGTGCACATATATAGCCTAGAGGTTTATTCCTCGATGCAGGTCCAGGGTTCGAGTCTGACCTGTGATGGTTTTCCTGCATGTCTTCCCTCTCTCTCTCTCTCCCTTTTCATGTCTGAGCTGTCCTGTCATTAAAGGCGAAAATGCCCATACAATTAAAAAAATATATATTAATAATAATAATTGTTAATAAACATAATATAATATGTTTATTATTTGTCAAGTACAACTTTATTGCTACAATGCAATTTATGACAAAGGTACAGAGAAAACAGGCTTTAAAGATATCCAATGTAGACTTTAAAACTTATATAAAAAAAAAGGTAATTTCTGACAAACCTTCGTGGTATCCAGGTGGATACTTAAAGTGTCATTGAATACATTGAAGTTTGGCTTTTGGTTTAAGAATTTGCTTGAATGGATTTGGTGCTTCCTAAATAATTAGAACAGGTCGACAATATCACAGTCCAACTTACTTACTTAGATACAAATATTGTCAATGCAACATCTATACATTATTTTAATTACAAGCTAAGATATGGATCCTGAAATGTGGGATATAAAAGTGTTAGATATAAAGCCATGTACTATGTATTATCTAGATAAAGAATGATATGCATTAAATTGATTATAGAATAAAAAAGTTGATAATAACACATAGTCTAAACAGTAATTGTATACATTATTGGACAGTTTTTGGTATTTCCCACAATTTAACATTTGGCAGAAGTGTCCCTGAAACAGCTTGCAGCTTTTAATGAGTCAGTGTGTATGTCATCAACAAAATGAGATTTCACTGCAGGTTTTTTACACACTGTTTTCATGTTGTGCTCAGGGAGGAACCTTTTTGAATCATATCAGACATGGATAACACAGACCGGCTGATATCTTGTGTTTGATTATATTAGTTCAACTCTATTGTTTTCTCTCTCACTTATCAGGCAATCCACTAATTCCCCATAAAACTGACAGGTGGTTTGGTTTTACTGTTATTACATTTGCAGCAGGAAGAAGACAAAAAATCTACCATATCTCCTATAAAGAGGGCTGTGCACTCATTAATTGCATGCATCAACATTCTGGTAGGGTTTAGCACCATTAATTGGGCCAGTTAATTATCGCAGGAAAAAATAAATATGCTTGCAAAGGTTGCATACCCCTGACTTATTCTATCGAATGGAGATGCTACTGTACGTCTAAAATTCATTTTTGTTTCTACATCTTTGCGTCTCATATGTTGGAAGTCTCCAAAATCTTTAGACCTCATTATGGAGTTTTTGTAAGGTTATGAACCTCTGCTGTGTTTGAGAAAGGCCTGGATCAGAAAGAGACCATGGCCAAATATAGTGCGTGTTATTTTGATTTGAAACTAGCATTTCACTTGAATTGAATCACGGCTGAGGTGGTAAATCTTACTAATCTGGTATTCCTAATAACGACTTGAATTCTAGTTCAAGTATTCCAGTAACTTATGACAGTGTGACAGTGAGCCAACATGTACAATATCCGGACCCTGAAAGGCTGAAACTGAAGCAGCTAAACGGAGTTCAGTCATCATTTGTATTATTATTTACACCTGGGCTTTTCCATACTGGGAAATGTCAAAATGTCTTCTGTGAACAAGACCTATATCTTTTGTTATAAGACACAAATAACACGCAGCAGTCCAGCTGGCTCCATAAATCATTTATTTCTCAACATTTTGCAATCAGCCCGATCTGCGATCGTCAGCTGGAGCACATGCACAGCAGTGACAGCAAGACCCACAGTGCCGCCAACCAGCCAACATAAAACAGTCATTTGCAATTACACGTGAACATGATGCTTCTACGTTACTCCAATTCTGTGCATGGATTGTAAATATATCATCTTACAGGTAACATGGTTAGGTGTTTTACTTTTGACCTATTTAATTGATGTTGGCCTCCAGCTACATTCAGTCACATATATGAATCATCTTTTTAATACAACACACCATCATGCAACTTGTACAACTTGTAAAACAGCCATTTTCAAAGTGGCATCGCTTAAGCAAGGACCGTGTATATTGGCAACCATGGTTGACGTGTCGCCCGCCTCTCGTTGAGCTCTAGCACAGGGTTGTGGGTGAAGGTCACCTGTCACCCCCACCCCCCTGAGGCCCCTGGGCTCCTGGAGGACCTTGTGATCAGATGTTCTTGCAGCAGGTCCTCTTCTCCTCTGCGTTTTCTACGCTGGAGCTGTTCAGGGACACAGCACTGATAGAGCCCCGAACCACTTCCTTACTGCTCACCTTCCTGTGAATCTCTGTGGCAGAAAATGAACAGGTATTATACATTGACAGTGTGCTAGAATAGAAAGAAGCTGCAGTGTGTCCACATGCTTTGAGAGGAAAAAGTACCATTGCACCAAAAAAATAGCCAGACTTTCATGATGTACAAAGGTTGATTAAAAAAGGACAGCAACACTTAAAATAAAAAATAAATGAACTGGCATTGTTTTTCATTTACAACCAAAGGAGGTATTTCCTCCAAAAGCAGTCAAGTAAAAAAAATGGCTGTCTCAGCACTACCAAAGGCCATTTTATGCTGAACTTTTTCAGTCCTAGACTTTTTTCCAAACCTCCAGGAGCTGAGGAGATGAAGGTCTGTCTATGTGAGGTTAAATCCAGGGTCACAGGATTGCCTTGTTCTAGCATATTTATGGGAAAATGTGTGATCCTGTTTACATCATAATATGTTTTTGGTGGGAGAGGGGAAGACATTCAAGGGACCAAATTAGAAAGAACCCACATGCACACAGAAAGAACCGAGGCCGGGGGGATGCTGTGAGGCAGTCAACGGTGCCACCCACACAGAATATGCTTCTCTTTGTATCTCTGTATTTGGACATGAACAACACACCTGCATAATGGCTTTTAACAAAGTAGACGTTAAATACATTACAATGAATTACCTGATAGGACAGTGTTGAATGCTGCCTCCACATTAGTTGACGCCAAAGCTGACGTCTCCAGATACAAAAGACCATTCTTTTCTAGATAATACAAATCAGCTATGTTAGTCATTTTATACGCGTTATTTATTAAATTCACATTTGTAGTCGTTTGGTTGCTAGTGTCACTTTAAAGCTACATTCCCCACATCACAAAATGTTACTGTTGATCTTCAATCAATGAATAGAAATTTAATTTAGTTTGGTGAGCAGACTAATTTCCATTCTCTACAATCAAGTTCAGTTTCCATTGACTACTGATGAACAATGAACATACCCTATGGTTTTCAGAGGTAAAAGTTGTTGACATTGTACCTGCATAGTCTTTAGCCTCCTCGTTGGGCACAGATCTCTCTGACTCCAGGTCAGTCTTGTTGCCCACCAGCATGACCACGATGTGGGGGTCAGCGTGGTCGTACAGCTCCTTCAGCCAGCGCTCAACACTCTCATAGGTGAGGTGTTTGGTGATGTCATAGACCAGCAGGGCTCCAACAGCACCTCTGTAATACCTGTTCGGAGGAGATCAACTGTACGGTTAATCCTCATGTGACATTTAGTCCTTTTTCTGTTACTTTTAGGGACAGTGTGGCCCTGCCTGTGTAGGTAAATGAAGGTGATATAATATAAGAAAAAGGAAAATACTTTAATGAAAATACTTTAATGAAGCTAAACATTAACAATCTACTCCCACTAAAACCAACCAACCAATTTCTTTGGCCACTTGGGGGCGGCAGAAAAAGCTTTAAACACAACATTTACATATCATCACCTTTTAAGTTGATATGGCAAACATGTTGCATATTTACACATTTAGAAGTTACAGTGCAACAGCATCCTTCACTTGGTGTCATGTTCTTGGCCAACTGATGTAAGTCCAATAATTATCGTCCTTATAGCTCTGTTTTTGGTCTCCTCCAACTCCTGATGTAAATATCTGGCTCTATAGCTGCTAAATGCTCGCCAGTTACACACTAACTTTGTCAGTCTGCCATTTGGTACTGGGTAGCTGGAATACAGCGGGTTTTTAGCTGCCAAAAAGAAAAGATACCATAAAGCTCTTCACAGCTGAGAGTAGCCGCTTTCAAAATACATACAGTCATTCGATCCATTGTTAAAAGCATGCATGATTATGCATGCTTTAAGCATTGCCCTATCTTCACTGAGAATAAACAGTTGCTCCTGCTGTCAACTAAAAAAACTGAAATATCTGAAAATTGCTCTGAAGTCATTAACGATCAATACTTCCTTCACAATTATATCTCTGCTCCCCTCTTCCAGCAATATAATTAATTCTGCTTTAATAGGTTTTAGCTGCTTGTTACAGCACAAATGAGAAATTCCTTGGGATTGAAAATTTGCGAACTGGAATAAGTCGGCAAGTAATTACTCAAAAAGCCAAGTAATCAGAAAAGAGCTAATCCAGTGGTGTAGCATATCCTCAGATTCTTCCATGTCTTAAAAATAAAATTGACATGGTTCTATTGTTTTAAAACCAGTTTTCACACTGGTAATCCTTCTAGTTTAATTTAAAAAAGAATGAATCAGGAGCACCCTCAGATAGAACAGAGACACAAAGATCTCTGCTCTAACCAATTGCATTTTTGGACTCAAGTGTGCCAATTGGGAACTGACAGGAGACAAGAATGTGCTGGTGGTTAAGTGCCTGTCTTTCATGTGTTTTGGCTGATAACAGCAACACATTAAGATGCCGACATACAGGTTTCTCAACTATAGAGCAAGAAAGCAAGCATGAAACTTTTTTTTTAAAATCAGTAACACTTTACTTGAAGGTATCTACGTAAGAGTGACATGACACAGCAATGACACATGAACCATAACCATAACTTCTCATGACAAAAAAACGAATGACACTTAGTAAAAGAAGCGTTATGTTACCTTGTTCCTGAAAGTTGCTGTAGACAGGTTCTTTATGAACAAACACAACACTTTTATTAGTCACAAAGGAGTGATGCAGTGTGTGAACCATCATCATCTCCACTAGTTAAGACTTTTAGGCTGAGTTACTCAGTGTTACATTCGCCCATTAAAAACTGTTTCCAAGCAGTTGTGCGTACAGAGATTTGCCATTGATGGCTATCCAGACAAGTGTTAAACTCAAGGGCAATGGGCCAATGATGGCTGTACCTGTACCTAGGCTAGCTGTTTCTCCCTGTTTTCAAGCTTATGCTAAGCTAAGCTAAGTGGCTGCTGGCTGTACCGATATATTTAGTGTACAGACCTGAGAGTGGTATCGATCTTCTCATCTAACTCTCGGCAGGAAAGCAAAATGTGAGTATTTTCCTAAATGTGTATATGCCTTTATTGTGTTATAGTTATGGCAATTCTTTTCTATGAGTTTTTTGTCTTTGCAGTACCTGTTTATCCAACACAGCCACAATGCAGCGTAATGGCATTATGCACTGATGTTCAACATTGATGCAGCAAGAAATCATTGATGTCAATGATGTTGATTTCTTTACTGACGGTAAGACCATGAAATAATGCAACCACAATACATGCTGCAATTGAAATAAGGGAGCTCTCTGGCTCTTTACATGCTCATATGTCCCAATTGGACTGAAAGGGACGAGGTGACAACCCCTCTCTTTGGGTTCAGCAAGTAGTTGAGACAGTTTAACAAAAAGTGGATGGACTAATGTGAGAATGAGTACACATGTATATACAGTACTAATGGATCTATAAAAGCTGTGATGGGTCTTGACACTTACGCAGAAGTGATGGCCCGGTATCGCTCCAGCCCGGCCGTGTCCCAGATCTGGGCTTTGATGGTGAAGCCACTGAGCTGCACCGTCCGTGTGCTGAACTCCACCCCGATGGTTGTGCGACTGTCATGGTTGAACTCGTTTTTGGTGAAGCGGGACAGCAGATTGCTCTTCCCTACACCAGATTCTCCTATTAGAACCACTGCAGAGGACATAAAACACAGTAAACGCAAGTGTCTTAATTAGAGTTCAGTTTTGAGGGTATCAGTATTTCTTGAATAAAGGAGACACAGAGCCTAATATGAGCCAATCCTGTATGTTCACTTAATCCTTTACAGCCCTACTTAATTGAAGCCTTTAATCTAGGTGCGTCTTTGTTGGTTGTACTGTAAATCCCCATTCTAGCTGTCTAAGACTGGCCTTAGGGTAATCGAGATAATTGTTTTGGACATGTTGAGTAAAATACTGGGAAACAAGGTGGGATGTTGACCTGTTACACAATACACCAGATTATCGATCAGTAAGGAGATAACCGAGGATCTTGTAGGGCTGTAGGCTGTCCCACAACGGACCTGTGTGATGCCAATTCTAAAATATGCTGTTTGTTATGTTTTTTTTTTTTTTGCAATAACAATGAGTGAGGATGACCAGGGAGCAAAGCACAGGCAGGAATTAAACCAGTTGGGGCAAAGATGTAGTTGCAGAAGTGGAGGACTTTAGAATCAACATTTTCTTTTAGTGTTCTTTCCTACGTTTGTAATTTCCCCCAAATTAGCTTAGAGCATTGCTTTCATGTATTACTGTGCAGCACAATCATCAGTCATGCCTCACTCATGGTATGAGTTATTGATGTTTAAGACACCTATTTTGGCAAAAAAAACCTTTTCTAGAGGAGGAAGTGTGTCCTTCCCCTCTACAAAAGTTGACAAAACTGAAAACCTTTGAGGCAAAAACCTCTCACAAGTGGACCTTTGTTTCAGGAAAAAAATATCTAGGAGTGTAAATTGATTTCAAATCAGGTGGAACAAGTTAAGCTGTTACTGCCTTTTAGCTTGGTCAAAGGAACCTATAACTACTGGGTAAACGGGACGAGAAATACCACTCTGTATGTTTCTGTGACTAATTTTTGGGTTTCAGTTGTTAGTGCCTGACTCAGAAAGAAAAAAGGCTTGGCTTACTTGGCACAGATAGGAAAATAGGACCACACCGTGAAAACACTGGGATCTCTGCACAACTGATTAAGAAACAGTCACAGCGTAAACATGCTTAGCCTATTTACTTTCTTGAACAACAGAACAGTCACTAATATCGCTTTTTCACTGCATGGTACAGCTCGACTCAACTCTAAAGCATAAATTGTGGATAGTACCTTGTATTTTTGTGGTAATACCTCGTTCTTAGCGAGCCGAGACCATTCTAGAAGGCCGAGTTAAAACACTGCAGACCACTGATTGGTCAGAGAATTGTCACTAGCGCGACACAGAACATCCTGCACAAACCTGCGATTTTGAAATAGCCAAGCTACCGGCAATAGCGTCTGCAATTTTTTAATTCACCAGACCAAGATTTAAATAAAGGGCAGCCTGCAAAACTACGCCGTAAATTACATACACTACGGCGTACACTACGCTGCACTGTACACTACACGTTACAATTGACGAAGTGCCTCTGTTTGGTTCATAGGCAGTATATAAGAGGTTAATAAGGTTTGGTTGCTGATGAAAGGTATGTGGTGAAAGCATAGACAGTATATAAGAAGGGTGAAAGATGTCAGCGAGTGTTGCATTGAAGATGATATCACTGCAGTTTCACACGGCTGTGCTATGGCGATCAGCTGAGTATCACTACAACTATCCGCAGTGGAAAACCACAAAAAAAAAAAAGTACTCATCCCAAAAAAGTGAGTCATGTCAAGCAGAGCTGTCCCATAGCCTACATGGGCAAAGACAAATCCTTCAAATCAACAATTGTGTAATTGAAAGCACAAGAACAGCTACTAAATGGACCTTATGGTGAGATAGATTGTTCAACCCCCTGTCTCCAAGGAATGAACAAACTACAGTTGGATGTTAAAAATCCCTTGCTCACGATTCACCAGTCAGAACAACAGATTAAAAAATGCTGGCGCTCTGAAAGCACTTGGCCCCAGTTCTTGGCTAACAGTATGTTTAACCTGAAGTCTAAGGTCATTGCAAAGAATGTTTTACCAGTTGTTCCCCCTTTGCCTGTTTTAGGTCATTGTTCACTCTGCAGCCACATCACTGTACTGCTTTGTCTTCTAGTAGGGGAGTTGAGAATGCCTGTTCTCCTCCACTACTCTACTCAGTAACTTCTTATGCAAACAATTACCCACGCCTGGTTTCTATGGTGATATAGGACAAGAGGCCTTCAAGCCTAGTTTGTTGAGTCTGAGGAAGCTGGGAAGAACTTGATGCGATGCAGTGAGGATTAAAATCTTTTTGTTTGTTTTCATGACCTTCGGGACTGGAAATGTAGCTACTGTACGTTACACAGTATTGCTCTGAAAAATCCTGGTGGAAACTTAAAATAATTTAGTTGTATATTTGACAGCAAAGTTTCATTCTGACATGCTATATATTCATTCATGTTTACAGTATGTGGAGGGTCGAGAGCGTGCAGGCTTACATTCCAAGCAAACTCTATAGAACCTGATTTTACTGATTAGTTTCTCTGTGTTATCTGTGAATCGCTGGGTGGAATGACAACGTGCTCATAAATTCAAGATACTATTAGCACACACTGCTTAGGAGCACTGCAGTAGTGAGGGAGTTTTTCAGTGATAGGCTAATCATTTTTGACAAATCACCGGCTAGAGGAGGGATC
The DNA here is from genome assembly GCA_023566125.1 of Zingel zingel. NCBI lineage: Eukaryota > Metazoa > Chordata > Actinopteri > Perciformes > Percidae > Zingel > Zingel zingel. The sequence goes on along the minus strand of CM042321.1, from coordinate 9,011,174 downwards.
CCTCCTCTGTTACTGGCCCCAACGTTGATTCCTTTTCCCCCTATATATCAGATGAGGAGCAAGGAACAGTTCAATATTTTGATTTCATTTTTACACTCCAGATATGACATGCAACAAATCAAACCAGGCATGTTGTCATTATGCACCGTAACCATTAGGCTCTTGGCCCCAAAGCCATTCAAGGCAAATCTGTTAAGTGTGATTCTGTGCAATGTGAATAAAATTGACTTCAACATCTACGTACCTATCTCAGGAACTCGTAAATATAGTAAGTGATGCTATTTGATCTTTCGGACACAGTTACTTTGGAGTTACCATTTACCTGCAGTTCCTTTTATCAACATGGCACTTTGTACCCACATGTCAAATTACCGTAGGCGACATGAAAGAATTACCTCTCTGAATGACTTTACTTCTCTCATGCACCTGTTAAGAGCCATGGTACCTTAACCAGCTCCATATAAGAAATGATTACTATGCCATATTGAGTGCAGAATGAATGGTGTGAGTGGTACAAGCTACTGAGTATAGCTTATACAAGTCACACAGTTTTATTTTATAGTTTTTGGGAAAACTACTATATGAGTGACGCACCTTGTCTTTTGCCACTGATACAGGGCTTTAAACCAGACACTCTATGTTACAATGTTGTTCTGTAGATAAGCAGGAATTAAAGTACACATCCGGGTTTCAACAATAACCTGCACTGTGCAACTTACTGCTTACTCACCCATGTGCTGAACTGGCAATGTGATTGTAGTAGCACTCAACTTTGTAGGAATGACGCTCACCTGAAGTGTTTTGAGACATGCAAAATACCGACATACAATATTTAGCTAAACAGCGGAGTCAACTGCTCACACCTCAGACACTCAGGCTAGTAGTTGTCTGTGCTGTGTATTACCATGTATTGTTTATTATACTTAGCTGTTCATTAATAAGAATGGATTGCATTCTGTTGAGACACAACACATATCCTTGTCATAAGTTATTAATAAACAAGGAAGTATAATTTGAAGGACAAAGAAACATTATGGAATGAAACTAAAACTTTAAGAATGTTTCTAAGGATTGAACCAAGTAAAGAGAAGAACATGCACTCACCCTTAAAGACAAAGTTGTAGGCCTCATCTGACCCCATATTCTGTTCATTCAGCGTTGCCGCCCCTCAGTATATAACTGCCGTGTCTCCAACACTCTGTTGATTGCAAGATGTAAGCTGACACTGACTCACACCACAAACCAGCCTGCCCCTCAGATCCTCAGGCTTCAGGAAGGAAAACGGCTGCAAAGATGTTTTGACACAAGAATGCCAGTAGCCAGTTTTCTGTCCTTCGCTACCCTTCCCAATCTGAGTTAACAGAAAGCTGGCTTGTTTGAACAAGACATGCTGAGTGTACCCAGTTTGTTCTACTGCAGCAGGCGGGGCTTGTGTCAGGGAGTGGTGGGGCAGCTGCGGAGGTGTGTTTAGTAATGGTAGTCAGCGCAGGGCAGGTTGGACAGGTGGGGCGACTGGCAGGTACAGCTTAGAGGGACTGGCAGGCGCCTTCTCCTGGATCGATCACATTACTGCATGCAGGAAGCAGGAAGCAAATCTTATTGCTTCATCACTACAATGCTACGCCCTGTAACAGAGTTGATGTGGCATTTCTATAATATTGTACAGCAAAGTTTTGATTTGTGAATTTTCATCCTCTAAGCTGAACAGGTCTGCTGTTCCTATTTGATCATCTGTGGTCACAAAGACTGGGTCCTGTACATGTATTGTATGTGGTAATTCTAGTCATATCTATTTCAATAGATGCCTTCTTTTTTTGTTTCTATACCTTTAAAACCTCATATTTTGATTTATTTAATCAGATGTCTTTTATTTTCCTCCCATTTCCCTTTGCTGAAGTCTAAACACGGACATGCAGGCTGCGATTAAAGTGCACTTAGAATGACTAACCAAGGTTTTTTTTAGTTTTCCAACCATTACACTACTCAAAAGGATTTTCTAAATCATTGCAGGTTTTAAGGCAAGTGAGCATGCAAAGAGTAGACAGTCTGATATAATGGAACTCGTACGGTATATACTGCGATTGTCTGCAGGAAACTAGAGATACTTATAATGTTAAAAAGCCATCCTTTCAACAGAGTCATGGAAATTAAATAAGAATTTAAATAAGGACAAAATAACATGATGTGCGTCCATATCCATGTTGGATAGAATGCACCTGAAAAAAAAACATTAATTGCAAACAATGCAAAGCTTTGTAAAAGGGTATGTAGCCAATACAAAATACATCTACACTGCATCATATTGATTTAAGATTATTTCACAGGACTTTCTAATTTGATTCTAAAAACATTGCTTGAATAGAATTTGTATCAAAGAATACTGAAACTATGGCTACTTTTAAACTCGATCCTGGTAAACCTCATATTTTAGTTTATAATAATATAATAGCCCGCTCACAAATCACTCAGTTTTGAGCATAAACACAAAATAGAAAAAGTGAATATTAATCCAAAAATTGTTTATTTGACAGCTTCGAAACAAAACGCAGCAAATAATCTTCACTGCATTTTATCAGACAGACATTTTTATGAATGTTTTCACAAACCATTTTACTTCTCTGACAGGAGTCAAAAATGTTAAATTTGCTGCTTAACTGTGATCTGCATGCCTGAACTAAAACTGCAAATGAATGAATCGGCCGTGGAAACAGTAATGTAAAGGAATCATTTCAGCAGTTGTACACTCAGGCTTCCTTTTGACAGTTATGTGGGCTTTCAGAACAGACCATTAGATGAACACATAAGTCACAAGCGAGGGCAAAAACCCATACCAGTTATGAGTTTCAATACCATGATTATAAATACACTGCACCCTCCCCCCCCACACACACTCACAGATCACTCAGTAGTCCATAAATGACCGGGATGATGTGATTTTTTTTTTCCAGGCAGACAGAAGCGACAGGCAGAGCTTCAGTCACATCACATCTCCACTATGATGCTGCCACTTGGGTTAATGGTTCCTCCAGGTACTGTACCAGGGCTTCTGCCTATAAAACACAACATACACAGAACAGTGTTAACAAAGGCTTTATTCAGAGTGACAAATAAGGATTAGCTTCAAGCCATTGCCTTATGTGTTGTGATGTAGCATACAAGCTGTCCTATAAGTGTTCCTCAATAAGACAGGATCGGTTTTAAATGACTTCAAGCTGAACACTACCTCCTACAGTTCAGTAAAGGGCTGCTACAGGAACTGTTTGGATTATCAAGTCATTGTATAAGTCATTTTTCAAGCAAAAATGCCAAATATTTGGTCATTTTAGCTTCTCTAATGTGTGTATTTGCTGCTTTTCCTCGTCTTACATCAGAGTTAAATATCTTTGGGTTTTGGACGGTTGGTCGACAAAAAACATTTGAATACTAAAGACTAAAAAAAATTGTGATGGATATTTTCACAGTTTTATGATGTTTTATAAACAGTTTTATGGTCCGTTAAGTTAATTTTAGTGCACCAAAATACAGCACCTACTTTAGATCAATTGAATTGTACCTTTTGGACATTTAAGGAATGTGATTCTCCTTTTTTCATTTTCTTTTACACCCTTATTATTCTAATTTATCGATCAAATAATTTCCCCAAATCACACAGTTTTAATAGCTTTCTGTTATTTTTATGATAGTATTGATTATCCTCTGTGTTGTTGTGTTTTAACCCTGAATATACAAATGAGCCTGAAAAACAGGACATTGTTTGATGGGAAACCAATGACTGACAATCAGCTTTGACTGCAAAAAAACCCAAAAAACTCTCACCTTGGCTTTAAGCATTCCAAAACCCACCGTCTCTTTGGCGTACATACACAGTAGTAGGTTGGCTACACGAGTAATGGCCACCCTTCCCTCCTGAGAGAGAAAAGGAGAGAACGTGACAAAGTGCCCCAGTTCAAACTGTCCATATCAAAATCACTCATCATATGAGAACCCGAGAACAACTGCAATGGTTTTAGAAGAACTGCACTTCTTACCATACAATCCATGAGTATGAATTTAAGTTTGTCTTCGTTAAAGGCTTGGTGGCCGTTCTTGTCGTAGGCCGCCCAGATGTTGCTAGCGATGGCAGCTGTTACTCGGGCGTCAGTGTCCCCGTATCCAGAGTAAGCCAGAAGTGAACCTTCATTGTTCAGTAAGCTGGGGAAAATGTAAACTTTGAAGTTTCAGTATCTGGCACATGAACACCTGAAATGATTTTTACTATAGACTGTCAATGAATGGATTTTACTCAGGGTATCTCCATGAAGCTACCCAACAATGTTGGCCATATCTACAAACCTAATAATCATAGTATATATATATATATATATATATATATATATATATATATATATATATATATATAAAGTAATATGAAACTGTCTGAACTATGTAAATTGTTATGAATCGTGTTGCAGTTTATCCAAGGTGCTTGCCAGTTTTTAAGACTCTTAAGGAACATTTGGAATGCCAATTTGAATTGGCAATAAGATCATAATGTTACCATAAAGTAACAGTGCAAAGAAATGCAGGAATTTCATATTGACAAAATGACCTTACGTTACTTAGTGAATTTAGACATCATTTCAGTAGAGAGACGATAGATCACAAAAAAAAAAATTCAGCAAATATATTGATAATCAAATAATAGTTTCAAGCTAAAATGCCCCAAATCACTGCTCCAAGCTTCTCAAATGTGGTGGTTTGATGCTTTTCTTTGTCATGTGTGATATATAACTGAACATCTTTGGGATTTGAATTGTTGGTCAGATAAATCAAGTAAATTGAAGAAGTCAATTTTAAATTATAACAAGCATTTTCCACTTTATTCTGACATTTTATACTCAGAAGACTGCAATAATGGCAGATTAATCGACAATAAGATAGAGCTCGTTAGTTAGTTAGTTAGTTAGTTAGTTGCAGCCCTACATTTTAAACTATTACTAACTATAGCTAACTATTTGCAAACAACTTGTAAGGTTAAGGTTTGCTCTGCCCACAGTATTCCTTAAATATCATATTGCACAGAGATGTAAAATATGCAGTTTGATGTTACTAATCTTAGTCTACCTGTACCGCAGTATACCGATATTTGGCAGACTCTTGATATTTAGCATTATATTTCCGTGTATGTCAAAAAGCCCACCACTGTACCCTTTCCAACAACAACAACAAACTGTATAATGTTCAAAAACCATGTTACCTCGTTAGCAGGCTGCTAGCTAGCTAGCTAGCTAACGTTACTCACAGTGTGCTTTGGACTCCGTTTGTGTTCGCTTGGCTCAGAACCTGCGTTAACGCCTTTGGTCGTAACATAGCTACTTACTCACTAACATATGCTAATGAAAAAATAAACTATATTTTAAACGAATAAACAACTGCTTTAAAATGTCAAAAACAACTCATCCACAGCAGCGTCAGCTGATGTTTTCGTCCTTTTCCGGGTGTCTTCACAATGCATTGTGGGAATTGTAGGCTTAGAAGTCATCTTTCTTCTTCTTTTTAAGGCAGTCGGTATCCGTTGCATTGCTGCCACCTTCTGGATCTAATCTTTTACTGTGCCACCATTTATTTTTTTGTATTAGCTAGTAGAGAACATAGGTACATCGCCAGTATGAACACATACAAAAAGTCAATACCAGATGTGCATATACAGAAAAAAATATATGTAGAAAATAAATAAAAAAGTAGAAAAGCAAATTGTAGTACATATTAAGTCAAATGTATCACCGATACATGAGAAATGTATCAAACATAATTCCAGTCTTAATTGCCTTCTTATTTTTAATGTCTCTTACAGTGTTGCCGTATTGGTGCAGTTCTTGAAAAAAAGAGTTCATCTTTGGTTTGGAGTCCGCCCATTTCTTCTTGTTTCCCAATAACAAGATTAATTGAACAAAATAAACAAACATCATTGTCCATCTCATTGCCTTCAAAACAAATAAAAATATCTTTATCCTTAAATTGAATTGATTGCCCAGTGTTCCATCTTATAAGATGTTGAACATCAACCCAAAATATTTTAGTATACATATAGTGAAAGAACAAATGACAGATTGTTTCTTCTTCTAGTTCACAGAAAGTACAATAATACTCAATATCAAGTTTGAATCTCTTTAATGTCCTTACTGTGCTACATTCTGCTAGTAAGTTTTATTTACAGTGACCACCTAAATGGATCCCATTCATGACATTCACCATACTACACATACGTCTGAGTTTGTGCAAATCCCTCCCCAGTGTAGTTTCTAGGTCTTCACCCGATATGTCCCCACACTGTTCAGAAATCTCCTAGCAGCGTCCAGCACCATCTTGATTCTTACTGATATCCCTGTATCTTGACAGCACAATGTATTACCCTGGTATTACAATGGAAATAATGCTAAAACACCTTTTTGTCCATGCAGTTACTCTGATCTTGTAATACTCCAGTTCCTTTTGCACCATTTCTTCTTTTCTCAGCTTCGATAATCCCTTTACTAATTCCGTTTACTTAATATTTACTATAAAAAGGAAATTGTCACTTGTAACAGTAGTACAGTAGCCTACTTGTAACTAGAGTAAATACGGGGTACTTTGCACATAAATGTGCAATTTCCATTTTTGAGACTTTATACTTTTTGTTCACTTTTATTACTACCTGCTTATGTACAAATTACAGTATATGGTATATTTATTTATTTAGTACCTGCTTATACCCATACACATTACAGTATGTATAGACATATTAATATATATCTGCATACCTGCGTATAATCTGCTCTCATGTATATACATACTGCCCAACTGTTTACATTAGTTTATACATTTTATATATTTGTAGAAGTAGAGTGGGAGGGAGCCTGAGATCTACAGTAAGACTTTCATTGCCAATGACTTCTTTCACTGTAATTGTTGTGTACATGACAATAACTTGAACCTAATATTTCAGAGGTAAAGATTTAATGTGTACTGCATTGCATTTATCTGATGTCTGTAGCTACTAGTTTGCAGTTTAAGATTTGATTTGAAACTTTCATAAGATTATTCAAGTTTCATAATATTTCTAGTATATATTACCCAACCTTTCAGAATACATTAAATACAAAAACACATTAAAAAGGAGCAATGTAAACAAATAGGTCATTTATCTTTTAATAATTAAAAAAAATTGTGCACTTAGTTTCGATAAAGGCAGAAAAAGACTTTTATGGTAACTGTAATAATATATATTGCTGGTATTGCTACAGTTAATTTACACCTTCCTCTGCCACTGCAAATAGCTGTAGGAATGACTGTTATTGATCGACAAATACATTATTTAAATGTATTGGATTTCTTAATATACTTGTACGACTTTTTAGATTTCACTCCACCCATCAAACAACCCGTTATAGACGATAGGCTAAAACACTGCCAGGACAAGTGAAAATATCAATCAAGGGCAAAGTCAACATAACACAGCTGTCAAAACTGCATTACCAAAGTAAATCATTCACAATTCATTTATTAGATTGAAAAAAAATGGCTACTTATCTGTCCAAAAGGAGACGAAGAAGAATAGATTTCACAGCTTATTTTACAATATATTGTAGAACGCATCATTATCTTCAGGCACTATACTGCTTATTGTGTGTACAACAGTTATTGTGAAAGGGTTTGGTTCATTTGTGAAAGACTTTAACAAGTTACCATAACCACAATAAATCCTAGCATCACCAGGGCACTGACACTTCATAGACCATTTCATACAGTAGTTGAAAACAAAGAATCAAACTGGGTGCAAGTGTATTTACTTTATTTACTTTTACACTGTTCGTCTACAGGAAATCAACTTGAACCACACCTGTCGGCTAAGAAAGTAAATTTCAATGACGGTCTACACTAGTGGTGAGTGATATGAACCTCTGACATGACATATGTACATTTTAAGGCTATATTGTGATTGTAGAACATTTTATAGATTAAAACAATCACATGGAAATGACTGTTTTGGCTAATTCTGCAAATTAAAAACCTAACAAATGTATTCCAGAAAAATTCTGTAAATCCAATATCAGTCTGGAAACACTATCGGCAATACAACTAGAGATATTTAACAGATCAATTGAAAATCAAAATTTCAAGCTTTCAGTTCTAATACAATGCTGGATAGCTTAATTAATAATAATGCATCATATTTTAATGAATTACTCAGTAAAATCTGAATCTGCAATGTAACCATTTCTACATTTCTCTGTCATATAAATGTAGTAGTACAATGTTTTCCTCTTAAGTAGAAGTACACAATAAGTAGTATACAGTTGAGATGAACATGTTTTAAGTGCTTTGGGACCTTTTGGAAGTTATTTCAGGGTATGGGTTAGAATAGTAATTGAATAGGTTTCCTATCTAAACATCATCATAAATCTATAGCAGTTTGGGGTCCAACGGCACAGGCCGAGCAATCAACCCGTTCCAACGACACAGCGCTAGCTTACCTCAATGTAGCAAATTTTCTACCAGTTGAAAAGTCTCTATCTTCTCACTATGTTTAAATGTCACATTGTCCAACCCTCATCCACACACACTTGGTCCTAAAATCCGAAAACTTTGACCTCCTCCTAAACATTTAGGCAGCAGTGCAAACCACCACAAGCATCAGTACTGAGAAACATTTTGGGGGCGCAATACAAGGTGTCACGAACCTGCCAGGGTGAAAAACTTCCATGAAGAGATAAATAAATACCAGGCAAGAGGATTGAAAGAAAAAAAAAAAAACATGTAAAAACAAGCTGAGCGCACAGAAGACCATCATCCAACTTACTACAACAACCTAACCACTAAATACAATCTGTTAAAATGGATGTAAAATTAGTAACTATTAGAATTAATTCCTTGGTAACTTCGTGCAGACATCCAGTGAATGAGAACTTGTCTGAAATCATCTCCGACTGGCCTGGCAGGAGTAACTCATTGGTCGCGACAAGGAGAGTTGTGGCGTTATTTCTCTGTAGAAGTACTACATACACTCCATCACTTAATCACAGTATATATATTATTCTGGTGTACATTGTTTACATATATACTAGACAGGCTGCTATTAATCAACCGTGTCACTTCACCTCGTAACTTGTCACTTTAATTTGTCACTTAGTTACCTCATAACTTTTAGATAGATACATTTATATATATATACACATTTATTTATCCCCGGACGGATATTCAAATGTCACAGTTTACTAGTTGTATATACCTCTTATTTGCTTTATTTTTTTACTTCTCTATTTATATGTACTTGTTTCGGTCTTTGTGCTGCTGCAACACCCGAATTTCCCCTTTTGGATCAAAAAAGGCTTATCATATCTCATCTGCCACGGCTTTTAGCTTTAGCATAGGACCAATTCTGTTAGAAACCAACAACATCCTCCCCTGTTTATCCTTCCTATGATTTACAGATCAGCTGAAGAGATAACAAGTGACTGGAATACCACTGCGTTTATCTGGGTGTCAGGTCAGACTTATTTATTTGATGTAGGATGGTGTTTATGTATTAACTTATTTCAAATCGCTCATGCCAGTCCCCAACTCTACCCCGTCTTCCACCCTCAACTCCCAGAATGAAACGAGTGGGTTAGGCCAACAGTCTTTCGATGGCGGCGTTGACATCCCCTCCCGTAGCGATGAGTGCCTGCAGGTTGGCTTGGCGGTCGATGAAGCCCATGGTGTTGAGCTGGTCGAGCTGCTGCTGGAAACGAACCTCCGGGGTCTGGAGCTGGGAGGGAGGAGACCACGCATGAGGTCAGCTACTGCTTTTTTTTTTTTTTTTTTTTTTTTTTTTTAAAAACAGAGGTAGACCTCCTTTTTCAGATTCTGATTACTTTATTTAGTGAGTTAAGATATTCCACCAAATGTTTCTTTATACTTATACCAGCTGATTTTGACACATTTGCTTTCTTCACATATAACCAAACTGACTTTAAGCACTTTAGCACTAGTTCTACTTATACCAGGTTATACCAAATATAGACAAACTCATCCTCTCACGCAATTTCATATTGTAAGCTTTACAGCGGGTTTACATTGGGGGTGAAAGCGCCGCGATATGTCCAGAGACAGGCGAGCAGCCGCCTGGCTGCTTCCACCAGCATATTTCAACATTTCATGTTAATATTTTAAAATGTTGCTCTGATTTTTAGAAAACGCAACAAATTTAGGCAATAAGATAAAACATACTGATGGCCCTCCGCCTGCAAACATCTGTAACATCTGCTGCATGAGCTGTTGCTGAGAGGAACTATTGGCTGAGATGGGACTGGATCCGGTTGCCATGGCAGGCGGCTGAGGGATCTCTGGGGGGATGCTGCCCCCTGTGGCTGGAGGAACCGCGAGACCTCCGGGAGACAATCTAGAAGAGAAAGAAATGTCAACAATCAAGAAAACTGTTAGTCTAGCTATCACCAGACCAAGCTCAATCTTTTAAGATTGAACATTAGTTTGGGGAGTCTGCTCTGTATTTTCTACTGCACAAGAGGCGTGATCAACGGGCATAGCTCAAATGACTCTGTACGCAATTGGATAATCCTTCAACCAATCAGACCAACGATCCGGGTGATGTAGCAGCAACAGCGGCATCAACGGGTTGCAGCGCTTCAGTGGCCATCATGTTGAATGTAAACAAAAAGCTGCTTGGTCGCTTATCTATCGTCATCGTGTTAAACCCGCCAATAGCGCGCCAGGTGGATAAGCCAGTTTGTGATTGGTTCCCGCAGATTTGTAACGGAAGCAGGATAGATATAAACGTACAGGTTTCAGCCTGAGCTGCAGGGAGAAATCAAATCGCCGGCAGATCAGGCTGGGTTTACTCAGTCTAGAAAACTGTGGCAATTCCTGTCAATTCCAGCAAAATGTACTGGTACTTCAAATGACCATTACCAATTGCTCACTTAAACAGAATTCATACAGTATACGTCAATCTGTTGGGTTTACATATTGCGTTCTTTTACAAAAACAACATTTCAGTGACTTATTCTAAGAATTTGGGATCTTTTTCTTTTCATGATTCAAATAACAGAAGGAATTCAGATTAATTCAGAGTTGACCGCCAGATAAGGACAATTACACAGGGTTGAAATATATATAGTACATAACAGTCGGTACCTGGACATGAATCCCGGGGCTTCTGTCTGTAAGGTCTGCAGGCCCTGTTGGATCTGTATGAGGGCCTGCATGGCTCTGGGGTTGGTCAGCATAGACAGTGTTTCAGGATTCTGCATCTGCTCAATAACAAACATGACAAGTCAACTCTAAAACCCAACAGAGCCCCCAATGTCCAGAAAGATGACACTAAAAAAATAAAACATCTTGTGCACACAAATTTGGATGTCTGTCTGCATACACTCTCCATAGAGCCTTATAAACCCAGAGGATGCTCTCACGGTTACTAAGCACCCAGTTCTGGTTATACATCATGTCTTGCATCATTGCTGGATGCTTGCCAACTCTATGGTCTGTCAAGGGACGAGAGGATTCAGACAACAAAAACAAACAGTGAGAGCTGAGGTGGACTAGAAGAAGAAACAAGCTTCTGGCTGGAACAGCGACATTCATGGGCGCTCCCAGTTGCAGGAGTGAACAAGAAAGGAACTAGATCAGCATCAAGGAGTGGGGGACAGTTAAAGAAATAACAACTGGGATGTAAAAAACATAGCTGCAAACTCAAGTGGGTAGAAAAAGGTGACAGTACTTGGACTAGCTAATGTTCTTGCTCAGTTGAACAGCAACATTTCTAGTAACAGCAACCGCAAAAAACGCTTGTATCCCAAACGCATGGCCAAGCTCGGGACCGCATCAAAAGCAGGCGTAGGCCAGCACGATTAATCGTTATAAAATCGCGATCTCGATTCACCCGGTTAACGATTTAATTTTTAAATAACTTGATTGACTTTGATTATCATTTAATTTTACGAGCTGACTGCATCACTAACGCTACTACTTTCTTCTGTGAGTTTTAAACATGGACTGTATAAAAAAAGGTTTTAAAGCGCTGCAATGCTCTCCCTTCTCTTCATTGAAGCCTCTGTGTTTACAGGCTTGTGGTGATGTGCAATGTGCTATAGGTGCCAAAAAAAAATAAAAATCCACGTTTGGTACTGCCAATTTGTTTTGTCATGGTTCATGTGTGAAATAAACATTACACTTTGTGAGAAAAAAATCGTGGCAGAGAATCGTGATATCAATTCTAAGCTAAAAAATCGTGATTCATAATTTTCCCCGAATCGTGCAGGCCTAAGCAGGGGTGTCTGTGATTCGCCCAGACGTGGACCACCCAAAATAATAGGTTGCACACAAATCATGCAGGTACCATAGTTTCATTCAAAGAGGTGAATTTGCCAAAAGGTGATGAGTTTGCAGCTGTGAGAGAAAGGTGGGGGAACGTCTGTATCAGGACACGCAAGACGCTCATTTGACGAGCGGACATTAATCCGTGCTAGCTCTCTGAGGTTGACCTGGCGTTTCGGGGCACTGTCAAGAGCAACTCTGCACCGACCTGTCTCATGAGGTCAGGGTTGCTGAACATGCTGGAGACGTCCGGGGTCCGTTCCACGAGCTGCTGCATCTGGGGATTGCCTGCGAGCATCTGTCTCATCAGGTCTGGGTTGGACATCATGTTCTGGACCAGGGGGCTGCCCATCATCTGCGACATCATCTGTGGGTTGGACATCAGCTGACTCTGCACCTGCTGCTGCATCTCCATGAAGCTGGATGAACGCATGCCCATGCCTAACAAGCCGGACAGGTCACCGAGTCCACCTGAGGAGGAGGAGGAGGAAAGCTGGAGAATACTTCCATGCAGCAAAGATTTTCTTTTACTAAAGATAGTGAATTACACGCAACGCCAGTGGTATGAAACGGTTAAGGGTGTCACGATTTCGATTTGACCGAAATGAAGTCACAATCTCGAACTTCGAATTAAAAAAAATGGAATCGTTGATGCTGCCACGCCCTCATGTTACGCCCGGTCGGCTTGTCAAGCGAAAAAAAACCCACTACATACGTGTTGAAGTGTTGCGAGTCAGTCAACCTCCTCTAATTTAGCTACAGCCAGTCAAAAGATAGCATGGCAACTGCAGGAGACCCATCGACAGAACTTGAACCCCCTCCTCTTTCACTGAAGTCGCCCGTGTGGAAGTATTTTGGATTTCCAGTGAGTTATGTTGACAACGTTCGCATAAAAAAAAAAAAGCCACAGTTTGCAAGCTCTGCTATGTGCGTGTACCATATTAAAATAGTTTGTTAAGACACTTAATTGTTCAGAGAAGACTACGGACATGGCTGTTTTATTGTTTTTTTTTTTGTTGTGAACTTGAATGTCATCTTCTGTGAAGAAGACAGTTACAAAAGAGAAACTAGATGGCTGGTTATTTTGCTTAAGTTTCCAATTGACTGAAGACATAAATTATTGTTACATTATGTTGTTAATAAAGTTTTTAAATTTGACAATGTAGTGTGGTACATTGCAAACAAAAGGTCAGATATTATATTGCATATAAGTCTAGTCTAAAAATGGCATAGCAACCTGTGCTTAAAAAAAAAAAGAATTACGTAAAAATCGAACCGTGACCTTAGAATCGAAAATGTAATCGAAGATTTGGAGAATCGTGAACCCCTAAAAATGGTACACACGTCCCGTCTCCTAAATGGGCGTGGCCTCGTTTGAAAATGTTAATTTCGTGTGAATAGATGAAACGTTATATTTGTATATGTCCATCTGAAAAATGCCATTTTATTGTCAGAATGTTCGTGAGATATAATGCTTGTGATGAAAATGCCCGTAATATTATTAGTTTAAGTCAATACACTCGTGACCTGCCGCTAGTCTCCTAAAGAGGCGTGGCCGTGGCGGAGCCCACGTGACACAGATACAGGAAATGACTCCGAGTTGGGTGATCTCGGTTCTAAACCGCCTCTGCTTTCAGGTAAGTGGACGTGTTGACAGGGAACACCATAAGATTTTTGCTATAGAATTTCATTAATTGTGTAAGTCACCCCAAACGTACGTGCTGTCAGCCAAATAGTTTTTTAAATGACTAAATTCGTGATGGTTTCTTGTTCAAAGTCTGAGTGGAAATGTAGTTAAAAGTTTGGATGGTCTCTTTGAGACAACGAGAGGCATATGGGTCCAGATGTTGTCTTTGCACCATGGGGATATGTTGTTAATCCTCTTCGCAACCCTAATTACAGCTACATAATCTATACCAGAGGTTCCCAAACGTTTTTATGTGAAGGACCCCCAAAACTGACATAAATTAGACCCAGTCCCCCATTTGATAAGATTTTGTCATAGTGTTCCCCATCTGAGAGGATTTTTGCTTTTAGATATTTTATTATGGAAAGTGTATGAACCCCATGACCAAAATAGTTACACATTCTGTCATTGTGTTGTTTATGGACAGCCTAGAAATCTAGACGGACCCTAGCGACAGCAAATGTAATTTACAGCCAGGGTCGTCTAGCAACTCTCTGTTGGCTTGCGAGCTGGAAAAACCAAACTCTGGTCAGGCCAATCACATCGTGTATAGAGTCGGTGGGCGGGCTTAATATAATGACGGCAGAGTTGCGACGTTTCCGCATGAATTCCCTGGCCGCGACTCTGGAAGACTTGGGAGTTAAGCTTTTCTTTGAGAAAAGAACAAAGAACGGCACTGAAGTCATTCTTTAAAAAGGAAGATGTGTTCGGAGTTTTGCCGACTGGATAGGGCAAAAGTTTAATCTATCAACTAGCATGCTCTAGTTGGTTATAGGGCTATCCTATTGCATGCAGAGGGAATTTGAAAGACAACTGTTTATCCCGCCCCTCGGATTGAGCCCTGCCAATGGTGTGTTCCCAGACCCAACATCTTGATGTGGGTCTGGCTTGTCAGGCTAGCTTAAGGCAGTTTTACAGTTGTGCGGAGGATCCACACAGAGCTCTCGCCGTAGCCTACGTAAGTGGCCTGATGTTTATACTTGTGCGCTGGTGTGTGCTTCGGGCCGGCATGTTCATGTGTGTGTGGGGAGTGTGTGATAGAGCGAGGGAGACGTGAGAGTGACGGCGATTAACTTTGGAGCGAGTACCGACTCTAGAGTCATAGTGAGAGAAACAAAAGTGTCTCCCCTGGGTTCCTCTTAAGGACCCCCGGGGGTTTCCTGGATCCAACTTTGGGAACCACTGATCTATGCGATAGGATCACAAGAATTAAACTCAATGTAGAGCAAAAAGGAAGCGAGTCATTTAAAATATATAGAATTCTTACTCAGTGCATTAGCAGGCTCTGTTGGTGTCTGATTCGTGCCACTTCCTGATCTGTCTGCTACAGTGGCGTTGCTGCTGCTGCTGCTATTTTGAGGTGTTGCAGAACTGGAACTTGTCTGAGATGTACCATCACCTGTTGATCTTTGGAGAGAAAGCAACAATCAAATACAAATCTCACCAGGCTTGAGCTTTGCCTCTTTACCTACAAAACACATTTGATGCATTGTACTTACTTCTGTGCTGTCTTGATGACAAGATGAACGGTCATGCCATCTCTGATTCTGTGCTGGTTTAAAGAATCCTCATCCTTCAGAATCTTTCCAGCAAATATCAACACCAGCTGGTCCTGCGGGGCCTCAAACTTTTTGGACACCTCCTGTTTGAACTGGACAAATGAGACAAGAGCAAGTGAGCAACTGCTCGGAGGTCCCCAGAAGAGATGGTCACTTGAGTGGTTGTTAAGATAAATATAACATCAACTGGGTCCTGCATTATTATGCCATCTTGTGGTCCTCTTTTGAAGAGGGGTGCTGTGTCAGAACCCAGTTCTGAAACGTAATTACTTGAGTTTATAATGTGCCCACATGGTGCTTATTCCTAAGTGTATTTCATCAAACGTATAAAACAATTGAAAAGGGTCCAGAGAAGAGCTACTAAATTAATTCCAGGAATGAAAAATATGTCTAGAGATAGATTATATTTCATATATTCATATTTAGGAGATACAGAGGTGATTTGATTCAGGTGTATAAGCTTGTACAGGGAATATATGATGTAACAGTTGAGCCTATCTTTCAGTTTTGGAGCAATATAGGTATGAGACACGAGCAAAGAACATGCCTGTCTGAAAAGATAAAGAATTTGTTCACACTCCGTGCGGTAAAATCATGTAACGAGCTTCCAGAAGAAGTTGTATGTTCCCCTTCAATTAATTATTTTAAGTTGGATGCATTTTCCTGTCAAAAGGTGTAATGTATAATTATAAAGCTTGTCAGTAATTTATGGAACTTATTTATGAATTGTTAGAACATTTCAAATCATGAAATGAATGTGTTTTATGAAAACATGTTAAAATGTGAATATATATACTTGTTTTGTGATGCTTGAGTGAGGTATAGAGGATTATCTATCCTGAACCAGAATTGTTTCTTTTAATAAATTTCAATAAACCAAATCACCACAAAGTGACATACAGAGAGAACCTGGAGTCAGATCGTACTCTTACTAGGGCTTTGACTCCGAACTTCGTTATTCGAATATAATTCAAATATTTAAAAAAAAAAAAAAGATATTCGAACGAATATTAGGCAGCCCTTAATATTCGAATTTCGATCATGTTATGGGCATTGTATTTTGTAAATCTGTTTGCTTGTAAACCTTGTTTTCAATTCAGATTCCGAGGCTTTTTCACGCATTTCAAAATGTAACTACACGTCGCAGCGACGCACGGTCGCGGCTTGGTAGCGCATTCCCCCCCCCCCGACTCATTTGCTGGTTCTCTTTTTCCATAAACAACGTAAAATCAAAGAGAGGGTTAACTTTTCCTGCTGCAGATTTCCCACCGTGGTCAGAAAACACAGGGGAGACACTTTGTTTCTCTCACTATGACTCTAGAGTCGCTACTCGCTCTGAAGCGCCACACACACACACACACACACACACACACACACACACACACACACACACACACACACACACACACACACACACACACACACACACACACACACACACACACACACACACACACACACACACACACACACACACACACACACACACACACACACACACACACACACACACACACACACACACACACACACACACACACACACACACACACACACACACACACACACACACACACACACACACACACACACACACCATTAAAAAAAGGAACAGTTTGTGTTTTTCTTCTGAAAACATAATTGCCTGCCTATAGACATTGACTGATACACTGCCCTCTGGTGGACAGAACATATACAACTTATACCAATATAGGTCTTACTGAAGGCATTTAATGGTCAAAATATTATTAATAAATATTCAAATATTAAACAAACGAAGTTCAAATATGATTTTGGGGCAAAAGTCAAAGCCCTAACTCTTACACTTGAGTAGGTGACCCGTCATTGTTGATTCAGAGCAAAGTAGAAACACACACACACACACACACACACACACACACACACACACACACACACACACACACACACACACACACACACACACACACACACCATTAAAAAAAGGAACAGTTTGTGTTTTTCTTCTGAAAACATAATTGCCTGCCTATAGACATTGACTGATACACTGCCCTCTGGTGGACAGAACATATACAACTTATACCAATATAGGTCTT
>CM042321.1:8831020-8988520 GCA_023566125.1 Zingel zingel | reverse complement strand
GTGGTGGAGGAACTATTCAGATCCTTTAGAAAGTAAATAAGTACTGATGTAAAAAGTACGAACCAAATTAAAACAGAAACATTTACTTTATTACAATTAAAAGTAAAAGTACTCAATGCTGAAAAATGGCCCATGTGACTGTGGTCGAAACAATTATCAAAATAATTCATGATTGATTTCCCATCAATTGAAAAGATTAATCTTCTCAGCTGTACATGTATAGACTATGTAGTGTAAAGTAGCAGTAACTAAAGCTGTCAGATAAATGTGGTGAAGTAAAAAGTAGAATATTTTCCTTTGAGATGTAGTGAAGTGGAAGTATAAAGTAGCATGAAAACAAAAGACTCAAGTAAAGTACAAGTACCTCCAATTTGTACTCTTAAGTGCAGTACTTACATAACTTTTGCCTACTTAGTTACAACTCCACCACTGCTAGCTGACATACAGTATACATTAAGCCTATTTCATAACAATTTCTCAGTTTTGCCCTGTTTTCATTATGTGATAAGCTGTTTTTTGTAACTTAAATTCTTATTGTAAATGTTGTACGCATACAAAACCGCATACAGCCAAAATTACAATTGAGTTGAAAACCCATAACAAAAAGCTTTGAAAAAAGCCAGCATGTAGTAAAATAATAATAATGTCTTACATGTATGGATATTTTTAATTACAAAATTAAATTAAAGTAAAAAAAATTGGCACTTAAAAAATCAAAAATCAAATCAACAAAGTGACGTGAGCTTTCTCCCTTATTTCAAATGCAACATCATGAGCTGATTCCAAGCCTCATAATTTGTGGTGTCATTCAGCTTTCTTTTATATTCAACCCACTTTTCCTACTTTGACTCAAATTTCTCCTCTGGAGCTTCAATATGTGTGTGAATCTTTCCATGTCAAATATTTCTTCTACTACACCCAGCCATTGTTCCTTCATAGGTGTGTCTGCTTTGCACCATGCTCTGGTTATAGTTTTCTTGCTGGCTGCCAGCAGTGCTTAGATCAGGTATCTGTCCCCACCCTGTGTGTTTTCCTGTACCAGATACCCCAGATATAACACAGAGCCAGTGTTAGGCATCCCATAACCTAATATCTCCTTTAATACTCCTCATACTTTTTCCCAATAATCTTTCATCTTTTGGCACTTCCAAAATATGTGATAAGCTTTTAGTTATTTTACTGGCAAATGTTCAATAATATCACCAAATATGCTGTAAAGATGATATATTCTATGGCCTAGTCATAGAATATGACTGCTTGTATTTGAGATAATTCCTGTTAGGAATCAAATCTAATCTGATCCAATTTTTATTTTTTTAGGGAGTCACCTTCTTAAACATTCTGGAAACAAACACCACAATCTGTACAAACATGATTGATTGTCCGACAAGAACAATCAGTTTGAATTATATAACTGATATTTACGGTCCACACCTAAAGTTTTACAGATAACCGAGCATATAAGTGATGGGTTTTTTGTTGAGCCATCCACATTCTGACTACTGGAGTGGTTTGCTGTGAAATCTTCCTGGCTATAAGGTATAGTAAAATAATCAATTCTTTTGACCTCATTCTGGTAATAAAAACCTTCCAAGTGTATGCTTACCTTGGAGAATGTATTAATAATGTATCCATGCATGAGGGATTTTAATGTGACATACATAATTCTTTTTAGATTTCTCATCTTTCTGCAAGAATGATGGCTGGTCACAAATGTCTCCTTTTCCACTACATTTTGCTGTCTGTTGTGTAAGTATAACGTTTTGCAAGTAAAATACAACAATATAGTGATGGTTTTTAAGATGCCAATTTCAATTTGTGGCTTTGGAGTTAGTATAACATCACCAAATCATGCTCTAAATCATCAGTGGTTTATGCCGTGGAAAAGACCTGTTCTTCAATGACAATGGAAACCTCATACTCCCGGGGTCCTACAATATTCCATGGATGGCGGGCATTGAGAATTTTCGCACCCTCTCTCTCATCACCTTCCCCGGTGCCCATGACAGCATGGCCCTGTACGGAGGTCCAGAGGCTGAATGCCAGGCCTTGTCCCTGAAGGATCAGCTCAGGGCTGGCATTCGTTTCCTGGATCTCAAAGTGTTCGGACTGGGTGACACCCTCTATGTCATGCACGGGGTCATGTACCAGCACAGCACTCTCAAGGATGTCCTAGCCACTGTCCGAGCCTTCCTGACAGAGTTTCAGACTGAAGCTGTGCTCATTAGAATCCAACCAGAGTCTTTTGAGAAAAACACTGTCAATCAAATGGTGCACAGTCTGATTGGCAACGACCAGCATGTCTGGGTGACTTCTGGTATGCCAAATATGGGTCAGGTCCGGGGGAAAATAGTCTTTTTGCAGAAGAGCACCTTCACACTAGGAATTCCCCTCATAGATACAGACGGGAAAGGTCAAACCGAGGTTAGCAACGTTAAAGATAAAGACAACAGAATTATAAAGCAGCTGAACCAAGCCACTGAAGCCTGTGGGGGCGATAATGCGGTTATGACTTACACTAGCGGCACTGGCTTTGGTACTTTCTGGGGAATGTTTCTGACTCCAAAGAGAGTGGCTGAAAAGGTAAACCCATGGCTCAATCAATACCTGAGACAGTTTTACCCCAATCAGCCCAGGCCATGCTTTGGTATCATCGCCATGGACTTTCCCGGCATTGACCTCATTCAAACTGTTATCAATTTAAACTGGTGGTAATTGTGTACAATGTACCCCATCATGTGTTTGAGAGGTTGAGTATTTGAATCTGATGGAGGACTATGAAGTCTTTCCTGTATTGTCATGGTTCACACTCTATCGATATATCTGAAAATATAAAATGTAATCTGAAAAGTGATACTCTGCTTGTCTTTGTCAGTTGTATTCTGAACTGTGTAATTTTGGAAGCAATGGCATTTATGACAAAAATAAATTTAATTTCATTACCTCCTCATTGATGTGAATTGTTACTGATTTTGCATCTCACTGTCTTTGTATTTAGTTTAATGCTGCCTTAATGTGCTCCTTATCAATACATTGTTGGAATAAGTACTCAGATTTATTAGTTTAGGTAAAGTACCAATACAACAACACATCAAAATCCTCCAGTAAAAATACCGCATTTAAAATCATACTTCAATAAAGTACTATTATTAGTATATACATATCTACTATGCTACTTGATATTCTGAATGCTTCTTACACATGTATGAAGTTGCGATGATAGCAAGATTATAGCACAGATAGAATCGTTTGCATTTTTTTTAGGTCGTAAAAATATAAATAAAAACAATCAACAATTTACATATCATTGTGTTTGGCGAAATAGTCAACAGAGGGTTAACGTTCTTTATAGTTTCCCAGTTAAGGGGAGGTACTTCTGGTAACAGCTGTCTCTCCTTCCTGATTTCAGAACAATAATAACTGCGCAACAGCCATACAATCGGCCAGACTTTGTCAGGCGGAGTACATTCGTTTAGGTTTTTCTTCTACTCTAACAGACACAAACATGTAAGTCTTTTTGTCATGTTTGATTACGTTTGTAAAGGACCAAATTTAATTATAGCCAATCCTTATTATGGTCCTGTACTGCTATGTAAGTGAGCATATACCCCTAGGCTACATTTAAGATATTAAGTGTATTAAGATCATAAAGTGTGTTTTTGGAAACTTATCAGGAGAGAAAACGTGTATCTCAGGCGAATATTAACTATTAAAAGTACGCTTTAATCGGATGGCGTACGGCAGATGTGTTTTAAAATCAATGCAAGCCATGTAAAATCCAAGATGGCATGGCTCAGTGTTGCCATTATGTAACTTTTTTTTTTTTTTTTTTTTTTTTTTAATAGCACGCTGGTGACTAGAATGCATATGATGCAGTTTTGTGTTTTATCACTGGGTGGAGCATTGACACAGGGCATGCATTTAGGCTAATCAACAGCTTCAGTACAGGTGTGTGGCAAAGGGGAAAGCAAACAGCTTTTTACCGTGTCAGCGGGGCTTGTTTGATTGTATTTAATTGGAAAGACGATTGAAACTTACCTGAAATGAAATGGACAAAACTGAAATATACCCTCATTAAAATAAATGGGTCAACGCCCCACTAACACAGAACGTTTAGGGGACGTTGGGGAACGTTAGTTTCTGGTTCCTTAAAGGTTAGTTCGAACCAGACCAAAAACTAACATTTAGGGAACGTTCCCTCATGGTTATAACGTTCCCTAAACGTTCAGGGAACCAACCAACGGGAACGTTTTCCTGTGGTTGCACTGTACTTCCACAAAACGTTCCCGTTTGGTTGTTTTTGGTTGTTCTTGGTTGTTCTGAGTGCGGTTTTGAAAATGTTTATTTATACCAGCTCCATTTAAGTTTTTGAAGTAGCATATACAATGTTTGCAGTCACTTGATTTAGATTCACTAAAAAATGATTGGTCTTATAAAATATAAGTAAGATAAACAACATAGCAAGAAAATATATTTATTTTTAGGCTGATAACAATTTTGTTAAAAACAATCATTTATTAGGTGACAATACTTAGAACAAGAATCTATCAATAGAACGATTTTCACAACTAAGAAAATTTGCTTCTTTCATTTCACTTCTAACAAGTGGCTCAGTTCAGTGTACAAATCCAACCGTTACACCCCCACGCCAGTAGGGGGAAGACAGTGCCTCTGCTTTCAGGTGACCGATTCAAGTCCTGTCCTGACTTCCGTATACAACACATATACATACCTGGCGAACAAGGCAGACAAAGATCCGTTCGTTTGGTCCAAAATTCGAACTGAAATACTGCCATTGACTAAAACATATCCTGACTACACTTCACCGACGGTGTTATAATGCAAGGTAGCACGAAGATACCAAGAAAGATGTTGTTTGCGGTCAACGGTAAAGACTTTTCTCTGCCTAAGACTGCTAACCCGAATGCTAACGCGGGAAACAAGTTAGTTTTCCACAGCTAGCTATGCCGTGAGCGCTGCTAGTCCCATGGATACATCAAAGTTGGCCACAGAGACTGAGCTTTCCCTCGGTAATGTGTGTATATATATATATATATATATATATATATATATATATATATATATATATATTACCGAGTGCAAATGCTTTCAATACATTAATTGAAGGAAAAAAAAAAAAAGATCAACGTCGACGCTATAGCTCAGTAGCTAGCTATAGCGTCTGACCACCGGTGGCAGCACTGAGCATAATTGCCACTGAGTGAGCAGCACACCATGGATGTATTAAGAGAACGTCGGTTGCAGACTTAAAGAACAGCCATGCAGATCCTCCCTTCATGAAGCTTATTAATGTAATGGTCAGTTTTTTGTTAAACTATTTTAGATATGTTTTGAATCAACTAATGGTTATTTTGGAGGATGTGGTGCAGATGAACTGTATTGCATCCTACGGAGAGGTGTTTCTGTTATTTAGCCTATACCAAAAACCCACCAGCTAGCCTGCCAGTGTCTCGGGCACATAGATAATCTAGACCAGAGATCTTCAACAGGGGGGCCTCCAAATTATTGTCAATTTTTCAAAATCTTTTCATCAATTTAAATGTCTTTACATAATTCTAACATACTATTAGCAAATATAAATCCCCACTGATGATAGGCTTACTGGCCTATAGGTAAGGTAGTCACTAAAGTAGCCATCCACGGGTACAGTTAATCCTAAAATTCACTGTGCCACATGTGTGTGTCATGATGATTTATAAAATCATGCCAACAATTATTGTTTTAATAGCTTGGTATTCTATGCAAAAAAGGTATGTATGTATGTATGTATGTATATATATATATATATATATATATATATATATATATATATATATATATATATATATATATATATTTATACACACTTTATTGTAGGCCCAGTTTAATATGCAACTTCATTTGCTACAATACATGTAGTAGGGGGTTCCTGCTCCGTCTCTCTTTCAGTCAAAAGCTCTGAAACACCAACCTGACGGCCGACCTTCGGCAGAAAAGGCCGACTGCCTCCCCGAGTTGGTCAAAAAAGTGCCTCTGAACACACCGAAGCGACACCGACTTGAGCATACGAGAGACCATTTCATATAGTTTTTAAACAATATATTACTATAATAGTTACCATCAATCATCCCCAATCATTATGTGTTGTGTACATCAAGTTTAACAGCCCGAGTTGTAACAGTTAGAGATTTGGAAAGTGAGCTTACCATAAAAATCCCTCCCAGCTTCAGGACCAAATCGGCCGTTTTACACAGCTGTGGAACAGTGGGTCTGGGGGAATAGAAGACAAATCAGAACACATACTTTAACGTTAAGATTCAGCAAATAGTTATTTAAAGGTCAAAGAATCAGCTACATCAACCATGACCTGATACAGTAAAATTTAAAATTTCTTTACTCCCTTGTTTCTTTCAGTCTACAGAAGCAGGCAGGATGTCTGTGACCATGACCAAGGCCGATGGGATCACGGTGTTCACTGTGACCTCTGACCCCCAAAGTGTTTATCCTCCTCTGTGCCAAATCCTCAAAAGCCTTTGCTACAGCCCTGTGTGCTGCTCTGTGTCTCAGCACCTGAGAAGGGTCCAGAGAACTTCTCAGTCAGTACTGGGGGTGAGTTACAACCTGCCCTGTGAACTTCAGCTTTAAAGCTTTTGTATGCTACACTGGATTTTTTTATTCAGTACTTTTTCTTTCCCCACGCAATTCTGATTTCAACTTAGAGTAAACCATCTATTTTTGTGGAATAATTCAACAAAGTGGCAACTTTCGGTGAAGCCAACATGGAAGTGCCAAAAACTGCAGTTCCTGGAATGGCTACTTGAGGCTGGCCCCAAAAGGGAGTCGGTCTCTGTAGACCCCCCATGTTAAAATGCTCAACTTCACAGCACAAATGAACATGTTTACGGCCTGGTACAAAAAAACGGTTTTGGCCTCTATAGCTAATTTTCCCCTTCATGACAACTGTACGAGGAGTGAATTTGTTTTATATAACTCAACCGTTTAAATTATATTCAGGCTTAAAGTTATGAATAATTAAGGGTGTGGCGCTTTGAGTGACAGGTGGCTGCCGTCACAAGAGGCGAGCATAGACTAAAGGCTTCATTTGGCCGCCTCAGCTCCATCCACAATCCACCTCTTTGCCCATTTTTGGCGACAGCTAGAGCCACGGGGAGCCGCCCACTTTGAGTTTTCTTTTGGCTCTTCAGAAACCTATGGGTGACATAATGTGGACCACTCTAGTACTCCATATTTCATACAGTCTATGAATTAAACTAAAAATAAATTATTGATCTCTGCTGCACATTACAGTCACATTTTTCAAACATTTTCCCATTACACACCTACAGCTCTGTACCTGCCTTGGAGCTCCAGGTAATGTTATGTTTATATAGGAAAGCTTCATTTAAAAAAAAAAAAAAAAAAAAAGAAACACTAGGAAACTATGGGGGAAAGTGATCAAATATAACAATAACAATTGCAGCACATGGGTGCTCTCCAATTACCTTGAACAGTGTCACCTGGTAACTGCAGTTATACTGTACATGTGTTAGCTGTTCATGCTGTGTTTCCTCCTGCACAGGCTCTGCACATTATGGTTGGGCTGCTGAACATCTGCCTTGGAACGATAATCATTTGCAGTGCACGTTCATGGTCTCTGGTGGAGTCAACCGGATTTCCTTTTTGGCTTGGAGGATTGGTAAGAGAGATACTGTTGATATACTTGTATTTGTTCTTTTGTGTCATAACTAATGTCCAATATAATTTTTCTTACAAAATGTACATCTGTAAACTCACAAGTCTCTCCCAAGTTAGAGTGAAGACAAATACAACTTTACAACTTGGGGCTGCTCAGTTGATTCCAAGGAGAACCACCTAACAGCTGTTCTCATACAGTAAAGTGTAAATTAAGACTGATTTCACTTTGCAATTGCCAAATGCCAATTGATATAAAATACATAAAATTCTGCATATTTTAACTGATCGGAATTAGCTACGCTTTTTTGATGTTCGACTACCTTACGGGATGAGGTCGTGACATCACCCAACATCGCTTAGAGCATCTTAATCTCTTAGTTCTAAGATGACATTGATCAGTACCGGTTGCTTTGCCTCTTGTCTGCCAGTGTGATTGATGATGAGGGTTACCTAGTTTCCCTCTTTGAGCTCCAAATGCTTTTCACTCAGTCAAAGATACTGTGAATGACATTTATGAATTTTAGTGTTTGTTCGGAAGAATGGAAGTTTAAATATTTTGTTATCTTTTGTTTGTTTCTCTAGTTTATTTTGTTTGGCTCCATTGGCATTTTGTCTGAGAAGTACCCCAGTCCATGTCTGGTGAGTAGTTCAACCTTATAACATCCTCATGCTATCTTAAAATTACTTCTTTCATTTTTATTGTCAACTTACATTTTTGTTTTAGATCAAGACAGATAAAATGGAGGATAATTTTGTTCTTGGTACAGAATATACACACCCACATTTTCTCACATTAATACAGTATGTATATTAATTGGAAAGGGCAGAATATAGGTTCTGTGTCTTGCTCCAAGGCACTTTGACAGAGTTGCAGGGTGTTTTTTAAAAGTAACCAGCCACACCATAATTATTATACTGGCCTGTATGTGTGCGTTTATTGGCATATAGACATATTTTTGTATGTATATATAAACATATTATTTTTTTATTTGATTTCCTTTTTCTACCCATTTAGGTAAAAAAAAAAAAAGCTCTTTTATTTTATATTTATTTATTTTTTATAAATACTTTTTCTTATTTAAGGGGGGGGACAAACTATAGAACGAGGAGTATTGAGGTAATGTTGGTTTTGAACAGTGTTAATCATATAAAGTGTATTGTTATTACTGTGTGTCATGAACAACAAGAAAGAACTGGAAATGTCATGGATATATATGCAATAATTTGAAAAAACGTAATCAGCCACACAGCTGTTATTAGTGTAAAGGGTAAGATATTTTAAATTCCATGAATATTTATTCTAACATGGTCTTTTATTTTAGGTCATCGTCAATGTGATCCTGAATCTAGCAGGAGTTGCTTTTGCCATTACAGGCATCGTACTCTCCAGCGTAGGTATGGCAAACATTTATATGTGGTGGATGTGTAGAAATGACGACGATAATTACTATTCAGGCTACAGCAGACAGACTACAACTCCTAATCCTGGGAAGGACTTCATGAGGGAGAAATGCTTGGAGGGCAAAGAACTGGTTCTGGTAAGTCTGGAAAACGTCATCTCAGCTGTCAAGATACAAGTTGTACAACCTCATGAGTGGAAAATAGAGGGCTTTAATTATTATTGTTGATGAATTAATTAGTCCACCGACAAAAACAATCGCCAACAATTTTGATTATCAATTATTGTTAATTTGTCACTATCAAACAAAAATGTCAAACACAAGCTGGTTTCATCTTCTGAAATGTGAGGATTTGCAGCTTTGCTCTGTTTTATATAACTGTAAACTGAATATTTTAACTTCTGGTTGGACAAAACAAGCAATTTAATGACGTTACCTAGGGCTCATGGGAACGTGTGATAGGCTATTTATTTATTTATATATTTTTACAATTTCAGAAATTTTATTTAAAAAAATATTTATTAGTTAGACAAAGAATATGAAAAATACATAGTAATAGAATATTTATGAAAGTGGTTGGAAGTGTGGTTATCAATCATTGCTATTTCAGAGTAATATATATGGTATTATTATTAGTACGCTATTCCGTTAAATCTATACAAAACAAACAAATGTGTTTACAGATTTTAAAGCTAACTCTGTTTCTTTGTGTCCAACCAGATGCTTTTGAGAAGCATGTATGCTCTGCTGATTGTCCTGTCAGTCCTGGAGCTCTGCCTCGCCATCAGCTCTGCCATCATGGCGATCAAGGCTCTAAAGAGCAGTGAGAAGGGAGAAAAGGAGGTAGAGATTCGTGAAATCACATTTCACTGTTAAACCTGTTGTTCATCCAGGTTGACTGAACACAACCACTTTATTTCTTTTCTTTTTAAGTCCTTTGTTGTTTAAATGTTGTGTCAACAGGGCCACAAGGTTCTGAATCTCTGGTTGTAATCTCACATTGCTAACTTTTAGGATGCCATCTTTCAGATTGTTGACCTGAAATCGTCTCCTTAGTGCATGTCAATAAAAGGAACAGTTCAACATTTTGGGATAGAAGTGCTGCCAGGTGGATTTTGTTACCTTTGGAGGAAGCCAGGCTAGCTGTTTTTTCTTGTTTCCAGTGTTAATGCTAAGCTAATCGCCTGCTGGCTGTAGCTACATATTTAGTGTGCAGACACTAGATTGGTATTGATCCTCTGATCTAACTCGAAGTAAGAAAGTGAATATACTTATTATGTGAAATGTTGAACTTTAAGAACTGCCAAGTTGCATTTTCTTCCACATTCTAAATTTCACAATATTAAAAACAGTGGTAACAGAAACGTAAACAAAAATAATTATTCAACAGTGTATGCCTGCAGGACATAGGACAACAGTACAGTTCATGAGTATATGTAAATATGTTAAAGATTTGAGAATGTTCGCACCTTTTTAATTGACCTTACGATGTTATTTTTCATTTTTTAGAAGACTGGTGACCCAGAACTCTACAAACCACTGCTGGAGGAAGTCACCTGTAACCCCACAGTCTGAATGAAAATATCTGCTTTGTGCTCTGAGTTACCAGGTATAATCCTGGGCATTTATACCATTGACTGTATATCTATGTAATGTCAATGATTTAGTGATATTCAGGTAGTATGCTTAAAAATACTCACACTTATATTTTCATGATGAGTATGATTTTCTATTAAATAATGTGCTTTACGGTCAGCTTGTGTAGGTAAAAGGGAGGTTCATTAATGTGAGTGTGTGACATTGATGGACAGATACGGTTTTTGTTTGCTATTTTACAATATTAAGTCATGTTAAAAAAAAAATTCATCAAAACTGTTCAAACGTGTTGTTTGTGCTTCTGTTGTGTACTTTATAATAAACCTTAAAGCCTGACACAAAAATGAATCAGTTTAATAACTAGTTGTGCTCTTTGTGTACAAATAATACACCGTAATTATTAAAGTGCTCATATTATGCTTTTTGGCTTTTTCCCTTTCCGTTATTGTGTTATATATCTTTTTTGTGCATATTATAGGTTTACAAAGTGAAAAAGCCCAAAGTCCTCCCCAAAGGGACTTACCATCTCCAACAGAAAACACTGTTCACAAACTGCTCCAAACAGCTCTATTGTAGTCCAGCCTTTACTTCAGAGACAAACGTGGTCACTTTTTAACACACGTTATAATGCTCGCCTAGCTGCTAGCTGGCACGCCCTCATACTCTGCTTCTGACTGGCTGGTAGTCCTTACCTAGCTACTGCCATGTGCGACTCCCAACAAAGATGGAACAGAAGTGAGAGGTCTCACTCTGTAGCTAAAACAGAGAGCTCAACACACAGGGTGAAAAGAGGAGCTGCAGCAATGTGCAGTATGACAAAAATATGAGGTTTTTTGAAAATTAAACCATGTAAACCTATTCTTATATAACCTCTAAATACAATTATGAACCTATAAATGAGCATTTCATGAGCACTTTAAGGGAAGTGTGAGGTAAAGGAGATTACTAAATACAGAATAATTATATTGCTCTTTTTCTAAAAGCTGTTTCTGGCCAAATGAAAGTTAAAAACAATGATTGAAGTCTGCTCAGTAGTGTCAATCCAGCTGATGTGAACTGTCAAGTTTGTGAATGAATGAATTAATGTATTTTTTGTTTTTGTGTCCGGTCTTTCATGCTTTAAAAAGATATCCAGAAAATGCAAAAATATGATCAAAAAGATATTCTTATTAATGAAGTTACATTTTCAATGCAGGATTTGTACTGTAACAGAATATTATTGCAGTGTAGTATTAGTACTTTTATTTAAGGAAGAGGAACCTTTTCAAACAATATCTGTCGTAAATAATGATTTAAAGAAAGATTTAAAAATGATTTAAAGGACATTCACCTCATTTAGCTCACAATGTTCACAAAATGTTTCAATATGAAGTGGTAATATATACCACATATTGACTGTGCCCCAAGTGATCTCTGACTTTCAGGCCAATTATAATTCATATATTTATCAGATGTTTGTTCTCAGTTTTGGCTTTTGCCATATTTCCTCTGCCCATGATTGTACATCTAGTCTATATACTTGACGTTCCACTTCCAGGATTGTTCCGGTGCTGCAGGAAATTTTACCGGATGCATGTCTTTTCCGTTTCCTTCCGCTTTCTTTGTGTTGGAATTTTAAATTCGATGGATTTACTGGGTTGCAAGTATACACTTTTCTAGTATAATCAAATATTTCAGATTCACACTAGCCACCTTGTTGGTAACCCAGCAGCTCAAAACAGCATATATTTATGTCCCATAAAGAATCTAAGCCTGATTATGGACAAGTTCATCTTTCTTAAACATTTTGTAACCCCATATTCCTGACACATAATCTAAAATAGGGCATGCACATGTTTGGTATAGTATTTAAGCTAACCAGTAATACATGTAATATAGCCTACTGTATGTATGTGCGGATACTCCTGAGTCATAGTAACTGAACAGTACAGTTGTGAAGTTTTCTTAGGTTACTTTATACTTCTGTTTCACTACAATTAGTTATTTTAGTCTGGAATAAACTTATATTTTCTGATAAAAGCATGTATAGGAACATTTTAATGTTTTCATTGTAAATCATCTTGTTTTAAGATGACAACAACAACAACTGGTGCAGCAACCTGCCTTATTTTTTTATGCTTCAAGATACAGACACTATTTTTAAAGCAAGTTTATTTTTAATAAATTTATTTTATTTTTAGATCTGGGTTTTAATCACAAAGAGTACACATTCCAGCCAATAAAGTGCAGAGAACTTGTAGACAGTCATTTTTCTTTTCAGCAGGAACTGAAACTGTCTAGAGGACACTGGCCTGTCTCACTGTCCCTGCCTAATGACCTAGTGTCTTTTGGGGTTGCTTTGATAGTTTCATATGCAAATAAATGACTCCAAAGCAGCTACAATGCATGCCAAATTAGTCACTTTTAATTAAAAGTCCAAGAAAGATTTAGGGCAATTTGGGTGTAATGACTAGTTGGAAATGCAGCAGGGGTTTATTAAAAAAAGATGACCTCAAATTTAATATTTTAAAAGGGCCTTCTGCATATACTGCAGCTATCCCTCATATTGAACTAACCAACAAGAACAGTTTCTTCACTGCAGGCACCTGTGTTTACATACAAGTGCAGTGTTATTAATTTGTGTTTTACATCTGATGAAGAATAATCCAGCCCTGACATCCACACTGGGAAGCAACAACTTAATATTTTGTCTTGTGGGTTTGGTAGTATGCGCTACCTAATGTTCACATTTTTCAGTTTCTTCGTCTGGAGGAGCATTGCACTCATCATGCATGCTCTTGGGGGAATCACTGGAATTGTTGGGTCCTTGAAAATTACAGAGTGTGGTCTAGCCCTACTCTATCTGTAAAGTGTCCTGAGATAATTCCTGTTATGATTTGACACTATAAATATAATTGAATTGAATTGACTCATCTCCTCAGTCTGTTGTGGTTGGTGTCATGTGTAATCTGGCCAGGAATTTCCTTCTTGTTCTTTGGTAAATTGCACAATCACACCAGGCCTGTTTTATCTTCGTGCTGAAAACATTTACTGGAAGGCTGTTGTTTATTCTGCCTCATATTTTCTTCAGCAATGTTAATGCCCACAGAGCCGTTTGAATCCATTTATCTGGAGTGATTTTAGATCAATTTTATACTAATTCAGTAAATTCACATTTAAACAGAAATCAGTTTATTTGCTAGTATGGAGAAAATTGCATCATAATCACTTCAATATGCTATTTGGGCTTTAATTTATCTTATTTTTACTATGCCATTGGACAAGTCTGAGCCTGTAAATAAGTCTGTGTTGTTGAAATGTGTCTTTTAATCTTGCTGTGTATGTGCACTGTTTGTTGGAGAGTGACGACCTATATTTTGTTGCATAATGTGCCTGCACATTGTGTCAATGACAATAAAGTTGAATTTAATTTAAATTAATTGAATTCAACTGGTTTTCGAGCTTTAGAAATTCAAATTAGAGAAAGTCATTATGTTTACGTTAACTGGAATTTAAGCTGACAGTTTTGTTGTCATTACTTAGAATTCCTCATTGGGGCGACAGAAACTATGCACTATAGCTTTAATATCAAAAAGTTACGTACTAAAGCTTTAATAAAAACACTGAACCAAATTAAAAACCTTTACTGACTCACCCCCTGACCTAATGTTCCTCTACATTAAATTGGTGTTAACATGCAGATTGGGGAGTGAATCAATGAAAATAGTTCAGCCTTTGTGGCATTGTCTTGGCAACTTTTAATGTCACTTTGTAGTGAAAGAAGTCTAATTTCCACTGCAGGTCTTTCACGGTATTATTTAATTGTGGCATTGCAACTTTTTCTTAAGCTTCTTCTAGCACTGCTTATTGCTTGCAGTTTGTGGAAATGAGGCTTTTATTTTGAAGAAATCTTCTAGTGGATGGAAAGTAACATTGTTGTTGCTGATAATGAACATGGGCTGCTGGCAGAATAACCAGACCGTCACAGGTACAGCATCAAACCATCAACAGGTGAGTTCTTGACACAAAGACACTCATGACTAACAATAGTTTAAAGGAGACAACATGTTAAGTGAGCTCTGAATTTTTTTTCTTCTTTTAAAGTTTGGTAAAGTTTGCCAAAATTGAATTATGTTATATTGTTTCTGTGGTGAGAAAGGTGCGATATGGTGATGGGATATCTCAGAAAGTGGTTTAGAAAAAAAACACTTTTAAATAAAACAGAAAGTGCAGGATTTTCTGAGATAGTGAACTTTTGCTTAAAAGAAGAAAAAGGAAAAAACCCAACCAGTCTCCAGATAATGAAACTTTCATAGTTTGTATGTCTTTGCAAAAGGTTCAATATATTTAATGCTACATTTAAATGCCATAGAAGTACAAACTAACACCCTACAACAATGTGACAAATACTTAAAATAACTACTGTTTGTAGGTAAGACACCTCTTTAGAGAAAGCTTAATAAGCAGGTATAAAAGTGAGACACACTGTACTTTTACTTTGGCAGCTAAACCCTCTGCAGCATATTTCAGAGTTAATAAATAAAGAACTTCCAGCGAGGGACAATAAGCGTAATCTTGCTGCTTTATAGCAGAACCACAGCTGTAATACACCTGCATATTTTTTTTATTTGGATTTGATAGGGCTGTTGATAGATACCAGTGACTTTCTGTTTACTTAAGACTCTAAGACATTCTCCATTCTCCTCTACAAACACCCACCCCTCTCTTTCACACACACACACACACACACACACACACACACACACACACACACACACACACACACACACACACACACACACACACACACACACAAACAACACACAAGCAAAACAAAATGAGTGACTTAAGAGCTTCAACCAAGAACAGAATTGGTTAAGAGGAATAGAGAAAAATGTGTTCCAGTTGTGTGTGCAGGACTGTGAATATGACTGTCATCACTGTGGCGACTGGCAATAAAAGCATATTTCCATCATCGTGCCAAATCCTGAAGACACCTTGCTCCAGTCTATTCTCCGGGTCGGTGTACCACGGGCTGATGCAAACTAGTGTCACTACAGCATTTGGGGTGAGAGGAATTAAAATGGATGTATTCACATACAGCTATTAACTGGTGGTCTTAAGATGATCAAGTATAAGACAATTGTTTTGAATCTTTCACAGACTATGCAGATCATGGTGGGCCTGTTCAACATCGGACTGGGGCCAGGACGAACCAGCACTAGTCCAGGAGATCTAACCAGCTTAGGTGCTGCGTACTGGCTGGGTGCTGTGGTAAAAAAAATATTGTTAATATTAGAGCATATTACTGTAATGTCTCTTTTTACAATATTGGAGTTAGCTGTGTTATGAGAAACTTTTACACATGCAGGGAGTTCCACACCATTTAAAATATTTTGTCAGAGGATTACCTAATCAATGAAATTGCTGAGGTACACAAGAGAGCAAGATTGTTTTATGATAACAATTCCTACTGGCAAGCAAATACAATAGTTTCTGCTTGATTGTCACTGATATGAGCTGTCTGCTGCATGACTTCTCATCAGTTCATCGTAACTGGAATCATGTCCATTGTGGCTGGACAGTTCCCTTCTTCCTGCTTGGTAAGTAGAGTGACTCCACTGACTAATAAAATAAAATATGCACTGCCCTGTAAATAGAATATTATCAAATACTGCTTGAATTGTACTTTTAAGTGACAGGATATTTCCTCTGCAGATGGGCTTCACTGTGTTTATGAACATTGTTGGAGCGATCTTTGCAATTACTGGCATTGTGCTGTATGCCATGGACCTGGGAAATGCCTCTCTCCTCTGGATGTGTGAGAGCAGCAGCAACAATGCTGATCAAATTGGTGACAACTGCAGAAAAGTTGCGCTCTTTGCCCAGGTAAGCAGACTTCTGAAGTTAAAATCCAAAACACAATCTAATTCAATATTAGGGGTTGGGAAAAAAAATCGATACAGCATAGTATCGCAATATTTTCCATGGCAATACATGGACGTTGAATATGGATCTATTATTATATTCGTGTTGTTCAGTTTGTCTGCTTGACAATCCCATTTTGCAGCAATAAAATTGAAGTGAGATGAACAAACAGAGAAATTTATCTTTTAGGATAAAACATATGTTGACAAGGTTTCCTTTTGGGGACATAATTTGAAATTGGAAAAAATAAATTGAAATATATCATAGAATATTTCATTATGTTTAAAATCGCAATAATATTGTATTGTGATGATATTATATCGTGAGGCCTCTGGTGTTTCCCACCCCTATTAATATGTATATATATATTTTTTCAATTAAATTGAGTTTTAAAAAATGTTTTTCTCATCCATCAGACTGTGTTGACATCCATGGACAACACGCTGATCGCCATGGCAGCTCTTCAGCTCTTTGTCAGTATAAGATATGCTATTCTGGGCATCAAGTCTCTGAGCAGTGACATGAAAAAGGAAGAGGTATGAACCAAGAAGACAATACACAAAATGCACACAGTACACATGAAGTAGCATACAACTGGGTGGTATGTCCGTCCTGGGAGAGGGATCCCTCCTCAGTTGCTCTCCCTGAGGTGTCTTCCTTTTTTTTTTTTTAGGCAGTTTTTCCT
Organism: Zingel zingel; assembly: GCA_023566125.1. NCBI lineage: Eukaryota > Metazoa > Chordata > Actinopteri > Perciformes > Percidae > Zingel > Zingel zingel. Next base: position 8,971,237 of record CM042321.1, on the reverse strand, counting down.
TATCTGATGCAAGGGTCAAAGGATTAAGAGAGCCCTCTTAGGCAAATTTGTAATTTTTGATATTGGGCTGTAATAAAATTAACTTGACTTGAATTATATTCAGGAACTTAAAGCAAATGTAGGAGCAGTAATACCAGCTGTAGTTGCAGGAATAACAGCAGCAGTTATTGTAGTAGGGATACCATTTAGCCACATGTCTTGTACTGTATTCTGTTTTTATTAACAGTCATTTTTTCTGTTCAAACAGGGGGATGTTGAAGATCAGCATCCACAGTTGAATGAAGTCCTCCTGACCGGTCCTGGTGCTCAAAATCAACTCAACTAAACACATGAAATTACTGACTTTGAATACTTGTACTGCTTGTGCATTGACACATTCAACTGCTGAAAGTAATCAAAACTGCTTTATGTCACAAGGACATGTTTTTTTAGTCAGCATATGTTTTTTCTATCTATTTTTAAAGTAAAATTGCTTAAATTAAAACATGTAAAATTGTGAAAACTGTCTAAAAAGACACTGCTGATGACTTCTTCCTTTGTAGTGTTTCACTAATGAAATTCTATTCATGTCAAAGGTCAGATATCTCAAAATCTCAATAAAATCCAAACTATGTGCATAGGTCTGTTAATTAACCTCCATAGGATTTACTTACATAGTGGTGTTGCTTCTTTTACCTAAGAATCTAAATACTTCTACCACTGCTAATTACTCGGTGGGTTTTGTGTGTGCAAATTACATTTGAAGAGCTATGTTGGTACGGACGCTTTTATTTTGAAGAAACCAAACGTGCGACAGGAAGTTGCCTATCAGTTTGTTTGCTTCTACCTGAAATCATCATCGACAAACCAGACGGTCCCAGTTATAACTCTGTAGCCACGGACCCAGGTGAGTTCTCTGCACACACACAAATAAACACATAGCCTCATTGACAATAACTTGAACTTCACAATAAGACAACCTGTTTATTGAGCGCTGAACTGGGTGATATGTATATTTTGTTAATGGTTATCGTGTTTTTACGGTCTGCAAGAGAGAGAGGGGAGTTATGGAAAGAAAGATGTTATAAACTTGATTTATTTTATTTATTTATTTATATACATTTTACATTTTTAACACGTGCGTGTGTGTGTGTGTGTGTGTTTGGTTGACATTCAAGAAACTGATTCCTCATTTTTGTGAAACTTTTTGTTGCATCTTTTTTTGTGTTAGCTTTAGGACAAGAGGTTGAGATGGCAAACACAACGAAGTGCAATACTGTAAACTAAACTTCCCTCCGTCCAAATCACAAAACCCGTTGTGCCTAAACTTGTAAAATTTACTTCTAACATCATGATAGATGCCATGGCCTACTTGCTGTGAACCTTATCACAGGTGGCCTATCAAATAACTCGAATAACAACTGGTATAGCTGTGATTGTTATTCAGTGAGTCCATAACTTTCACTTGTTTTCATTTACTGTAATCAGTAGTCTTTTTTTCAGTTGTGTGTTTAGTCGTTTTGAGTGTCTTTGTGTTCATTTTATGTCTCTTTTTAGTTGTCACGTGTCTCCATTGAGTTGTATTATGTCTCCTTTTAGTTGTTATCTGTATCTTTTTAGTAGTTTTGTGTATTTTTGTCGTTTGATTGACATTCCAACAACAAAAGGTGTGGCCACCACCAGTATCAGATTCCACCCCTCTAGCCCCGCCCCTGGTAAATCAAAATGTAGAAGAAAATATAGCCTATCATACAGTTATTTTATTATTTTACCCTGATATTGTTTTTGTGTGTTATTTGCCTGTATTTCTGTAATAACCTCTGTGTTGAGACAAGCCTACACTGGTTATCAGACTCCTGTGTAGTGAGTTGTTGTGAGGAGAGCTCAGCCGTGCAGGGAGTCAAACCTACCAACTATCAAGGGACTCTCAGCTGCACTCCCTTTTTGGTCTTTTCTTATTACAATAGTAACAAAAGTAACACTGAGGTAAGCCCCAAACTTAGGTCACCTTTTGTCCTTGTGAAACCGACGTGTATAATCCCCTCGCCTTTTGGTCACCTCGGACAACATGTATAAAATCCCCACAAAGAGCAGAAAAGTGCAGTTATCACTTGTGTGTGAATGTGTGTGTGTGTGTGTGTGTTTCTGCCTGCCGCATGAAATGCTCCACCACCATAATCATTTGTTTTCTTTTCTTCCATTTGAAAAGTAAAGTTTTCTTCAACAAAACATTCCTTCCACAGATACAAGTGATTACTGTTTTGAGACAGATATACTAACCCTTAGTTCAACAAACACACACGTGTGTTGCTACCTTGCCGTACCAATACAAGGTAAGGTTGGTTATACTAGACTAGCACTGATTGGGGGTGGGGGGGGGGAATCGATACAGCATAGTATCGCAATATTTTCCGTGGCAATCCTGTATCGATACACAGACACCAACTATCGATCTATTATTATATACGTGTTGGACAGTTTGTTTGCTTGACAATCCAATTTTGCAGCAATAAAATTGAAGTGAGATGAACAAACGCTCAATGGTGTTTTAAGCCCCCAACATCGACTTCAAGGCACCTAACCCTAACCTTAACCCTAACCTTAACCTCAAGGGCAAGTAATTCAGACCCTTTATATGTTTTTATTTTTTGAGGTTAAATAATATGTCTTTAATATTGGGATAGAAATTCTTTTGTATTGTGACGCTGGGCTATTTATTTTTACTCTATATATATATTTATATTCAGAAGAGAGACCAGGGCAGGTGTGGAGGTGACCTGTTATTTAAAGTTTTAATCTCCTGCTGTCCGTCCTGTCCAGTGGTTCTTTTAACCTGCTTTTAATATCTGGCCTTCTTTTAAACAGCTTTTATATAACCAAACCCGTTTTTTTTAAGGAGGTTTTTAAGTGTTTTTCACACCAGTGGTCCCCTTGTGCACGTGCCCCTCGCACTGCCAAACCCGCTTTGCGTTTTAACCCAAACCCTAACCATTGCCTAATCCTAGTGCCTACGACGTTGTGGGTTTAAAACACCAAATCGTGAGATAAGTATTGTGATGATATCGTATGGTGAGGCCTCTGGTCATTCCCACCCCTAGCACTGATCATGTACAGAGTATTGCTAGACAGTATCAATGTGTATATTTAGATCCTTTCCTAGTTTTAGTTCAGTTTATAGTTAACATATTTGTTATTTAGGCTATGTTTCCATTAGACTTTATTTAGGCTGGTTCACTTGGCTGCTGTAACACTGCAGTTGGGACTAATACAGTACTGTATCTTTCCATCTGTCCAACTTTCCATCTCTAAATCTCCATGTCATGTTGCAGGTGTGAGAGATGACCATCGCTTCTTTCAAAGACAAAGGAGTGACTGTGGTGACTGTGGCGGCTGACAGTAAGAGCATGTTACCGCCGCTGTGTCAGATCCTCAAGTCTCTTTGCTACAGTCCCATGTGCTGCTCAGTGTACAAGGGGCTGATGCAGAGCAATGTGACTGCAGCTCTTGGGGTGAGATAAACTAAAATTAAGATAAGATCAAACTTTATTGTCTGTTCACACAGAATTTTCTTCTTGCATCGTCTGCTCCAGCAATCAACCGTTTCAACAATTGATTTATTTGTGTGCAGTATTAACTGGTGGTCTTAAGATGTTAAGACATAGAGATTTAATTGTTTTAATTTGATTTACAGACTATACAGATCATGGTGGGCCTGTTCAACATTGGACTGGTGCCAGGACGAACATACATGTATCCCAATGATCTGACCAGCCTGGGAGTTGCTTACTGGCTGGGTTCTGTGGTAAAATAACATGTTGTTTTTGTTTACTTTGAGAGCATATTTATTTATTTTGCTCAACAGTACTAAAGCCATACTAAAGAGTAAAAAATATCTATATATCTATATATATATATATATATATATATATATATATATATATATATATATATATATATATATATATATATATATATATATATATATAATTTCCTGATGTCTTTTTCAATTGCCATAACTTTTTCAAATGGTTTGAAATGATTTAGGATTTCCTATAAGATATAACAACATCTTCTGGTTCTGTTCATGGAAGTATTACTGTTTTTACATAGATTTTAGTTTATTTCTCTTTCCTATAATATATTTAATTATTATTTAAAGAAGTTAAAACTGTGTTAATAATTGTAATTATTTTAACTGAGCTGTCCCTTCTTTCTCAGTTCATCATAGCTGGAATCATGTCCATTCTTGCCGGCAGGTTCTCCTCTATTTTCTTGGTAAGTAAAGACTAGTAAAGGCCCTCTCAGACATGCACCCCCTTATGTTATGGCTGCTGGTCTCATGTCTGAATAAGCACCCTTTACAGTAACATACCACCTTCTTAAATCACTGTAATAAATTTAATATCTCATCATCAGTTGAATAACTGCCTCCTCACTATCGTAACTGTTCCTCCCGGCTCCCTCTTGTGCACCAGGTGCCAATGATCACGCGAGCATTGTGGCTCTTTCCGTAATTTTCCTCTGATGTCTGAAAGCTGTAAGGAACATTAATGCAAAAGACACTGATGTCTGAATGACAAAAAAAGAATCATACTTAACTGATGTGTAACCAGCAATGTTATGTATTTCATCTATGAAAAGGGCTTTAGACTAAAATGTACACTATGAAGTCAAAATAATCAAGAGAATGGACTCTTTTCTTTCAGGTGGGCTTTGCTGCTTTTGTGAACATAGTCGGATCTGTCTTTGCCATTGTTGGCATCGCGCTGAATGCCAAAGACCTGGCAGATGCCCCTGCCATCAGGATGTGTGACCTGTACATTGGTCGCAGTTATTATGGTGACTGTGAACATGTGGCATATTATGTGCAGGTAAGCATGCTTTTAAATGATAAGGCTGGTTTTATGCTACAGCCTTCTTATTGTCAACAAAGAAAACCAACGTTTAACCCTTGTGTTGACTTCGGGTCACATTGACCCGTTTTTAATTTTTGTTTTATATCAGAAAAAATGGGACGTAGAAATAAGCGCTGAAAATGTGTAGAAGAAAAATTTTACAATTTAAAACGTTGGAAAAAGCAAAAACAAACTGTGAAAAAAAGGCGTCAAAAACGTCGAAAAAAAAAAGTTTCTCAATACCTTCCAACTTCTCTTCCCTGTATGTGGCTCTCATCATCCCCAAGCTCATTCGTTCCTACTGAAGACATAGATTTATAAATAAATAAATGGTGCACAAATACATTTATTTTACAGCTGCGGATTAATACACAGTTGGAGCTTTAGTGAGTTTTTACTGCAGCAGGATGCTGTATGTGGGATTAAGTCACAATAAACTACTGTGTGTGTGTGTGTGTGTGTGTGTGTGTGTGTGTGTGTGTGTGTGTGTGTTCATGGTAATGAAGGAACAGTCAAGTTAAAACTAAACAACAAAAAAAAAGAACTGTATGGTTTAGTATGGATGTGTTATTATTTGATTTACTATAGATAGACGGAAAGTAAGAAGATAGATGGAAAAGAAAAGAAAAAAAAATGTAAATGTGTGTGTATGCATGGGTATATTGAGCTGTAGGTAGGTAGTTATACGGTGTACGTGTATGTAAAGAAGAATTGTGTTGAATTGTTTTGTATTTAACTAAAGGATAAAAATAGAGAAAGGGGTAGGACTAGAAAAGTTTGTTTATGAACTTCTTCCTACTCCTTTTTGAACATGGGGATTTTTTATTTGACTATATATATATATATATATATATATATATATATATTTTTTTTTTTATATGTTCAAAATAAACTACTACTAGAAAATCCTTTTTGAACGAATCTGACCTCTTTCTTTATTTCTTGTCTATGTCAGCGCTTGTTGACAACCATGGACATTACTATGATCGTCCTGGCTGTTCTTCAGCTGTGTGTCTCCATCAGCTTTGCTGTTCTGGGCATCAAGGCTGTGGTCAACAGACAGAAGGAAGAGGTAAGAATCAAGAAGACAATGCACACAACGTACACAGTCCACATGAATTAGAGGACAGCTGGGTGGTATATTCAGAAAGCTGAAGCAAAGTATTAGTAGTACGAGCAGCAATAACAGCTGTAGTTGTTGTAGTGGGGATTACATTTTGCTGCATTTCTGGGGCAGTATATTCGCAGTTTTAAATTCAGTAGAGTCACATTGTCAAAAATCTCAACTTGAATCTGTTTTTGCTTCATGAATTGTCATTTTTGTGTCTGTGCAAACAGGGTGATGTTGAAGATCAGCAGCAACATTTGAATGCAGTCCTCCTGACCAATCCTTGTGCCTAAAATCAACTCAACTAAGCACATGGAAGCATGACTATGAGGCATTGTAATACTTGTGCTTTTACACTCACTTTCTGAAAGTAATCAAACTGATTTATATCACATAAGGACACGTTTCTGTGTTTAAGTTTGTTCTTTCTGCTTGTCAATAACTTTTTGAAGTAAACTTGATTTAATAAAACATTCAAAATGCTAAAAAAAACAAACCCAAAGAGACATTTCAGCTGTATTGGTAAAGCCAGATATTTTAAAATCTCAGCAGATAACTATATACATATTTACCACAAGGGGTAACTGAAAGTGTAGGTTTTTAGTGTATTGCTCAATTAAAGCACCACAATCTGTACCAGCGTTTTTATGGCAGTTCAAGTTCAAGGAAGAAGTGATCTAACTGCACAGGATGGATGTATAAGCTGTGCTTTCCACATCCTCAAACACACGGAGCAGCAGTCCTGACATCAAGAATCATTATGGTGGACTGACTCCACTAGAAACTGTACCAGTCTGTCCCTCCTCTCGAGCCACATTCTCTCTTCCCCAGGCCCCTCCATTGCCATTTCCCATCCATCCACTAGATGCCCTCGGATTCCTTTCCCCATCAATTAACTGCCCACCCCCCATCTACACACCTGTTCTCTCCTTCCTCATCAGCCCTGCACATATTCAGCCGGCCCATTCTCATGGCCATTTTGTCAAAGTTGCCATGCTCTTCGTGTCTGTGCTTTCTGCAATCCGTTGTCTGTTACCTGAAACCTAGATTCTGAAATGTGTTACCTGCCTGTTTTAACGTCTGTTGGACTTCCCTTGGATTCCCTTGTCTGCTTCATGATTTCTGTACCTGCAAGTAAGCCCATATTACAAGAAACAAGACTTCAATATGCAGAGATAAAAAATGAATACATGTTTTTTAATGTTTTCTGGCAAGAGTAGGTATCCAGTTTTGACGTTTCTCTTTTTTAAGATAAAGGGAGCAATTTTAAAAATGCTAAAAAAAAATAAAATACATTTGGTATATGATGTATGTTATATTCCTATCTTTATTCAAAAGCGCATTCTTTCAATTTGAGAGCATTTCTCACTGATATCACGTTCAAATTTTGTAATAATTTCCCTCAAAACCTTGCTCTCACTCAAATAGTCACTGCTCGCGCTTTGATTTGCTCTGCTTGTGCTCAAACTTTCTGCTTGGACTCATATGTTGTTGCTTGTGTAGCGAGTGTGTACTCTCTCTCTTGTGTTGTGTTACAGACGAAGCCGTTGCTCTTCGTTGGCTATGACAGCCGTTTATTCTGATAAATAGCAGAACAGTGTTTCACAATCGCATTCGTCGCTATAAAGACCTCCAGTTAGCTAAAATTAAAACAGAAATTATTCAGTTTACTGTTGCCACGGTTGTATCATAAAAGTTAGGTTATCAAGCTAGGCTAACCAGACTAGCAAGCTAGCACAACGTGGTGAGCTTATTCATTTAAGCTAAAACAAAAAACAAATCTGGTCTCCAATATAAAATTTGAGACCTTCCGTGTGGATATACTACATGCATACTAACATGTTATCACAATGAACACATTTACTTAACTATAACTGTGGAGCTCAGTATTATGTGACTTACCATGAAACAGGCTACTGCAGACTGGTGATGGTGTGTAAGAATTTACCCTAAAGTCTGCACAATAGCACAAATAGATGGCGCTCATGTTACAGAAAAAGCCTGTCTCATATGGAAACTACTAGCCAAATGAAAAGTTACCTTTTAATGGCAAGTGGAATTATTAACTCTGCTACACTGGGACATATTTCCTGCTCTCAGCTTCGGCCCTTCTTCTCACACTCAGGCTGCTTTTGCATGCTTTCAAATCTTCTCCTCTCGGATTTCTCCTGCGCTCGGATTTTTTTTTTTGTGTTACAATCATAAACTGTATTAACAGTCTATGGTTACAACAATCCTATCAAAATTCCCCAACCAATAGAATGCCAGATGTAGTGCTGATCAATGAAATGATCCCTGCCCTGTTGAGGATGCGTTTGCTTTACGTTAAAACGTCTGTTGCGGGGAGAACATATTGGTTGCGGGCGGCTGCTCTGTAACAGAGTTTATTTACCCGCGCCGTCCATCGCTTTATTATTACTATATGTCAACAATGTACACAGAATGGTCGACGCACTTTCACCTGCAACCATCAGGAAACGGGAGAAAGCTTTGAAGTGGGACATATAAGTTACGTCCACAACTATACGAGGGTGAGTAACATAAATTAAGCACCTAGTATATGGCGCTAGAATATAGCCTAGCTTCATGTCCATAAACAAATAGATTTTCTTTATTGTTTAGCTAGATTGAACGACATATTACGGACAGTATGTATGTGCTCATACTCATCAAAATATATGATGTATATGTGATGATGACCCCACTTTGTATTTTTTCTTCGTTTGGTTAACCACGTTCCTGGGGCTTTGGCTATTTCATGTTAGAGCCAATTGTAAACCTAAACTGTAGCTAATATAACTGAAAGAACACAAGAAACTGGATTGTTTTTGAGATTTTTGCATCACTGTTGTGTGTTGTTCATCAGAATTTAGTCTTCATTCCTTCGTATAACATTAGTCTGAAAATGATTAATTCAAATCAGTCTGTTTAAAAAGTTGTAACATTAAGTACAGTTTCACCACTATAATAAAAACAGCAAACTGTTTATTATTTGTACACAAAGAGCACAACTAGTTATTAAACTGATTCAATTTTCGTGTCAGGCTTTAAGGTTTATAAAGTACACAGCAGAAGCACAAACAAAACGTCAGTTTTGATGACTTTTTTTTTTTTTTTTTTTTAAATGACTTAATATTGTAAAATAGTAAACTAAAACCGTATCTGTCCATCAATGTCACACACTCACATTCATGAACCTCCCTTTTACCTACACAAGCTGACCGTAAGGCACATTATTTGATAGAAAAATCATACTCATCAAAATTTAAGTGCAAGTATTTTTAAGCATACCACCTGAATTTGACTAAATCATTGACATTACATAGATTACATTTTCATTCAGACTGTGAGGTTACAGGTGACTTCCTCCAGCAGTGGTTTGTAGAGTTCTGGGTCACCAGTCTTCTAAAAAATGAAAAATAACATCGTAAGGTCGATTTTAAAAAGGTGCGAACATTCTCAAATCTTTAACATATTTACTTACACTCATGAACTGTACTGCTGTCCTGTCCTGCAGGCATACACTGTTGAATAATTTTTTGTTTACATTTCTGTTACCGCTCTATAATATTGTGAAATTTTAGAATGTGGAAAAAAAATACAACTGGCAGCTCTTAAAGTTAAACATTTAACATAATAAGCGTATTCACTTTCTTACTGAGAGTTAGATGAGAGGATCAATACCAATCTAGTGTCTACACACTAAAACTTAGCACAAAGTACGGAAATTTGTGTATGGTAGATTATTTCTGTGGTAACAATGCTTTTTGGCAATAAGTCTTATACCGTTGGATAGCCTGTTTGGTTCCCTTTCAAATGGTGCCCCATTTGAAAGGAACATTCCTTTGTGGGATGAGCAGCAGCGCTGAGTATGTGGGTTGCGCCCATGAAAAATTTGCCAAATCTTCTCTGCCATTGCCAAACTAGTTATTTTGCTGTTGCTAGTGACACTTTAGAGATGAGATTCTGCAACCAGTGGCAATCCCATATCTCCACAGTCTCGGACCGAACTCTATCCTCCAAGATGACAACGCTCGCCCCCGCAGGGTGGGGTTTATCAGAGACTGCCTCCAGAATGTGGGAGTGGGGAGGATGGAATGCCCTGCCAGCAGTCCTGACCTCAACCCCATTGAACACTTATGGGATCAGCTTGGGCGTGCTGTTCGTGCAAGAGTGACCAACACAACCACATTGGCTGACTTGCGACAAATGCTGGTTGAAGAATGGGATGCCATCCCACAGCAGTGTGTGACCAGCATGAGGAGGAGGTGCCAGGCTGTTGTGGCTGTGTATGGTTCTTCCACACGCTACTGAGGCTCCGGTTTGTGAAATGGATAAGTTGTTAAATTGCAAATATGTCTTGTTTCTTCAAACTTCAATCATTCAATCCACCAAACAAGTCTATGGCAGAATAAGCTGTTTGGCATTGACAGAGAAGATTTGGCAATTTTTTCATGGCTGCAACCCACATACTCAGTGCTGCTGCTCATCCCACAAATGCATGTTCCTTACAAATGGGGCACCATTTGAAAGTTAGCTCTGTTGACACCTACAACATTTAAACAACAAAGGACATAAAAAAAGAAATAAAGTGGTTGTGTTCAGTCAACCTGGATGAACCGGTTTAACAGTGAAATGTGATTTCACTAATCTCTACCTCCTTTTTCTCACTGCTCTTTAGAGCCTTGATCGCCATGATGGCAGAGCTGATGGCGAGGCAGAGCTCCAGGACAATCAGCACAGCATACATGCTTCTCAAAAGCATCTGGTTGGACACAAAAACACATTTGTTTGTTCTGTATAGATTTAAAGTACTCATTTTCAGATTCATAATTGTATTTAGAGGTTATATCAGAACAGCTTTACATGGCTTAATTTTCAAAAAACACCATATTTTTGTTGTACTACACATTGCTGCAGCTCCTCTTTTCACCCTGTGTGTTGAGCTCTCTGTTTTAGCTACAGAGTGAGACATCACACTTCTGTTCCATCTTTGTTGGGAGTCGCACATGCGCAGTAGCTAGATAAGCACTGCTAGCTAGTCAGTTGCGTATGAGGGTGTGCACTAGCAGCTAGGCGAGCATTATAACGTGTTGCAAAGGGATGCACGTTCGTCGCAGAAGTAAAGGCTGGACTACAATAGAGCTGTTTGGAGTAGTTTGTGAACGGTGTTCTCTGTTGGAGATGGTAACTCCTTTTGGAGAAGACTTTGGGCTTTTTCACTTTGTAAACCTATAACATGCACAAAAAAAAAATAATCTATAAACACAAAGGAAAGGGAAAAAGCACTTTAATAAAATTTGTATGCTGTAATTGGTTCTTACTTGACCCACTACATTCAAGTGTTCTTATTTTTTATTTTTAATATACTTTTATTTTGGGCTGCGACCAATTACAGAAGTGCATCATGTTCACAAAAGTAAAAAAAAAATATTGTAATTATTCAGTTTACAATCATAAAAACAGAATCTGCAAATCCTCACATTTCACAAACTGAAACCAGGTTGTGTTTGGCATTTGTGACAAATTAACAATTGATCAAAATTGGTGATTTTTTTTTTTTTTTTTTTTTTTTTGTCGGACTTAATTCATCAACAATAATAATTAAAGCCCTCTATTTTCCACTCATGAGGTTGTACAACTTGTATCTTGACAGCTGAGATGACGTTTTCCAGACTTACCAGAACCAGTTCTTTGCCCTCAAGCGTTTCTCCCTCATGATGTCCTTCCCAGGATTAGGAGTTGTAGTCTGTCTGCTGTAGCCTGAATAGTAATTATCATCGTACTTTCTACACATCCAGCACATATAAATGTTTGCCATATTTATGCTGTAGAGTACGATGTCTGTAATGGCAAAATCAACTCCTGCTAGATTCAGGATCACATTGACCTAAAATAAAAGACCATGTTAGAATAAATATTCATGGAATTTAAAAGCCACCGACTATCTTATCCTTTACACTAACAGCTGTATGACTGGTTACTTTTTTTTCCAGATTATTGCATATATATCATGACATTTCCAGTTATTTCTTGTTCATGACACAGAGTAATAACATTACACTTTATGATTAACAATGTTCAAACCCAACATTACCTCAATACTCCTCGTTCTATAGTTTGAGTATTTATGAAAAATAAATAAAAATCCTAAAAAAATGTATTCCTACCTACATGTACACATAAGTAAATCCATACGTAAATGGGTAGAAAAAGGAAATCAAAATAAAAAAACAAAAGTTTTTACACACACACACACACACACACACACAGAGTTACTTTTAAAAACACCCTGCAATTCTGTCAAAGTGCCTTGGAGCAAGACACTGGACCTATGTTCTGCTCTTTCCAATTAATATACATCCTAAAGTGAGTCAATGTGGGTGTGTATATTCTGTACCAAGAACACAATCATATTATTTATCTGTCTATCTAAAACAAAAATGTAAGTTGACAATAAAAATGAAAGAAGTAATTTTAAGATAGCATGAGGATGTTATAAGGCTGAACTACTCACCAGACATGGACTGGGGTACTTCTCAGACAAAATGCCATGGTGCCAAACTAGAGAAACTAACAAAAGAAAACAATATTTAAACTGCTATTCGTCCGAACAAACATTAAAATTCATAAATGTCATTCACAGTATCTTTGACTGAGTGAAAAGCATTTGGAGCACAAAGAGGGAAACTAGGTAACCCTCATTATGTCAAGTCCTGCATCAGCCTGAAAGGGTTCACATAATGTTAGTCGCTCTGGGCCAGTGTAATAAGGTCTTGTAACTAACGTTCGTTGTGTGAGAGGACAAAAACTGTTTGAGATGTTAAGTACTCATACAGAAGAATATTATAATAAAATTATTAATAAGAGGGAAACTAGGTAACCCTCATCATTAATCACTAGCAGACAAGAGGCAAAGCAACCGGTACTGTTCAATGTCATCTTAGAACTAAGAGATTAAGATGGCCAATAACAATATTCAGAATTCTGTAAGGTAGTCCAACATCAAAAAAGCTTAGCTAATACCGATCAGTTAAAATATGCTTGGATTGTAATCTGAACTCTGTAGTGAATTTTATGTATTTAATATAATTTGGTATTGCAAAGTGAGATCAGTCTTAATTTACACTGTACTGTATGATAACAGCTGTTAGGTGGTTGTCCTTGGAATCAACTGAGCAGCCCCAAGTTGTAAAGTTGTATTTGTCTTCACTCTAACTTGGGAGAGGCTTGGGAGTTTACAGATGTAAATTTTGCAAGGAAACTTATATTGGACATTAGTTATGACACAAAAGAACAAATGCAACAGTATATTTCGTACCAATCCATTCAAGCCAAAAAGGAAAACCGTGTGGATCCAATTCATTATACCAATAGCCACTTTGACTGCAAATGATTATCCTTCCAAGGCCGATGTTGAGCAACCCAACCGAGCCTGTGCAGGAGGAAACTCAGCATGAACCACTAACACATGTACAGTATAACTGCAGTTACCAGGTGACACTGTTCAAGGTAATTTGAGAGCACCCATGTGCTGCAATTGTTATATTGGATCACTTTCCCCCCCCATAGTTTCCTAGTGTTTTTTTTTTTTTTTTTTTTTTTCCTCCCCCTTTTTAAATGAAGCTTTCCTATATAAACATAACATTACCTGGAGCTCCAAGGCAGGTACAGAGCCGTAAGTGTGTAATGGAAAAATGTTTGAATAATTTGACTAACGTTTTTGGCAGAGATCAAGAATTTGTTTTAGTTTAATTCATAGACTGTATTAAATATGGAGTACTAGAGTGGTCCACATTATGTCACCCATAGGTTTCTGAAGAGCCAAAAGAAAACTCAAAGTGGGCGGCTCCCCGTGGCTCTAGCTGTCGCCAAAAATGGGCAAAGAGGTGGATTGTGGATGGAGCTGAGGTGGCCAAATAAAGCCTTTAGTCTATGCTCACCTCTTGTGACGGCAGCCACCTGTCACTCAAAGCGCCACACCCTTAATTATTCATAACTTTAAGCCTGAATATAATTTAAAAGGTTGAGTTATATAAAACAAATTCACTCCTCGTACAGTTGTCATGAAGGGGAAAATTAGCTATAGAGGCCAAAACAGTTTTTGTGAAGTTGAGCATTTTAACATGGGGGTCTATGGAGATTGGAGCCATTCCAGGAACTAAAGGTTTTGGCACTTCTGTGTTGGTTTCACCGAAAGTAGATTAAAAATAGATGATTTACTCTTAAGTTGAAATCAGAATTGAGTGGGGAAAGAGAAAGTACAGAGCAAGCATACATAAGCTTTTAAAGCTGAAGTTCACAGGGCAGGTTGTAACTCACCCCCAGTACTGACTGAGAAGTTCTCTGGACCCTTCTCAGGTGCTGAGACACAGAGCAGCACACAGGGCTGTAGCAAAGGCTTTTGAGGATTTGGCACAGAGGAGGATAAACACTTTGGGGGTCAGAGGTCACAGTGAACACTGTGATCCCATCGGCCTTGGTCATGGTCACAGACATCCTGTCTGCTTCTGTAGACTGAAAGAAACAGAGTAAAGAAACTTCACGTTAAAGTATGTGTGCTTGTCTTGTCTTCTATTCCCCCAGACCCACTGTTCCACAGCTGTGTAAAACTGACGATTTGGTCCTGAAGCTGGGAGGGATTTTTATGGTAAGCTCACTGCCAAGTTTCCAAATCTAACTGTTACAACTTGGGCTGTTAAACTCTAATAGCACAACAGTTTCCACCATAGTGCATAAAACAGTGAAATCATAATGATTGGGGATAATTGATGGCAACTATTATAGTAATATATTGTTTAACAACTATGTATGTTCTCTTGTTACTTACAAAAACGTCATTTGTGTTGATAAATTGAGGGTTGATTGGAATCGAAATCCTGAAAAAAATCGAAACAATTACAAAATTAAGTAGTGATTTTTGAATGGTCTGAAAGCCCTATTTTAGTGCTTCCTAGGCTTTGTTTTAATCCATGTGTGGTCTTTTTTTAGCAGCATCACACTTTAGGCTTTGCAGACTTATGTTAAGAGGTGTGATAGTGATTGAATTAAAGGGGCACCCCACAAATTCTGCACAAAAAGATCAGTTTAGTTAGCAGGAGTGCTGCAGAGCCTGCGGAAGCAGTTGTATAATGTCTAATGGCTCCGGAGGGAGCTTTCTAAAGTCTGAAAAAATAACCCATCAGGGCTATGTCTGATTAGGCTAAAGGTTTAAAGTTTCTAACACAAAGCCCTCATTATAAACTAGGGAAGTGGCATTTACCAGGCAGGAAAGCTCTAATAAAGTAGCCTATATATGAAGTTGCATTTTAGAAATTGCATGATTCAGTATTTTTAGAGCTTGACCCATACTAAGAACTCAAGATATCGTGAGCTCTGCGGTTTTGATTGTCTCTTTTCTTTTTTACATCTGTCTCTTATGATTCCCCAAACTTAAGGGAAGTACAATACTGAAAGTCTAGAGCAAGGGTCTTCAACGTTTTTAAGCCAAGGACCCCTTAAGGCCCTGACACACCAACCCGATTATCGGCCATCGAACGGCCGTCTGTTCGGTGTGTTCTGTGCCATCGTCAGTCGGAGGAGCCGTCGGCCTTCATTTGGAACGATTTGACATGTTGAATCGGAAGGTGGGCAGTCGGACTCAATGACCAATATGATTGTTGGAGCGAGAGCTGTCTCTTATGATTCCTCAAACTTTAGGGAAGTACAATACTGAAGGTCTAGATCAGGGGTCTTCAACGTGTTTTAAGACAAGGACCCCTGAACTGTAAGAGAGACGGAGCAGGAACCCCCTACTACATGTATTGTAGCAAATGAAGCTGCATATTAAACTGGGCCTACAATAAAGTGTAGGGTGGCCTAAAGCCTTTATTTATATCTATCTATCTATATCTTTTTTGCATAGAATACCAAGCTATTAAAACAATCCGGGTGACGTAGCAGCGACAGCGGCATCAACGGGTTAAAGCGCTTCGGTGGCGGTGGCCGCTATGTTGAATGTAAACAAGAACGGCTTGGTCGCTTCTCTATCGTCATGTTAAACCCACTAAGAGCGCGCCAGGTGGATTACCCAGTTTGTGATTGGTCCCCGCAAAATTGTAACGGAAACAGGATAGATAAACATAAATGTACCGGTTTCCAGCCTGAGCTGCAGGGCGAAATCAAATCGCCGGCAGATCGGGCTGGGTTTACCCAGTGTAAGGGGCACTACTATGATAGCATCAAAATTGCTATTTTAAAACCCTAAGAAGGCTCAACACAACATGGAACTTTGCTCAAAGTATCACCAGGGGCTCTACACATGAACTCGAGCATTGAGAACATTGTTTGTGTACACAGTTTACTAAAAAAAGGTTTTGAACGACTTACTTTAGTTGTTGTTTCCGGTGGCTACCATCTCGCCATTCAAAAAGTGTCAATCTCCGAATGCAATGTAACAGGGAGGACAGTAAAGATGGAAAGCTCCGGTGCTCAGGATGACGTCATTTGACTGACTGACTTTATCGTTATTGCAGTCTGAGCCTTTATTTGAGAGCTCTCTGTGTCTCTGAATAGCTGCAGCATGCCACAGGTGGCAGTTTAACAGCAGGTGCTCTGGTCGTTAACTGATTACAGATCAAAGAGATGTCATCACAGAGATCAAAGGCTGTTTACTAACACTGGCCACTGGTCGTTAGTATCCACGACAACACTTTCACAGACAATCAACTTGAATACTACAGATTTCTGCATCTTCATCTGTTTCTCACAGCATTTGTCATCTTCTCTCCTTCTCTTCTGTCCTTCTCTCCTCTCTCTTCTGTCCTTCTCCCTTTCCTCTTGTTCAGCCCCCTTCTTTTCACGCAATATATTTCACATCTCAGCTAGATTGATGCTTTTTCGTTCTATGCAGTGTATATGTCTGATAATAATACAAAGGATTTCTTTTTTCAGCCTTTTCAGGTATTTAATTTCAACTTTCATCTTTGACAGTATTACAGTTCAGCTTCCAACTTTTCTAACAATGTATTTTAGCTCTTCACTTATTTAGGTAATGCAGTTTAGCTTCCACCTCTGACAATTTTCCAGATGTTTCAGCAGTGCAGTGCAATGCATTTGAGCTTTAAGATTTTTCATACAATTTGTTTCATATTTCTGCATTTGTGAGTCATTATCCATTAGAAAATCTACTCAGACCTCACAATGTTCTACATCTTTTGTCATTATTCAACTTTTAAAGCCAACAATTCAGTTTAGCATAAGCTTTTAACTTTTTAATGAAATTAATATTTATTAAACCGATTTCCACTTTTTCAACAGTTCTCCCTTCTTCAACTTCTTCTTCAGCAATTCAGCTATTCAGCATTCCCACGCATTTTCTGCAGGAAATGCATTTTCTAGTTAAATTTAAGTTTGGTTATTTTACAGATTCTGACTAAACGTAGCTAGCCTCCCTGGCATAGTGCATCAAACCATATCATTATATGCCAAAGGAAATAAAACCGCAGATTTGTCTGATACTGTTAAAGTTAAAAAAAGTTAAAACATTGGTGATGTTTTTAGAGCAATATACTTTTAGGTTAAAAATGTAATTTATCTATTTTATGTAAACTGCCATGGGACTGAGTGACACTGCAACTGAGCCGAAAAACATTGTATCAATACGAACTTCCCCACACCAACCCAAGCTGCAATGTGTTGTGTTAATTGGGTCATGTCTGTCAATTTGCATATTGTCCTCACAGGAAAGATAACTTTTGTCCCAACCATTTGGGAGCCTGCTGAGTTGAGACTAGGTTAGGATAATAGAAATGTTTATCTCTGTAAGATTGAATAGAATTGATCCTCACGCTAGAATCCTTTGATCTGTGTCCGGGAAAAATCCCCAGAGTTCATGTTAGAGGTGTGGCCATCTCACCTAAGGAAATTAAGGAAGCCAATGAGATGCGTCCAACACATCACCATGCCAACGACCGGCCTATGGGAATAGAATCACCCCCCCAGGTGCAGAGAATACATGGTAGAACTTTACAATGATTCTGGGCTCTAAAATGTGACTCCCGAATGGGAGGCAGGTTTTTGAGTCCACTGCTGGCAGCGTTTTATTGTTGTATTGTTGTTGATTTGTCATTTCATCATTCTGTTTTATTAATATTTAGTTTAACCTCAGAAATCAAAGGAACGTGTCTTTTCGAATTTCTTAACAATGCCCAGCTAATGTTAGTGCGGGTCACACTAGAGCTTTGCACACGGACCAGAATCAGTCAGCACCGGGGACCCGGGTCTCAACCTATGGTCACAACGGGCTGATGGCTATCTGCTAGCTAGTTGCTACTTGAAGAAAACGGCAGCAGCTAATATTCATAGACAGTAATATTAGACCCAGCACCGGAGACTTTTATGAGACTAGATCAGTTGAAAGTTTCTGTTGCAATTTGTGTGGGGTCATGTTGCATAATGCCTGTACTAAGAGATGGAGAGTTGGAGGGAGGCAGGGAGAGAGAAATAAAATGTGACGTTTTGAAAAAAAAGTCCGCTCAAGCATCATCAGAGTAGGGTTCCAAAGCATAGACTGTAAATATTAATGTTAACAGTATAGATGTTCCAAAGCCTGTGCTGAAAGCAACACTGGTACACTGGCGCTGTTGCATTGGAAATTACAACATCCGGTCTCTGAGTATGAAAAAACAGGCCTTTTGTCAATTATTTTGAGTGATTCTATTTTTTTTTTTTTTTTTCATTTTTATATGGAATAGAAAATGAACATCAAAGCATATTTTTAAATATCTCTCATCCCCTTTTGATCAGGAAAAGAAAAAAAAACGCCTTGTATTTCAATTTCAAATAACCATTAGTTTTTTGTTTTTCAATACCTGTTTATGAAATGAAAATCAAATGACCAAAAGATACACTGACCCCTAGT
Organism: Zingel zingel; assembly: GCA_023566125.1. Taxonomy (NCBI): domain Eukaryota; kingdom Metazoa; phylum Chordata; class Actinopteri; order Perciformes; family Percidae; genus Zingel; species Zingel zingel. The sequence continues at coordinate 8,952,354 of CM042321.1, read as the reverse complement.
AGGGCTATAGGTTCACTTACATAGCAGTACAGGACCATAATAAGGATTGGCTATAATTGAATAGGGTCCTTTACAAACATAATCAAACATGACAAAAAGACATACATGTTTGTGTCTGTTAGAGTAGAAGAAAAACCTAAACGAATGTACTCCGCCTGACAAAGTCTGGCCGATTGTATGGCTGTTGCGCAGTTATTATTGTTCTGAAATCAGGAAGGAGAGACAGCTGTTACCAGAAGTACCTCCCCTTACATTTATATGGAAAATATAAAGAAACCTTTGGACCCTTTGTTCATTATTTGCTAAACGCAATGATAAATGTGAATACTCTGCCATGATTGTTTTTATTTATAGTATTTGTACGACTTAAAAAAATCTTTTTATGCAACTGAGTGGATTCTGTGCTATAATAGTTATCATCACAACTTCATACATGTGTAAGAAGCATTCAGAATATCAAGTAGCATAGTAGATATGTATATACTAATAATAGTACTTTTATTTAAGTATGATTTTTTAAATGCGGTATTTTTACTGGAGGATTTTGATGTGTTGTTGTATTGGTACTTTACCTAAACTAATAAATCTGAGTACTTATTCCAACAATTTATTCATAAGGAGCACATTAAGGCAGCATTAAACTAAATACAAAGCCAGTGAGATGCAAAATCAGTAACAATTCACATCAATGAGGAGGTAATGAAATTAAATTTATTTTTGTCATAAATGCCATTGCGTCCAAAATTACACAGTTCAGAATACAACTGACAAAGACAAGCGGAGTATCACTTTTAACGGGTCATTCAGCTCACGATTTTATCCAAAGCGACTTACAATTGCTATATATGTCAGAGGCCGCACGCCTCTGGAGCAGCTATGGGTTAAGTGTCTCGCTCAGGGACACGTTGGCTGATGTATCGCAGTAGGACTTGAACCCAGATCTCCCACACCAAAGGCATGTGTAATATCCACTGCGCCATCACCACCCACTTTTCAGATTACATTTTATATTTTCAGATATATCGATAGAGTGTGAACCATGACAATACAGGAAAGACTTCATAGTCCTCCATCAGATTCAAATACGCAACCTCTCAAACACATGATGGGGTACATTGTACACAATTACCACCAGTTTAAATTGATAACAGTTTGAATGAGGTCAATGCCGGGAAAGTCCATGGCGATGATACCAAAGCATGGCCTGGGCTGATTGGGGTAAAACTGTCTCAGGTATTGATTGAGCCATGGGTTTACCTTTTCAGCCACTCTCTTTGGAGTCAGAAACATTCCCCAGAAAGTACCAAAGCCAGTGCCGCTAGTGTAAGTCAGAACCGCAGGTTTTTATTACCAGAATGAGGTCAAATGAATACTTTTTTGTACTATACCTTTTATAGCCAGGAAGATTTCACAGCAAACCATTCCAGTAGTCAGAATGTGGATGGCTCAACAAAAAACCCATCACTTATATGCTTGGTTATCTGTAAAATTTTAGGTGTGGACCGTAAATATCAGTTATATAATTCAGACTGATTGTTCTTGTCGGACAATCAAACATGTTTGTACAGATTGTGGTGTTTGTTTCCAGAATGTTTAAGAAGGTGACTCCCTTAAAAAAAAGAATTGGATCGGATTAGATTTGATTCTTAACAGGAATTATCTCAAATGCAAGCAGCCACACAAGTGCAATAAAAACACAATGACTAAGCCACAGAATATATCATCTTTACAGCATATTTGGTGATAATTATTGAACATTTGCCAGTAAAATAACTAAAAGCTTGTCACATATTTTGGAAGTGCCAAAATATGAAAGATTATTAGGAAGACGTATGCAGGTTTTAAAGGAGATGTTAGGTTTGTATACATCATGGAGGGATTTCTGACTACTGATTATCTTAATGGTGGCAGATGAATTTTCTCTTGGATCGACTAGCTAATTGATTAATTGTTGCAGCTCTACTATAACATTACAGCTCCAAATCATTTACATGATTGCACATCTGCACATTTGGGTTTGATAGGCAGCAGTGGCTTTTAAAACTCTTCAATGTTGACCCCTCCTACAGAGCCATCACTCTGCCCTCCTAGTACTGCCAGCACAGATTTACATGTGGCAAAATGTAACAATGTAAAAATGTTCCAATCTGACTGATGGCAAACCAAGGTTTGGAGATTAAGTGTTTTTTCGGTGATTGGAGTGTATAAGGAGGACCTCTCCAATTTAGAGGGCAGCCAGTCTGCAATGCCTGGAATGTATATCAGAAAATATAATACAAGTCAGTCATCTGGATTAAACTCATGCACAATATTTTACCCGAAATCTGCTTGTAAAAAAAAAAAAAAAAAAAAAAGAAACTCAGACCAACTGATACTGATAACTCCACTATGTGGGCAAATAAAAAATAAAAAAAAATGAAAGAAATAATCCTCGAAACAATCTGGTGGCTGTGTTCCATTTGTTTTTTACATTGTTGCATATGTCGCCACATGTAAAACTGTGCTGGCAGCAATAAGAGGGTTTATATGAACTACACCTTACTGTTTTAAAGCTGAATGCTAAGCTAATGGTTGAGCTAATGGTTTAAGTATTTTCTTCAATGAGAGGCTGCATGTGTTATTTCATTAATTTCCTAAACCTGTGATGACACTGTTTGCCACTAGGTGGTGGTCATGCCCTAAAATATACACACATACATTACCTGCTGGGTTTTTCCTTATTTGTGCATGTACAGTGTTTCGTTTTCTTGAGAAAGGAACAGTGATTACAGTGAACAAACAGATCCCAATATGAATATAGAGTATTTTAATATTGATATATGTTTTAAAGCTATAGTTTGTAGTTTCTGTTGGGAATTGTAAGTAATGACAACAAAACTGTTGGCGCGTCCACACGATACAAGCCTTCCGTGTATTTCTGTTGCACTTTTTTGTGTTTTTACTCATGACAAAACTGAATCATTGCTTTAAGATTCAAAATTGAGCCATAATCTGGTATGAAATGCATTTCTTTTACAGATCTGGTGCAAGATTGATTAAAATAAAGTGTTTCTGACCTTATTCAGACCTGAGCTGACTATGTGAGTCAATCATAGGTTACTGTAGGTGGCCTGTATTGTAGTAGGTGCATTTAGAAACCTGTAAAGCACTCTTAATATCCCTAAATAACACAATGCATCCAACTAACAACACATCCAAGTAATGTTATATTTTGAGTTTTAAAGATACAATCCCTGATTTTTTTATTTTTTTAAAAAAAAATTTTAATAGCCCTGAAATCCAAATTCCCTCCCAAATAACACTTTAAAATCTGTGTAGTTTTAAAATAGCAACACAAAGCTGAGCAGAAATTGTGGTATTCTGGGAAGCTATTTGGCACTTTATCTTTACTGCAACACATAACAATGCAAGCTATTTTTTAAGAAGATACATACTTTTGTCAGAACAGGAGCTTTATTCTAGGAAGCTTTAGTCTAGACTCCCAAATATCTGAACATGACGAAGGCACCTGTCCTATTTTTGCGTCTACACTATTCTGTTCTCATTAAAATTGCAGCAGGTGCCTCGAATGTTCTTGTTGATTCATGTTAAATTCCTGTTGCACAACATAGTTACAGTACAAAGACAAAGTGGCTTAAGGCAGAGCCACAGGTATGTCTGTGTTTTTTAAAGTAGTATTGATCCTAAATGATGAGATATAAAGTCTACCTAACCTGTTTAAAGGTACATCTACCAGGGCCAAACTCAAAACACAGGCTTGGAGGCTGATATCGCTCACTGAGGAGTACCCTTATTATTACCACTTAGGTGCCCTTGAGCAGACCACAACCCCCAACTCCCTTAAGAAAAAGTTCATGTTGAATTCATGTTTTGTTTTCATACATTAAATATACAATATTCATGTGAAATACATACCGTTTTACTATATAAAATGTCCAAGTACTTCACATGCATATTTGTATAATTGTTGATTTCACATGTATTTTCTTACATTTTACTTGTGAAATGTCTGGAAATCACAAGCACCAACATGATGTGAATTTATCACGTTTGAAATGTACAAAAAACGTATACGATTTTAAAATGGTGTTCAACATGTGATAAACATGTTAAATGTGATATATTTACATGTGCTTTTTTAAGGGGTATCAAATGTGTTAACAGTTTTACCAAATAAAAGAAAGCTTTGCTCTGAGCAATAATTCTCTGCTTCCATTAAACATGTTTGAAAAGTACTTACTTAACTGACCAGAACAATGTTATTTAACCGTTTGCCACAGATTTCCTGCACCACAATTGGGGACTATGTGCTCTGCTCAAGTCAGTGTCTCTTTTATAACCTTTTGGTTTGCTGCGTAATGGGAGAGAAACCAGTCAAGAGCCATTTTAAATACTGAAGAGGTGGATGATGATGGCTGAAGGATATGTCGTGCTAGTGTCATTGTTTTTTTTATAATATTGCAAAACAGATATTGGAGTCACTGCATATACAATGTTTAAAAAGGCAAGAGGTATGAAAGGATCTGAAAGATGCCTTTAGGTTACATTTTGGGTTAGGGTTGATACCATCTCTAAAGCTCCATAGTAGAAGATTTTCTTTGACACATAGTCAGATAGCAGTGTCATAAGCTTGTTGGGTCTTGCCTTGACATTGGTATGTGAGCAGGGAGGACAGAGGATCACAGTAACAAGGGGGACAGAGAGTGAAAACCTGGTGTTTGAGGACAGGGATTGTAAGTCAAGAAGTTTGTGATTTTAGAGGGTGATTCCCCACAAATTATTTAAGGCTATTAGTTAACTTGATGCAGAAGTCATAAAGCATTGACACCTATGCATTCATTTTAACCTGCATCAATTGATTTCAACATGGGGGAAGGGCAGCCTACTCTAGGCTGTTCACATTCACTGTTTGTTACTTAATTGGGAGCCAGGGCCTGCAGGGATGCCTCTAAGGAGGAAGTCAGGTGATGTAGTATAAAGAGCAGACAAAGTCTGCAGGGAAGGCGGTCAGGTGGATGGATGAGTCTAACAAACATAGGACTATTGTAGTGGACAAATACAATTCAGAATATGCATGAAGTGAGATTTAAAAAAAAAAAAAAAAAAAAAAAAAAAAAGTCATAGGTGCTAGACAGCAAAAGTATCGTCTGAGCTCCTCTGACATCTCAGAAACTGTTGCCCTTTCAATAGAGACCTGTGGTCAAGGCAAGCAGCAGCAAGTAACAGACTTGTTGTTCTCTTTGCTGTGGAGAACCCTAATCTCTGTATGCTTTGAGTCCATTTGCAAATGCTAAATGTAGCCGGTTTAACAAATAATGAAATTGTTGGCACCGTGTGATAAAGGTATAGTCCATAACTAGGTCATTGCCTTCTTTAAGCATTTAGTTGGAAATCAGCTTTATGACTATTTGGAAATTTAAATGTGTTGAAAGAAACATTTTTAACATTGATTACTACATATTTGACTACTCAAGAGTAGTATAATCCTATAAAGCTAGAAACATCCATCCATCCATCCATCTTCGTCCGCTTATCCGGTATCGGGTCGCGGGGGTAGCAGCTCCAGCAGGGGACCCCAAACTTCCCTTTCCCAAGCCACATTAACCAGCTCCGACTGGGGGATCCCGAGGCGTTCCCAGGCTAGGTTGGAGATATAATCCCTCCACCTAGTCCTGGGTCTTCCCAGCTAGAAGCAGACTTCTCATATACGCCACGTTTTCACTGTCAAGCAACGCAAGAGCTGCAGAGATGAATTACACAACAGCTAATTTACTTTATTACTGTTTGTTATTGTAATGACTTGTATGTATGTATATATATTTTAGGAATATATCCACAGAAGTAAACATTTCTCAGATAATGTACGCTTTGGAAAGAAACTCTTCAAGAATATAAAATACAACTGAGAAAACAATTACAAATGGATACAGCATTTATTGGTCTCCCATACCTTTTGGAATAAAATAATTAGTAAAGACGAGCAACGGTACCACTGCTTGAATACTTAACTGAAATATATTAAATATGACAGTGCGGATGTAAAACACAGTAGCTGAGCCATAAAGAAGTCCTTCAAAGAAGATTAAGGATTCAAACATTGGCTCTGCGTGGGAGCATATTAGTAACCGACTAACTTCATTGTGTCTTCTTTGATGTCTCCCTCACTTCGTTCAGCATCAACAGACTATTTCAGCTTCCTGGAAACCAAACTTATTTGGTTCCCAATTTTAAAGTAAGCTGCATTCAGAGCCCTGAGCAGATGATGCCTCTCAGAAAACTAGCCCCTCCCACGCTCCATCTGAGCTGCACCACCTGATAAAAATATGTGACCACTTTTTCTTTTACCAAAATGACTGCTATTTCCATTGAGACTGAATTAAGGCAACGTTGAGGGTTACACTGAGGTGACGGGTGGCAGCACAATGTAATCCTGCAAAGCGGGCGAATCTTTCCGTTGCCACGTGATGTTTTTCTGCGTTCCTGAGGTCACCTGATGGGCCGGCCTCAATGCAGGGCTGTGTGGCCACATCATATTCATGGAAGAGTAATGCTGGTCTGATTAAAAGCATCACATCCCCTATTCAAATGTTTCGTATCAGCAGCCCCTTTAACCCACCTGGCCGTAGACAGAAACCGGCCTGTAGCGGCCTCCAAACAGAGGGAGAACAGCTGAAGGATCATGCCAAAAACTTGAACATATTAGTTCTATTTGATTATTTTACTCCTGCAGAGAGGTCTTATTTAGATTCACAATTTTGTAGTTGCCTACATTCAGATATTTATGGGTTAAAATCCACAATGGCTCATTAGTGATTTATGGATTTTTTTTTTCCCCTCATTTCTGTGTTTTTATGTTAGCTTTTTGTTATTCGTTGCTTCTTTTGAGCAAGTCAAAGTCTTGGTGTTGTGCATTCTTCTTTGTATTGACTCTTCAAGGTCTAGGTCAAAATGTAAAATCATGAACATTTTCCAACTACTTATTTGTTCACTCTCACCGCTCTCATAACGTACTTTTCTGCCGCAGCAGGCAGCTGTTTTCTGAGCAAAAAGTCTAAAAAGCCACTGTACACTACCTGATCAGCACCAAACAGCAGACAGACACAATTAGCAGCTAGCTGGTGAACACAGTGGAGCATTTAGCAGCTAAAGAGCCAGATGTTCGCCTCAGGTGTTGGTGGAGACCAAAAACAGAGCTAAAAGAGAGAGAGTATTGGACTAACATTCATCAGACAGCCAGAAATACAACTTCAAATGATTTATATTGTTGCTACTTAACTTAAAAAATTATCTATTTTCCAGTTCCCCAAATGGCCGAAATGTAACTGCAGGTTTGAAATACGTCCAGAATATTCTAAAAGGTCTTCCCATATCACAGATGTTTGTCATTGTTGATCATTTTCTTAAAGTTGCTGATGAAGCAGTGTGTGGGCCTTTGCTAACTGAGCATTAATGTAAGTGGGTCACTTGGCAGTGGAAATTTGGAAAGCACTTGTGAGAGATTTGCTTCGTTAAGAAGCAAAGGGAAAGTTTTAAATTCCTTGTTCCATTGGCAAACAGGTATCCAGACAACAAGATCTGTCTCCTCTGCAAGCCAGGTCTAGTAATTTGAGTATTTTTCCAGACATCAAAAGACAGTCTGTGCCCCCAAAATGTATGGCAGAGTTCCCGCTATTAGAATTTCTTTGATTTCTTATGCTGGCACTGGACAGAGGCCCATCTGTCTTTTGGGTTCATGCTTTAACTCTTTCACAGTCATTGTCCATGCAATTGTACATTTTGTTCTGCAGCTATTTCATGTTTTTCAGGGTATTCCAGGGTAGCATAGTAGGTTTTGTTTTTCTTTTCTTTTCTTTTCTTTCTATTGTGTTCTCTTTTCTGTTTTTTAGTTTATTATCTATTTGGCTTCTGTTGAGACTTGCTTGTGACTTGCTGTATAAAAATAAATTAAATGACCCTGAACATGAACTTGTGGTGGAGTAGATGCAGATAGAGACTTTTTAGCTTAACACCATCTCACAACCCCTCGCATATACAGTCTACAGGTGACATATGAGCCGCAGTTATTTCTGGTGAACAGGAGAGATCATCATCTTGAAACACAATACTAGTACTACCTCTGTGTCATTATGTGATGAAGCTTGAAGAATGATGAAGAATACGTCTTTTAACATTTTGAGTTTTATTTGGCTTTTTATCATGAAAAGTCAGAGGTCACATTTAGCTCGAGTTCACTGGGTTGGCCTTCATAGAGGATTAAATGATCAGATCTCCTTACAGGTAGCAGGTATTGTGATTTTAGACAGACCGTACATCTCCATCAATAATTAAACATAGTAAAATCAAAATATTACAATTTTGAATCTAGGTTTATATATTTTGTGTTATAAAATGTCATCCATGCTTTTCTAAAGCCTTTAGTGACATTTTTTCACTTCTTTAATCAGAATTTTCTTTTGTTTAAATTTGATCTCAGTAAAAATACATCTAGACAACAATCTTTAACCCACTTGTTTTCCTTTGCACTTGTTCATTTCGGTAATGGCACTTGACCCATCAGTGTGATGCACTGCAGGGCCATGAGTTTTCATACGCCGAAGATAGAAAAGCCACAACCACATAATTATAGAGCACTATGGGTGTTTCCAAACTAGCTAACCATAATATCCTTTTTCTCTTTTTGTTTTTACTAAGATGTAAGATTTCTCTACAGAACAGCTGGGTGTTGAATTCCTCGCTCAATGACATTTCAGTGGAGGAAAATATGTGCTATGCCTACTTATACCAAATTTGTATATTTAGCCTTCAAGAGTCAATAAAGTAAAAGCCAAATCTTTGTTAGTGTGATGCATGCACAGCACGCACATTAGGATAAGAGTAACCACAAATTCAAGCACCACATCTGTTGTAATTGTTCTTGTTTTGAACAATACATTCATGAATAACACTGCTGTTGAGCAGTTTCACAGGTCTTGTTTAACTTCTAGCAGATATCATAATATGCCCACCACGCAACCAATTATCCCAGAAAATACAAAGCAGATTTGCTTCATTTTTTTCAGTCAGTCTTGTAACCAAACAGTCAGAGGTGTGTGTTTTATAACAACCAGACAAACTGTAAGTAATTCACAAAAAAAATCACAAGCAAATGATGTATGACTGAGTTTATTTGGAAGATTTAATACAATCATTGCTTTGGTTTTCCAACAGGATTTTGAATCTAAAACACTGAAAACCCAAATGTAAAGTATAGAAATATCTAAAAGAGTGCATGATAAACTTTTTTTAAATTTTTTTTATCAATAATTCTACAGTAAATATGTTGCTTGTTTTGGTCAAATAATAAAAGAAATTCAAAGAAAGAAATGTATTTAACTTAAAGGTGATAACATTTAAAAGACACACAAACAAAGAAGAAACACAAATTACAGCGGATTACGATAAAGAATAAATGATCTAAAACAATTAAAACAGGTCAGTGGTGTCTTTCGGCAGTGTCTCCATGACATACTGTAGTTCTTACAAAGTAGTGTTGATCATGGTCAAATTTATACAAATTTTGATCAAAATCTCTAGAAAAAAACAAAAGATCCCAGACCTATGAAAATTTGAATTTTCGAAAAAATGTGGACAATTTTGGACATTGCCCAAAATTCAACTATTTATTTCTATATAGAAGTAAATCCTCAACCACTGAGCGGGTACAACTTTCAACGTGACATAAGAATAGCTATGCTAGGCATCTGTATGTAAACAAAGTGCGGCTGTCACTACGCCTCGGCATGTTCAGGGCAGGGTCACCACAGCAAATGTTGTTTGAGGCCTTGTCTTTTGTGCTGTGTTCATGCTGTACAGCAGCCAGTAACAAGATTTATTTTTGTCAGATGAGTACAAGAAGTGAAATCAAAATGAAGGTTTCTGTCACAGACTCTGGAGTCAGGCATTTTTCTCTCATAGCTTTGGTGTATATGTCCTCAACAGGGCGAGGTCACTGCTTATCTCTACCAGCAGCACATAATCTCGGTATGACAGCTGAATTCTTAATCAACAACTTTCCCAAAACAAAACAACCCTGTCCTCCTGACATTTACAGCAAATGTAAAAAAAAAATTACGTTACACTATTTACCAATTTCATTACAAAAATAGGAGACACTGTGATAAAACAAAGCCTAAACAAAAGGGCAAAGCTCTTCTGTCTGTTCCGAGAAATAAACAAAGCCCAGCTGCATGGGATGAAAAAGGTCATTATTCTTAGTTAAAGAATCTAGTTTAAGGTACTTTATTGTGGAAAACACACACACACACACACACACACACACACACACACACACACACACACACACACACACACACACACACACACACACACACACACACACACACACACACAGATGAGATGTCTTGCTTTTTTTTATCCAAATTGAGGGTCTAAGGACAGAGGGGTATGCTGCACAGATTGCAAAGCCCCTTAAGGCAACTTTGTGATATTGGGCTATTTAAATAAAATTGACATGATGCACCTTCACATTGGCAAGAAACTACTGTAACAGTAAACACTCTTAGAAAAAGGGAATCATTCTGTAAAAAAACGACTACTAGAGAGGTTCAATTAAGGAACATACTGTGTAGTATTTCACTGCTAAGGCCAAGCAGGGAGGCAGCAATCAACTCTGTGATTATCCGTGTAAATATGAAGCAACCTACAATCATAGAATGACTGACTTTTGAGAGTTTTTTCAGCGTCCTAAAACTTCAAGCAGAGTGAACACAGACGTAGATGTTTTTGTGCTCCTCCCAGTAGTGGAGCTCATCTGTGAAGCTCCAGGAGCAGGCCAGGTCTTTGCTGGTTTTGACCGTGTGGACCATGCAGTGACCGGGCAACTTCTCAAACAGGTCCTCAGCTACACCGACCACCGAGATTTTCTTCTGACTCTGGATAAGCTGCTGGATGTGATTCTTATCCACAGGCTCAGGCGAGGAGCTGTAGGACACCCAGACATTGAGTTTCTCATCTGACGAAGGGACCTGGAAGCGACTCTTCCCTGTCGGGCAGTGGTAATCCTTCTTGTTGGTGAACAGCCCTGAAGGGGTCTTAAATATACGCACGGACCAGCCAACCCAGTCATACTTCTTCTTGAGTTTCTCTATGATAGCATCAGCTAGCTGCTGGTTGGTTAAGTTTGACTCGTCTCTCACCAGACGACGGGAATCTATCTCGGCCTGCTTGGGGAAGCTGACTATGCAGTCTTCAATGACAACATTCATTTTATTCTGGACAATATTCATCTTCTCACCCCAGTCTTTCAGAAGCGTGTCCTCCTCATCGTATCCCTTCAGAGCGGCGTGGCCCAAAAGTGCGATGAGCCCGATGCAGAAGAGCTTCTTCAGCCTGGCGCAGAAGTCCTCCACCGGCCGGCGACTTTTCTCTTCGTAGTTCAGGGTGATCTCCAGCACAGATTCCCCAGAGAAGTTCTCTCCCGTCACAGAGTTGTAGAGGGTGATAAGGTTTTTGTCTCCGCCGGTCTTGGCAAAATGCTCCAGGAAAAGTTTCTTCTTGACCTCCCGGAACTTGGGTTTGGCGTTGAGGATGTCCATGTACTTCCTGAACTGGTTAGTGATGTTCTCCTCCACTGGGAAATACACAGCATCCAACCCGCTCTTCTTGATCTCATCATTGATCCGCTGAATCTCCTCTGAGACCACCTCCAGACGCTCTCGCACCTTCTGAAACTGCTCCTTCATGAACGCAGCTTCTTTGCTTTCCACATTATCCAGAGCCAGTTTAACAATTGGAGCAGCGATGGAGAAAATGGGGAAAAGGTCGCCGGCGATACTGGCCACCACTTCAGCTCCCTGTTCAAACAATTCCATTACAGTCTCCACCATATCCTTTTTGTCCGCTACAAGCTGCTGTAGCTGGCTTGCCATCTTTGCTGATGCTGTTTCTCAGACTGATTCTAACAAGAAAAAATATTGACACGGTCAGAAACTGTCTGTTGTGATATATTTAAGCAAGAAAATATATTCTAGGAACAAGCATACAGGTGAAAAACTGAACACAAATGAGGCAGAAAGTACCAGACATTTCAGTTTTACCGACAGAAACAAATGTTGGGTTTTCTTGATGTACTTACAGTTCTGTTCCAGTGTTGTTGGACTGCGGCCTGCTCTCTTGCTCCTCTTACAACACAGCAAAAACTGATAAGGAAAGAAAGAAATGGCCAAGTGAGTTCAGTGTTGGCTGCTGGCCACACCCAGTGAGCGATGAGTCAATGTAAAGAGAATTCAGCAGTGACGAAAGGCTGGTAGGGGTTGAATTGTGTATGTTTTTTTTGTGAGTTTACAACTGTTTCATTAAAAGACTCAATGACCTTTTTAAGTCTCCATTGTGGGCATTATGAGAATATCAAAAGTGGATTAGCTGCTATTTATCTCAAACAAGCAATGCATAATTTATCTCATACAATGTCAAGTGTTAGAATGTAAAGACATGAACAAGGCTCACATTTAATATAGACAACTTGCAAAGACACATTAAAATGTGTGGGAAAAACGAAATGTGCTTGGAATTATAAATTCCATTATCTGACTCCCTGTCAGCCACTCTGCCTATTATTCTCAAACTCAATAAGGAAATGTTATGCTTAAAGGAATAGTTTGACATTTTGGGAAATGCACTTATTTGCTTTCTTGACCAAAGTTAGATGAGAAAATCAATATCACTATAATTTCCATTCTTACAATATGAAGCTACAACCAGCAGCCAGTTAGCTTAGCTTAGCATGAAGACTGGAAACCTCTAACTCTGCAAGAAAGTGAATAAGCATATGTCAAAATGTCAAACCTTTGCTTTAACTTTAAGACAACACGTATGCTATGGATAATCATGGTCATAACAGCTACTGAGCTCGCATCAACAGATTTATTTTCATGACAACTGAGCAAACTCCATCCAAAGATGACAACCATGTCGAATGGTTGAAAGGTCTGGGAAAAATTATGAAGTGGATTGAGTTAGGATTATTTTCTTAAACAGTTTGTTGTTATTCTGCCATTAAATAAATCTGCTACATTTTTTCACTTGGACTGTAATTTAATGTATTCAAAATCATATAACATAACACTAAAGGTTAAAAAGCAAGTCTTATGTGATTCTAAGTGATTATTGCTATGAAGGAAATGAATTCCTGCTGCACTTAAAAAAACAAGAGGTCCACTGGATTTGGAAAATCTTATTTCACACAAACACCTCGTCCTGAAGGCCAGGAAACAGAGAAAAAGCTGACTGTAAGAGCAACCCAGATTTATTCTCTGGGCATGTTCAGACATGCCCTTTTGCAAAAATGGAAATGTGTAATTTGGGAGAAAATCCAATTCTGGTCATCCACTGGCTTCACAAACTCAGTCTCACATTCATTGTCTCCGCAGCAGCTTTAGCTGTCATCATCACGTCTTAACCCTTGTGTTGACTTCGGGTCACATTGGCCCATTTTAAATTTTTGTTTTAGATCAGAAAATATTGGACGTAGAAATAAGCGGTGAAAATGTGTAGAAGAAAAATTTCAACATTTTAAACGTTGGGAAAAGGAAAAACATATGTCAGAAAAGGTTTAAGGTTGAAACGAAGACAATACAAGGGTTAATTCATGTTTCTGGCTTTCTGAGAGTTGTTAATTTTTTATTTAATTTTTAAAAATTAATTTTTTTTTTTTTTTAGTTGTAGCTGGAGGAGAAGCAGCAGTGCTGTTCTCCCTCAGCCAGCCAAGTCGATAATGGAGCAGCAGGCGTGGGAAGTGATTAAGTGTAAGAGGTTAAACTTGCTGAGCAAGGGTGCGTTTTCCAGTGAAACTCAGCAAGTTACCACGGCAACAACACAATGGAAAATAATCTGTCAGCTTGTTCGTCCCTCTGCTGAGGTCTGCTCTGTGGGGTTTATCTTTATCTAGCTAGACTGCAGAAGATTGCAGTGAGAAGATAACACTCACTTCTCATGGCAATCTTTTCATCTTCTCTTGGGAAGAAAGCCAATAAGTTCAATTGTGTTATAAATACCAGCATGTATCTGCAGAATTACCTTAGACTAGATTTGACAACAAAAACCACAAAGAAAAGGATATTCCAGCAGGATGTTAGAACATTTACAGTTACTGTATCTGATTTGATTTGACTGAGCTAAAACTGTGATTCCTGTTTTCCACTGATTCTCTCTCTCTCTCTCTCTCTCTCTCTCTCTCTCTCTCTCTCTCTCTCTCTCTCTCTCTCTCTCTCTCTCTCTCTCTCTCTCTCCCTCCCTCCCAGGGTCCGGGGGGTTGTGTTACTGCAGTCTGAGTGCATGTGAAGCACCATCACACACACAATTTAAACATAAAAGAGTGCTTAAAGAAATCACATTTTCAGAGACAGAGAGCTGGAGGTGCATCTCACCAGAGATATGAAGTCCAGGCTACAGACAAGCATAACAAGTCATTTTTCCACCTATGCTCAGTAATATACAGTGATGGAAAGTAACACAGTAGATTTACTGTACTGAAGTACAACCTTGAGGCACTTAACCTGAGTATTTCCATGTTATACTACTTTATTTCAGAGGGAAACATTGTACTCTTTACTCCACTGCATTTATTTGACAGCTATATAGTTACTACTACTTTTCAGATTAAGATTTTACATAAAAAAGATAACCATATAAAATAAAATGCACAGTCACTAATGATTTCCAACCATTTAAGCTTGTGACCTATATCTATGCTTGTGACCCCTTGTTATATTTCAGGTATGAAAACTAATACACTTGTCAGATGGTTTAATTTAAATAACTGAGGAGCAAATAGTTACCTATATTTTATAAAAATGCAAATATTAGTAAAAAGTCCTAAAAAATGAATAGAGATTTGAGAAGTAGAAGTTTTATTTTACTTTTTTCTTGTTTCCTACCACATTAATTATCTCACAACAGTAAAATGCTGCACATTGATGCATCAGTATCTAATACTGCAATAATATGTCAGTTGAGGAGACTTTTTCTGCAAAACGAGTACTTTGATACTTTAAATGCATTTAGCTGATAGTAGCCTACTTTAATGTTGTTTATATGTTTACAGTGTGGCATTTGCACTTTGTTTTAGTTCAAACTGGTAATAAATTGTTTTATGTAATGTGCTGAACCACAGTTAGCTACATTGGAAATATTTAACAACATTTGTGATTATGATAAGAAACAAAATAAACCGAAGTGAAACATATGTGCATGTTGTCATCTGTTCAAATAGTTCATGATTCATGTATGTTGTGTGGCAGAGCTTCCTGCTGAACACAAAGATGACCAAGCCCTCTTACAGCTGACCACTTACAGTAGTGTGACCACTGAGAGAACTAAACGCTCTGTTAATGCGCCCTCTTAATGGAGAATGTATTGATCAGTCTTATAATTGTATCATTTTACAGCCGGAGGACAGAGAGCCAAACAAACATCGCAGGTTAACACCACAGATTAGGTTGTTGGTGGATAACGCCTTTAAAAAGTTTGACACTTCCTGGAAGAAGTGAAGCGGCAGATCTGGCAACCAACGCCCATAAAAGTCGAAACTTTTTTTCTGTTTAAACTGCATTAAATTTCGCAGATTCATCTAATCACCCACTTCACTTTATTAAATGAAAGCTGCGTTAACAAAATATGCGTATTTGACCCTTTTTTTTTTACAGCACTACGGTGCGTCAAAGAGGAAGAAATGCTCCATTATGTAACGAGACACTGGAATGGAGTCGATACATTTGAATCGATCATTCCTATTGAATTAGTAGTGATCGTCTTATCACTACGATAACAGTTAACCTATATAATAATCCTGTCCACTATGAAACATTCTGAACAGAAATGGACTCACCTTAAAAAGTTTGCGGAAGAAATAGACTAACTTCCAGACTGTTTGTCTTCCTATTGGTCATGTGGCTCTCATGTTACAGAGGAGAGGCACACCCAGTCAGACCAGACAGAAAAACTTGGGTGGTAGAGGAAAAACGAAGTTGTCAACATAATAGGTTGTTGCGGTGGCAATATTATTACAGATCAACCTCCACCCATTTGATAAACTGTGACATGTTATTAAAACATGATTAGCCTACTGTTGAAGGAGATTTGTTCTGAGTCAGCAGAACACTATGCTTAATAATTATTCATGATTTTCAATTATTGTAACTCAAAAAGTGCTTTGAAATAACTAATGATGATCAATGATGACAAAATCATTCATATTTTTTTGTTTATTACAAAATAAAGTAAAATATACATAAGTATCGTGTTGAATTGATTGTGGAATAAGGATTTTTGGACGTTTGCCCTGCAGCAATATATTGCACCAAAAGCAGCAAAAAATATAGAATATATATTGATATAATCCGCCACCACAGTATATCTCATTTATTTCTTTGTGATATAAATGCTGGGGCTTTTGATCATATCACAGAGTTATGAGAAGAATGATACCACTATCATGTCTGTATGCTAAACATGAAGCTCCAGCCTGGAGACGGTGTGCTTAGCTTAGCATAAAGTCAGAAAGCAGCTAGCCTGGCTCCGTCCAAAGGTGATAAAATCCTACTAATTGACATGTTATATCTTGTTTGCCATATAAAGCTAAGCATACTTTGCGGTTTTACAGTCGAGATCCAGGAAGTCACTGTTCCCCACCAAAAACGGTCCGGCACCACCTGCAAATTGATGTTTTTACACTTCCTGTTTCAAGTTATGCTTAAGTTAAGCTCATTTTCTCCTGGCTGTAGCCTCAAACTTTACATATAGAGCCAAGAGTGGTATCGATTTTCTTATCTTACTCTTGGCAAGAAAGCGAGTGAGTGATTGTTTTTCCCAAAATGTCAAAATGTTCCTTTAACTGTTGAGCGCTGCCTACAATGGTCCGAGATGTTAAAGGGATTAAAGGGGAAGGGTGCCTTGGTATGGTAAAGTCTCTGGTTGCTATAACAGACTAATATTCTCATATTGCCCAACCCTAATAATAATCCAATGAGGACAGAATCATTATAAGTTTCATAACATTAAGTCGAAGCTGGCATGGAGATGAACGACTCTGAAAAAACACCCAGAAGCTGCTGTATCATCAAGAGATGAAAGATATATATGTAAAAGAATAAAAATCACTACAAGTAAGACAATAAATCACATACCAGATCTCTTAAAGAGCAGATTATGCATTGATACAGACACTATTTATGAATACATTTCTATATTTAATGAAAAACAATTTCATAGGTCTCTGGTAAAGACATTCATGAATTTATGTGTAGCTCATTTCTTGCGGATGCATGCGGCTGCACTTTTTCTGTGAGCCTACTCGGAGTGGATGCACAGGTAGGCTCTTTTGTGTTTTCCATAGTAGTAACAATCCTCATGGAAGTTGTTGGTCTCCACCACCTCCTTGTAATGGCTGACAGCATGGACCAGGCAGTTGGGGAAGCTCTTATTCAAAGCCAGAGCCACTGCCATCATGTCCCCCTTCATCTTCTGACTCTCAATCTGCTCCTGGATCTGACTCTTGTTAATGGGCTTGGGGTCGACACAGAAAGAGACCACCACTTTGATCTTGCTCTTGGTCAAAATGTCAAACCAATTAGCTCCTCCACTTCCGTGGCACTTCTTTCCTGCCAGCCAGTTGAAAAAGAAAATGCGCTCTCTGTTGCCGAAGGCCCTGATGGACCAGTTCACCCAGTCGTATTTCTTAACGAGCGAATCCAGAAGGGATTTGGTGAACTCACGGTCGACAGTGCCGGGATTCTCCTGAAGCAGGTGCTCCATGTCTAACTTGGCTTGATCGGCAAAGTTCTTTGTACAGTCATCCACAGCTGCTTTCATTCGATTCTCCACATCCTCCATCCGGCCCTGCCACTTCTTCACCATCTCCTCCCCCACCACTCCTTCCTTGAGGGCGGAATGGCCCATGACGGCGATAATGCCCACCACAAAAAGCTTCTTCAGCCGGGCGCAGAAATCCTCAACTGCCCTTCTGCTTCTCTGCTCTGTGGCCAATACTGTTTCCAGCATCGGGTCTCCTGAGGTGCTCTCCCCGGTAACAGCATTGTAGAGTGCGTCCAAGTTCAAGTCGGCATCGGTGTTCTCGTAATGGCTAATGAACTTCTCCATCTTCTTCTCTTTGAACTTTGGCTTGGCGTTGACAAAGTCCTGGAACTTTTCGTACTGGCTCAGCATCTGTGCCTCTCGATCAAAGTTCTGTTTGTTCATCGAAGTCCTCTGCAGCTCCCTGGCAATTTGATCAATCTCATCTTGGATTCCTTCGAGTTTCTGGTTGACCAGTTCGAACTGCTGAGTCAAGTAGCGAGCCTCTTTGCTGTCCGGGTTGCTGAGTATCTCGGCTGAAGCCATGAACACAGCCTCCAAGACAGGGTGAAGCTGGCCCACGGTGGCAGCGAGCACCTCAGAGGCTTGTCCCATGATCTCCACACCTTTCTCGATCTTGTCCCTGTTCTGCACGAGCCAATCTGCCACACTGTTCATCTTTGAATTATTTATTTCAGACTAACTAACTGAATGTGTTTTCCACTGTCAGAGGCTTTGCTGGTGCCTGAAAGAAGAAGAAACATGAAACCCTTGTAAAGTTCATTATAGTGGGATTTAAAGACATTTCAGAAAAAAAATATGGCCGCTCCTTTTTCCTTTTTTCAGTTACATTTGGCAAAGCAAATGTAATAAGCTGACATTTAGTATTTTTTTTCTAACAGGACATTTCCCTGACAAACATAACCCTACAATAGAACAAACAGCAGGTCATGTCTGCACATGTAGGCATCCAGTTTCAAACCACACCCTCAGAGCCTCAGCTAATGACAGGGACTCGTTTTTAAGCCTTGGTGGCATTGACACATTTTAGGAAAAAAGCTCATGAAAGTACACAAACGAGGCACACATGGATGGCAATTCAGAATAAATATCAAACATGATGTGTGTACTCATGAATTATGACGTGGAGTATTGTGCAACATTGCAGTATTGGCCATTTGGTATGTCTTTTTTTTAAACTGCTTTAACAATAGCCAAGATCCAAAGCAAACACAGATGTTCACAACATGGTAAAAGAGGGGGATTTACTTTGGTAACGATAGTATGGTTTTCAATGTAAAATACACCAGAGAGATGATCTAACTCATTCCCTGGAGCCCATATCCAGTTTAGAAAAAAGGCACACCCAGGTCTGAGAGAAGAAAATCCCCACCAATGCACTTGTCAAATAATGCAATCACACTTCCCTAATCATTACAGCCTCAATGTAATTAAAACCAAAAACATACAAATGTGGCTTTCTTGAGGTTTTGGTATGAAAGAAACAGACAAATACAGGTTTATATGTGTAACCACAGAAAATAGGCTCACCAATTGCTGCAGTGATGAGATCAGTGGTGTCATTTTACAGCTTTTCCTATCACTGAGCTAATTAGAATTACTTTATTCAGCCACATGCCATCAGTGTTTTTACATTCCCCCCCCGCCCCACATTTCTGTGTTGAAAATAACAAAAAAGTGCACCATTCAAAATTTGGATTTGTAATTACATAACAGATTTAAAATTCCATTCCAATTTAAAGAGACAAAATAACTGTTATACTTACTGAGTAATTATCTTGGTTTGTGTTTGAAAATATCTTCTCTTGTTAAACCAAAAAAATAAATTAAAAAAAGTTTGTCTTCCTTTAGCAACAACAAGTGAAATATATTTTTGGGAAAGGAAAAAAGGCGAGTCTTGATCAAACACTCAACTGCTACAGAGCTTTTACAGGAACCACATACGTAAGACCTTAACAAGACCACTTCTCCAAATAACTCATCTCTACTTCTTACACGTCACTTAAATTCATTTTTCTGCAGAAAGAACATTTTTAGGAAATACATGACTAGAAAAATCCAGTTTATGATAGTTTCGAATGAGGACCAGCTTTATTAATAGTGAGAAGAACTGAACAAACAAAACTGAATATTGAGTTTTTCTTTCTTTCTTTCTTTCTTTCTTTCTTTCTTTCTTTCTTTTTTCCTTCCTTATTTTTCTTTTTTCTTTTATAGAAAACTAACGTTAAACATGATGCTAAAGTGGTGAACTAGATGATGGAGATGCTGAATAAAGAATTAGAGCAGAAAAAGAACTCACCTTTGTAGCTAAATATCCAGCAGGCTGCAGTCCAGTTATCCAGTAGTCCAGCTGTGCCAGTGAGCACCAGCCTCCTTGGGATGTATATATAGACTCTCTCTCTCTCTACTCTCTCCCTCTGTCTCTCTCTCTCTCTCTCTCTCTCTCTCTCTCTCTCTCTCTCTCTCTCTCTCTCTCTCTCTCTCTCTCTCTCTCTCTCTCTCTCCCTTTCTCTCTCCCGGTATCTGTCTGTCTCTCTCTCGTCACTCCCCCTTTGGAACTCCTCCATCCTGTTCCAGCATTCCTCAGAAACCCACTCAGAGGGATGAGGGGCCGGCACTGACACAGATAAAATCCTGTAAACACTCCCCATGCAGGGACACCATGCACCCTGGTAAAACTTTTTTTTTAAAAGATTGGTTTATGTGTGTGTGTGTGTGTGTGTGTGAGAAAGAGAAACAGACAGACAAGGAGAGGGAGAAAGAGAATAAAAAGGAGACAAATCGCAGTAGGGTTCAGCAAAGCGACCCATGAAGACAAAACCCCTCTTGTTGTGGCTTGAATAAGGTTGCCATGGCCACTGCACTGGTTCCTCTAACTTCTGTGACACTGTGCATGCTCGAAAGCCTAATTCAGGTCCCTCTGTTTGCAACAAGTTGGGATTCACAGCAAGTTAGAACCCTAAATAACAACATAAAACATTATTTAGACATGCATGCTGAGACTTGTTTTCTGAAAAATACTTTTTCAAGAAAAGGCTTTTGAGAGGATTTTGTGAATGTTGACCTCCTTCACTCAGAAGCTGATAATTAGTGATGGAAAGCTATTGGTTGCTGGATTCAAGCATTGCAAATAGGGATGACATTTGCCCTGCAGGGGCAGCACTCAGTCCGTCACAGTGGCACCCAGTGAAAGACAGTCTGTGTTTGGAGTACACACCATAACAGTCAGAGCTCACTCATGGCCTTTGTGCTTTATTAAGCAGGCCGTGACACACGCAGCCCGATGTCACTGTCAACTGTGCTCCTTAATGGATCATAAAGAGGCGGGAACAGGAAGAGGAGGGAAGGATGTCTGCAGAAAATTGATACTGGTCAGCCGAGCAGAGGAGGGTTAGGCGAGCACGTCCGCCACCGCCTTGTTCCTGTGTCGTCCCTCTGTCAGATCTCACACTTATAACCATCAGAAAGTTGAGAGTAGCTTTCGCAGGGACTCAACAGTATGTGGCGTGATGGGTGGTACAGGCCGATGCTGGTAAACACACACTGTAGAGGCCTGAACGTGACGTCACTCAGCAGGAGGACCTCGCTTTGTTTTCTTTGGGTGTTTGTTTTCCAGACAAATCTTTCTAAAGCGCTGGATTTCTTTTATGTTGGCAGAGAAAATGAACATGCATCAGTGCCCTGACATTTGGAGATTGGAACCAAGCAAACAACACGGTTTTTGAAGAAGCTCTGGCTCTAGCATCAATGGAAAACTGTTGAATTTGTAGAAAGGTTTTGCCTTTGTTGTTTGTGGTTTCAGACTCACCAGGTAGAAACATGGGTCAAATATTTGAGATAATGACAGCCAGCTGAGGAAAGCTTTGTGTGCATCAAGCTGTTTTGTCTGGCTTTACTCAGCATGCATCCACTCAGCATGTTGGACAAGCTGAACTGATCTTTTTCATGATTTTGTGTTATACAGAGTTGCTTGAAAGTACTATATCTGCTTTTTGATGCACTCATTTATTAGGATAGAACGGGCACTAATAATTCCAGTATCAGCAGCTCTGATTCCTACAATATCACCAATAGTATAAATATATGCACTCATTGTAAGATGTTCTGGATCTAAATGTAACTAAATGTTTTATTTTCAACGCAAGAAAGTAAAACATCAAGCATTATCTGTGAATTGCAGCTGCATCACAAATCTATATTCTGTACAAAATTATAAAACGATACCTTTTAATGTTTGTTTTTTTGACATTTTATGTAAAGTTATTGACTGTTTCGTCTCATGGCACTAAATCTAATAACAAAATCCAGTAACTGAGGTTGTGCCATCTTTGTTGTTTGTGTCTAGAAGCTGAAATGATAAAGGACTTCCTGGTTGGTGGAAGCTATTGACCGTGTTTTATCTTTTTGACCTTGGCCAGGGGCTAGTGTTTCCTCCCCACCACAAGATGTCTCTTCAGCTCAAAAAAAGTCCCCGGTGGCTCATCCCATGGTAGAATATACGAAGCA
Source organism: Zingel zingel (assembly GCA_023566125.1). Classification (NCBI taxonomy): domain Eukaryota; kingdom Metazoa; phylum Chordata; class Actinopteri; order Perciformes; family Percidae; genus Zingel; species Zingel zingel. The sequence goes on along the minus strand of CM042321.1, from coordinate 8,929,980 downwards.
TTTTCAAGGGTCGGTGTTTGAAAACATCAATGGCACTAATTGAGATTGAGAAATTGAGAAAAAAAAAGAGAAACTAAAACACTTCTACATAAGAGGATATTTGTATAGCTGTATATCATAAACTAAGAAAAGACAGATCATTATAATGCAAAGAGATGCAGAGACATGTTCATAAGACAGAACTTTACAGAGGAAAATAAAGACGCTCAGCTTGAAATACAAGACTTATTTTTGGCAGAGCTTTAAACAAAGCCAGGGAAAATGTTGATGACCTGCCTAGACCAGGATTTAATGCCAATTATTTAATTGCACAAGCTGTACAACATAGTTAGTTTTGGGAACCATTTTAGTTGTAAGTAGTCACATAAAGAAAAAGGGTTGTATGTGCTTACAGACATTTCCTCTCATTTTATGTATATCCACACCTCAGTATTACATCAGTGTAATGAAGGATTGCTTCATAAAGAGAAAGCTGTTAGTGGGAGATACAGGGTTTAGTACCCGTCACGCCGGATTTGACTCCCATGGGAAAATGAATGTGGGCAGGATTGACAAATGTTTTCCTTGTGTAATGGGTGCGTGATCGTGGGATATTGCCAGAGGCCCCAAACAGCAGACAGAAAGTTGGTGCGTGCCCATGTTATCACCTATTAAAATTTCCCTTGAAACTGCATTGATTTGAATGTCAGGATGGGGTGTGTTTACATGTGCTTGATACAATTATAACCTGGTGAAGATTTGCTCGGTGCAGCTGAAAGATCTATTTTTTGGGGATCCCAGTTTTCTCTCCAATACGTCTACAAAATAATCTGTGTCTTAAGAGTGTGCCTCCTTTTCCTTTTGAAGTTGTGAATATTGCATGAATGCATTTCTGCTCTGGCTGTCACAGCCTAAGATTGGGTGAAGGTGAGCATTGCAGTCATGACAAATGCTCACAATCACATAGTGATTATGTTACAAGTCTTTAAAACAATATCAGCATCAAAACGATTATGTCCAGAAGCACAGTCATATTTATTCTTGAGCCTGGCCCAAACCAAAAGGACCGAAGGCTGCATCCTGCCATCCATCACGTCGTCGCTAACACATACTCTTCATACTGAGACTGAAATTTCAGCAATGTCAGTTATTCTTTGTGTCTCAATTTGGCCTTCATGGATTTTTTGTGATGAAGTAACACAACCAAGAACCTCAGCATACACTGTACTTTAACAGTCTCTAGTTTTGTTGTGAAAGTGCTGTTTTCAGTATCGACGGCCTTCCCCGTCCCCCCTCCATATGTTTCCAGGTCACAGAGAACATGGCGTTTGGTGACAGACTAAAGCATCACTTGGGCTAAAGAAGTCAAGGGAGTTCATGGAAAATAAAAGTGACAGAACTGCTTTCAGTTCCTCTTCGCTGACTGTTCTGTGCTTATCTTGTGCTGTACCTTGAGCACTGGGTTGAAGGTCCTTGTTTGAATGACAACATGTTTCAGTTGGGAATGATTAAGGAGGCACTTTTAAGGGCAGAGAGATTTTCACAAGTTTTACACACAATAGCAGACAAAGATTACCACTAGAAGTGTTATCATTGTTACATTTACAGTATCATGGACCAACACTTTCTCTTCCTCTCCTTACCCTCCTTTTTTTGAGTTGCTGTGTAGGCTACATTATGCTTATGATCTATAACACAACTGAACTTTGACCAGTCTGAGTCACGCACCAACGATCTGTATGCGCAACAGTGACTCCAGCAGCGAAAGGCCGACGGACCGCCTGGATACAAGCCCATCTGTCACTCACGCAGATCAATATAAACTCGGGTTAGATTGGAGGAAACAGATAAAGGCTCAGAGGCTGGGAGAAGGCGACTTATTGATTGCAGGCAATTCCCTCCCCCCCCCCCCCCCCCCCCCCCCCCCCCCCCCCTGCCATCGAGTCTATCCTTGCCCTTACACAAACCACCTTTCAACTCCATGTAAATTGAAAATCCATTTACTCTTGCTGGCAATCTTTGGTTAATCATATTGTTGTACTCCTAATTCACCGAGAGCCTACAAAAAGGCCTCTAAGCTCTAATTTTAGGTGAGACTGCTGCACATAAATATTACAGAAGTTAAATTAATTAAATATTGTCTAACTATATTAACAAACTTCAAAATACTATTATATTATATTATATATTATTTTAGATCTGTTACATTCCACAATAAAATGTGTGGCTGCTACATGCTCCCATGTCTGTCCTTTATGTAGAGGAATCAGCTCTATCATACAGTTATTCACAGAGCCTATTGTGGTATGTAAAGACTGCTGGGACAAAAAAAAGATACTGATTTAGGGGATAGAACATGATCGCCAATCAATACAGCAATTACATCTGTATCTCACTAATGCTTTTGTGGACAGACAAATATGCCTGGAGGACTATTAAACTCCTGCTTGGGGGGCGGGGGATCTCCCAGAACCTTCCTGAATGTTGAAGTCACACATCGTCATCCCAGCCTCCTTCTAAAATTATACCATTGCTTCTTCAGGAAACCACACTGCTAGTTACAGAGTGAACTTCTACACAAAAATTCAAATTAAAAAGATCTGATGTTGGAGCTCCTTGCTTAAACTAACCTCCCTTTCCTCTGACATCCACCTCAGATATCAGCCCTAAGTCTGAACTGAATAAACACTTTCAGTTGTGTTCAAATTTGTTTTCAACACAGAGTCCACTGTTGTACATCCGCTGCCTTAACTATTATTATGACTGCTATAAAATAAAGTCCTACTAAACAAACATTGGCTCTGTTTGAACTGTTGGCGAGGGCCAAAGGCAAATAAAGCACAAACTGATAAAAAAATATGGAAGATTTCTAATGTCTAAATAAAAACTAAAATCCAACACAGAAATAAAGTGTTTTGATTTGTATACATGCATTAACTGTGTAACAATTAAATGAAAAACACATGTTACATGACAATTATTAAGCCTTTTGTTTTTAATTACTAAATTAATTGTTTTACATTGTGACTGTAGAGAGATCCAGCTATGTGTAAAAATGGCAAAGGATAACCCCTTCAAGGCCTAACTGAACATTGATACAGATAATGGACAATGAATCAAACAATCAAGAAGAGACTCATAAAAATCTGAAATAAATATCTGTGTGTCAGTTTGCACCTGCTGCTGACATGAGCTGTAACAGCATCCTGCTCGAACTGTTGCAAAAGACATGCACAGTCAATTTTGTCCAAAAAAACCTTGTTCGCCATTACTTTTTTTTACAATCCTTTTTATTGAAGGAGTGGTACAATACAGTTTCCACATTGCATTACAGTTCCCTCACCCTTACTCGATTCCCCTCACCCACCCTTCTCAAACACACCTTGGTAGCGGATGCGTTGACTAAAGCATTTCACAAGTACGAGTGCACATTTTCACAGCCATACTTCTACACTCCTCCAAGGCACATGCCCACACATATCTATGACTTGTTAAGAGATTAAGAATTGGGCTGCAAGTAACACTTATTTTCATTATTGATTAATCTGCTGATTATACAATACAACACAGAAAACAAAGTAAAGAGGTGTTTCAGTGTTGTACAGCAGAGGGCAGAATAGGCCTTGCGATATTCAATGCAAAGCACTGTCATTCGTTTTTATTAGTCTTTTCTTTTTAAGAGGAAGACGCATCATCGATGCTAAAATGACAAATTAGCAACTCTCCAATCATGGCTTTGGACAGAGCTTATCTGTGCTGACACCAGCTTATGGCAGTCATGACCGATAGTCCTTCATATTAAAACAGTTCCCTCTGAGACTGCGCGCTGAAGGCCCACTACTATTGACTTTTCATTTAGTCACATTTGTGATTGACTGTCGACAGATTTAGGAGAAGGATTGTGATGCAGGAGGCTGTACAAACTTTAGCCGAATTATCCAGAAGTGTTGATAACTAAGCTATTAAGTGTTAGTTAGGTAGCGTTAGCTTACACTAAACAGCTGGTTAAATGGAGGAGGATAAGCTAATGCTAAATGTGCATCCGGGATGTAGGCTATCTACAAAATGTTCACCGTAAACGCATAACAATTAAATAAAAACACTACTATCGACAGAATGCTTCACCTATCAAAAAAAGAAAATGTTTTTTAATATCACACCGCTACGGGTAAATTTATGATTAGGGTAAGTTTGAGTCAAAGTCCTACCCTTTGTGCACCCACTGAACAATCTGGGAAACAATTATATTTCCCTTAAAATGTATTTGGCAAAAAAAGATGAGCAGTAGGCTGTATAATTGTAATTTCTAGGAGACAGAGTTCCACTTTTCTTAGTCAAGATAGATCAGCTCCAGCGTCACTCTTTGTTTTCAGAAGTAGAGTTCAGACTCTAGGGGTTGCCCATGTTGGTATTTGCCTTGCGCCTTTAAATCATTTAGTCCGCTCCTGCATCTGATCCTCTGTATTTGTTGATGTTCTCATGAGGATTTGATGCAGACTGTGAGGGATTAACTGAAGGCAAATGACTCTCTGTGACGTGGCATTTCCTGGTTCTCCTCTCTTTCATTTCCTCTTTCTCACGCTTTTACTTATTCACCTCCCACTCCCTTGGGGTCTTTATCCACAACGTCACCTCCCCCATCTGTGTTGCACAACCAGACTCACCTAGCTTATTTGTATCTTTTAGACTACTGATGAAACCAAAAAAGTGTTTTTTCTTAGCTAATGAAGTTTGTTTTAAAATATTGAAGCATTCCTGCTTTCAGTTACCAGATGAAACCAGTAAAATAATGACCGTCTGGCAATGTTTACTTATTATTCCCAGATCACTAAAATATATATATATATATATATATATATATATATATATATATATATATATATATATATATATATATATATATATATATATATATATATATATATATATATATATATATATTATTTTTTTGTTTTTTCAGAACATAGAGGATTTTAGGTGTCTTTTAGCCTACCTGTTTAAGAAACAATGACAGAATGAGAGAAGACAGACAGACAGGTAAAGAGCTGCAGGACTACAAATTAGGAGAGACAGATAGGTTAGCAGCAGAAACAGAGAGTGAGGTAAGTGAAGGTCAGGGTGAACAAGAACACAGATTAATATTGTGAGATTCTTCAATGCTGACGGGGCCGACAACCTGCTGCAAATGAGGGAGAGAGGAATTTGACTCTGTGTGTTGGGGGGGGGGTTAGACTACAACAGTGCTGGGGGTTTGAGTGGAGCAACATGAGGCCTTGAAGAGGGAAGCCAGACAAACATGGCATCGGAGGAGAAAGGGAAGTGTTGTAAAAAATGAGGGAAATTTTGAGGCACTGCAGATGGCCAAGACACGTGTTTACCACCTGGTGGATTTCCACTTAAAAGCTTTACTGACAAATGGATTCTTCAGACATCCCAGCTGCGTTCAGACACATGTAGGTCCTCTACAGATATATACAGCAGGTAAAACTGCTGTTAAAGCTGGAATCCGTACCAATAATGAGTTGACACAACTTTACAAACACAATACTAATGTTGAATGCATGACTGGAAACTCATGCATTCCAACATGTTACTTAAGTAAACATTACAAAAGTATCAGCATTTTGAAGCACCAGAAGTAAAAGCTACCAAAAAAAATTATAATGCAGAGTTGTCCATTTCACAAAAGTTATATTTATTATATGTAAGCATCACTTACTGTTGCAGCTGGCAAAGGTTGGGCTGATTTCAACTACTTTATGTAACCTACTGCTCAGTAGCTTACAGTAATCTATAATAATATATCATAAATCATTACTTATTTATGTTTTGTATTCACAATCTAAATTTGCAAAAAAAACTACTAACTAAAGCGATCAAATAAATGTAGCGGTGTAAAAAGCACAATATTTCCCTATTGTAGAAATAGAAGTATAAAGTAACATAAAATGGAAATATTCAAGTAAATGAACAGTACCTCAAAATTGTACTTAAGTACAGTACTTGAGTAAATGCACTTAGTTACATTCCACCACTGGAATGTGTATACATTTACAGAATTCAGCTTTAACCCTGTCAAGAAGAGGAATTGTATTCAGGCAACACATATAAAAACCTGCACCCACACCAATTGTGATGGTAAATAAAAGTAGGTAGTGAGCATATGATATGTGACCATATGGAAGAGTCTAATACTAGCAAATAAGGATCATATTTACAACCTGCTTTTAGTTTGAAAAATGTCTGTGTTTAGAGGTGCTGCATCCTTTAGGGGCTGGCCCTCTGTGTGCTTAATTCTCATTGGATAATTGACAATGGTTCAGCCATTTGTTTTTGTTTAATCTTCTGTGAAACACCCTGAGGAAGGACCACATGTCGGTTACCTGAGCACCTAGTTGGCAGGTGAAGTAGCAACAACACACTCTTTCTATAATGTCTGACCATGTGGCGGCCATATTGGAAGACTTCAGCTTTGTACTTCTGAGCGCATCTCCAACAACACTAGTCAGTATAGGAACCACAACTTCCTGTCCTGTTTTTGATTTTAGAGACTGAGAACATTTTTATTTCAAAACTGAGCCCTCATCTGATACATTTTTCTTGAGATATACAGCTTCTAAGCTAAACCATGTTATGCTAGTTAGCTGCTAGCAGCTCAGCTTCTGATCCTGGCCAAAATGCACAGAAGCTTATAGTGGCTCATAGTTGCCAGTTTAATTAACTAAATTGCCTGAAATGGCAATGGAATTATATATATAATATATATATATAGAATAGTATTGGTTATAATTATTGATGTATGAGTATGTGCATTACTTCAATGTTGCAGCTGGTAGAAGTGGAGATATATTTTTACTATTTTACGATATATATTGCTATGTAGCTTGCAAATTTTCAGCAAGGAATCAGTCAAGTCTTATCATTATCAATAATAATACATCATACTTTATCTGTTGAGCATATTGTGTATTATTAATCAGAATCTGCAAAGTAACTAACTTAAGTTAGCAGATAAATAGTTGAGTAAAAAGTACATTATTTCCCTCTGAAGTTTAGTGGAGAAGTAAAATAAAATGGAAATACTCAAGTAAAGTACAAGTACCTCAAAATTGTACTCAAGTACAGTACTTGAGTAAATGTACTTTGTTACTCTTCCCCGCTGCCTCTATGTCTAAAACAGTCAGCCAGGTGGGATCGTCAGTCCTGAGTTCTGGGCTCAGTGTGTCACTGAACAAATGTTTTAATGCTTTTTATTGGATTAGTCCACTCAAAGAGCAGCCGGCTGGTCGATGGTCCACTCGGACTGATGGGTAATAGCATTATCCTGTGTGGGCCTGTGGATTGGCAGACAGCAGCGGACAGAGCTATCCTACCATTGATCGACTCTCCCCTCCAGGGCCACTCTGATGCTAGCTTCCATCCAATCTTTCATTTGTTTATGAAATATTGATATTGGCTTTCTATCTCGGCTTGATGGAAAGGAGAGAGTTTAGAAATGCTGGAAAACGTTTTTGTGAACTGAAAGTAGTTTGTTTTCTTGCAGGGATGTAATCAGTTCATTATATGCAGAATTACATCATGATAGCTTTTGCTTTCTGTGTCATACTTCCTCTGTAAAAAAAAGCCTTATTTATCCAGTCCCAGCAGAGAAAAGGAAAACATCTCTACCTCCTTTCCTTTAAGTTTTCTAGTAAATGGTAAAAATCAGTGATCAACACTCTCATGTGACATTGCGACCATTTGCACTTTAACTGTGTATAGTAGCTCCAATGTGAGAGTGACTTAGATCTTTTAACTCTAAATAAATGAACCAAAACATAAAAGAGACCCAAAATCAATGCACACTTTTCGGTGTATCAAGATGGCCCATAGCAACAGCCTGACAGATGATTTCTTGGTTTTGTTAAAAACATGATTGCCTGTTAGATCTGTATGTTGATAGCGCCCTCTGTCTGCAAACTACCTCTGGTACCATTCCCTCACCAGATCTCACTCTTTCACCTGGAAAAACCTAACTTTAATCTTCCCTCAACCACAAGACAAGCTATCTCTGGCTCCTGTGGCACGAGATGGATGCAGTCGATCATGTCAGTAAACAGATGCTTTAGTCTTCCCATAATGACAGTCAGGATTGACGGGCTACCACAGCCAAAGCCTTTTATGCAGGGGAAGAGCCTCTTGGATCAATAGTTGTTACCTAGGCAAAGCCCACACGACCACTAATGAATCCTGTGGCTTACAGTATAGGCAGCTGCTGCTCTTTATGTCTACGCAGGAGAAAAACCTTGGAAATACTTAACACTCCTGGTAGAAATGTAGAAATTATCATCTAAATCCATCCAGTACATTGGATTAAAAGATAAAAGTGAAGAGATTAGGATGAGTTTTATTTAGATAAACCATAAACAGATCATAGTAGGTGAACTGGCCTATTGTTGCTGTGAGTTTTCCAGTTTTGTTGCAACATCTCAGTGGTCTGTTCCCTCGGATTGGTTCTGTGGTGTGTTTGAAGACGGAACTGTTGTCTGGCACACCCATCTCTCTGTCTGCTCCACATTTTCTGTTTTTTCAACGTAGGATTAAAGTACTGACACAAATCAAAGGTGGTAAAGCGTGTTAGTCACCTGTCTGGGATTTCTAATTATAAAAAGGCTTTGTGCCAAAAAGGTAGCAGGTGCAGTGTTGCGTGTTACAGTCCGTAAGTAGTTGGACAATGACGCATTTTCCTTTGCTTTGGTTTGGTACTCCAGCATATTTGATTTAGAATGAAACAATGACGAGTGTCATGCATTTTAGAAATAAGAATGTTTTTATGTTGTTCACATCAGAGTTAAACTTTAATACAGTTTGAGGGGTTACAACAAAGTTACAATTTCTACACTGTTAACCTATGGATGTAAACACCCTTAAAATAAAGGAATAGGTCAACATTTCGAGGACCTTTCTTTTAGAGAGTTAAACACAGCTTAAGCTCACCAATAGTTTGTGCAATTTGCTTTCTTATTGAGAGGAAGATGGGAAAACTATCATATCTGTATGCTAAATATGAAGCTATATACTACCAGCAGCTGGTTAGCTTAGCTAGTCTGGCTCTGTCCAAATGTAATAAAAATCAATCCATCAGCACCCCAATTAACATTGAATTTGTTTAATATTTACAGAAATGTGTAAAAGGGACAATTAGAGGTTTTATGAGGAGTTTGTGCCAGACTATTTCTTGTCTGGGAAATGGCCATTTGTTGTTTCTCATACCATTTTGTACAAAATAAACTAAATGCATCATGATGATATGCTGAGCTTTTAGAAGTGCTGGTAGGCATATTTTATATCTTTAGACAGAGCCAGGCTATCAATCAATAATCTAATTGATAATTTTGGCTTAAAATTGGTTATATGGACACATTTTATCCCCATAACAGCCTCATCTTCCCACCAGCAGCTATTTCCCACCGCAGACACAGAAACCTCTCAGATGATTCAACCCAGTGCACTTCTCCTGCACTGCGTTGCATATTACAGATAGCACTTGATGAATTCTGACAGGCTGGGTTTAAGACCCTCCAGATCCACTGAGATATGACATGATGGCCATCTCTACCCGCTCTGCACCTACACCGAGCATTATGACTGATACCATCCTGCTAAGCCAAGCACTTTGCTGCTCGTCTGCAGAATATTAGCTCAGCCAGAGGTTATTCATAGACTATCAAACCAGAGCTGCGGTCAGGAAATGCTGACTTATGTGTAAATATCAATTAAATTAGTCGGAGTGCCTGTTGCTGAGGGTGCACTGCCTGGTTTTAATGGGCACAGACGTGAACAGTGCTGCGTAAATCACATTTGTACAAGAAAAGAGAGGCGGATATTAGATTATACTTGTTTACACATCCATTAACTATTTGTACTTGGTCATTAGTTGTCATAAAGTATAAAGAGTATGATGAACATTGATAATGCATTGATTTTATTTCTTTGAAGAAAGAAGCTGTTGTGGACATGACAGTTCATAAAAGTAGAATGCTTGATAGATTTCTCTTCCCTGGGGAAGAACTTTTGAGCACAGGGAGTGCAATGATGTAAAGTTTCTGGCAAAAGTCACAGTGGTTTGTTTGAAATAACCAAAATGGAAGTGTGAGTGTTTAGTATGAGTAGGACATCATAACAAACTAGAAGGACATTTGGAGAGACCAGACCTCCGCTAAGGCATGCCCTATCTCACAATGTTAATGCAGTGTGAATATTCCCAGTCGGGGAACTAATTTTTGAGATTATTCAGAAAACATAACCTCCTTCGTGGAGGTAACTAAGAAAAATGCCTCCCACATAGACAGAAAAGCATACATAAGTCATAAATGCAAAACAACGCAGCGGTTTTATCACCAAACGTTACAAAAATAAAATGCACAAATGAAGAATCTTACAGATGAAATCACTACTAATCCATTACATAATTATAGGCACAGCACTTGGTAAGCACTGAGGTTTGGTTGTTTTGGTTCGGGGGGTTCGAATGTGTTTAAAACACAAGGCACATTGTCGCATCTCCAGTGCCAAACTCCAAGCCTCTTGTTTTTCACGCCTGAAAAAGTGGCCTCTGTCCCCCCGTCAGAGTTATGTAGGCCAGCCTGCTGAGCAAAGACAAAATGGGAGCACAGCTCGGTAGATGCAGCCTCAGCAAAACCATCTCTTTAGAGCTGTAGGTGTAGAAGCCATTTCTCATGGGAGACTGGATTAATACTGTATGCAGCTGAGGTAAAAGCACAAGACATGTCCCATTATACAGTGTTAGTCTTATAAGGTATTATAGTTATACACAAAGTGGTTAGTAACTCTTAAATTACAAATAAAAATATACAGTTATACAAGCAGTTAATATTTAAAGAGCTACAACATAAAATACATTTACATCAAATGTCTGTAAATCCAATATCTACATGCTTACAAAGTTCACACAACCCAGAAAGCTAATAAAAGTACATTTGTGATCAAATAATTGTAACAAACAATCTGAAATACAATGTTTCTGATAGGGATGCACCAATCTGACTTTTTCTGAGATCCAAGGTATTGACCAGTGCTGCCCCCCCCCCATTTAAAATCTTTATACCTCACTGCATTTATCTGATGGTAGCCATTCTTGCATGTACAATACAAGTAACATGAGGATATAACTGTATTAAAAAAATGATATAAGCTTATAAAATACATTGTATTGCTCAAGATTAAAGCAGTGGCTCCCAACCTTTTTGGCTTGTCTTGTGACCCTTTACAGACAAGCAGTGTCTACTGTCTATGGCCCTGTGTCATGTTTTAGATGTCTGTAGTTGTTAGCTGTTCAACCAAAGAGGCTCAAAGAGGTACACTTATCCAGTAAAGAAATATAGGTTTTGAAGAAACATGTATTACAAATGTGTGTAGCAACCCCTCCGATTTATCTGGAGACTCTTCAAAAGGGGCCAGACTCCTAAATTGGGAACCACTGGACTAAATGACCTCACTTACTAAATACAAAAGTAGTTAAAGCTCTGCCTTAAACAGCTACAACAGTAAAATGCTTTGCATGTATTCAATTGTAACAATCTAATAATGTCATATATAATATTTGCACACATTGGGTCAGTTTAAAATGTTGCTGATATAATACTTCTGTACTTACGAAGATTTTGATGGCAGGACTTTTACTTGTAATGGACTATTCTTACATTGTTGTATTGACACATTTAGTAAGTAAAGGATCAGATTATTTCTTCACTGACTGTACATTACTTCTTAACTATAAGTGGAATCTATGTGAAAAAAAATGAAGGAACAGAACAGAAAGTGATCAGGCGCCCTGCTGTAAGAATGCTATTTGGGTGACTAGAGTGAAAACTACTGACAAGTATTGATGAATAAGATAACATTGTGCACATGGGAATGTTGTCGTGCTGAACATTCACCCATCAAGCCTTTTGGATTGGTGCATCCCCAGTTTCTGAGGTTCATTATTTTTCATTTAAGGTAAACTTACATACTGATATTCTCTGGACAAGCAAGATACATCTACAGTATCGCAACTGAAATACACCCCTCTGCGGTAAAATCCTAAAATCTGAAACACGTGTCACCTTTACTCCGAGTGCACACACACTGCCACATTCTTGTGTCTCTCCCAGTAGTGACAGTCTTCCGGAAAGCTCCACGCGGCTGCAGACTCCTTGTGGCGACTTACGGCGTGAACAACAAACCCGCACAGCTGCTTCTCCAACACCTCCACCACCACCGGGGCGTTTCCCTTCTTCCCCTGGCCCTCCATCACCTGCCGGATGCAGTCGCTAGGCACCGGCTGCGGTTTAGTGCTGTACGACACCACCAGGTTGATGTTGTTTACCTGCAGCACCTCAAACCAGTTCTGTCCTGCCACGTGGTGAAAGTGCTCCCCTGCTCGCCAGTTCCGGTATGTGCTCCCTGAATGGTTGATTAGCCGCACTGACCAGCTGACCCAATCATACTTTTTCACCAAGAACTCAAGAAGCTGCTGAGTTGTATCTTGCAGAGTCTCTTCTTCTTTCTCTTGCAGGAGGTGCTTGGCGTCTAATTTTGCTTGCTCCGGGAAGGCAGCAATACAGGACTCGATGGTTGTCTTCATCCTGGACTCAACTTCTTCAATTTTTCTGCTCCACTCTAGGATTTTGTCGTCTTCTTCCTCTTGGCCCTGGGTTAAGGCACAGTGGCCCAGCAGAGCAATCAGGCCCAAACAGAAGAGCTCCTTCATCCGGACACAGAAATCTTCAAGGAGACGACGGTTCCTCGCTACATACCTGCAAAACAGAGGAAGGAGTTTATCTGGTGCTCCAATCCAGAGAAACTGCAGTGATAATGGTGTCAAAAACCTGCACAGAAGCAATAAATGAAAGCTGCAATGAATCCAGAAACATAAATGTGATGAAATATAACAGTTTACCTTTCGACCACCTCTAAAACTGACTCCCCAAAGCTGTTTGTTCCCATCAGAGCATCATACAGCACAAATAGGTTCTTCTCTCCTCCAGTTTTAGCAAAGTGTTCCATAAAAAGTCTGGTCTTCACCTCCCGGAATTGCTGTTTTGCCTCCAAGATGTCCACATACTTCCGAAACTGGTTCCTAATGTTCTCCTCCACTGAGAAGTACTGGGAATCCAGTCTCCCCTTCTTGATCTCGCTGTCAATGTCTTCCAGTTGGGTGGAGAGCACGTCAAGCTTGTTCCTCACCGTCAGGAACTGCTCTTTAACGTAGAAGACCTCTTTGCTGTGGACATTGTCTAAGGCCAGGCGGAGAACCGGGGCGGCGGCCTCACACAGGGGGAAGAGCTCGCCCACAGCGCTGGCCAACACCTCAGCCCCCTTCTCAAACATATCCATCGCTGCCTCGATGGCCTCCTTCTTCTGGGCCACAACCCTCTCCAATGAAGTGGTCATGTTCTGAGACACAGAGGGACAAAATCTGGAGTCAGATATAAATAAACCTTCTGAAAAAGAATATGATATTTGTGTTACAGAGCAACTTAACATAGCTAATTACTAAAGAGAATAGAAGTTAAATGCTTTTCAAAGAATCTTGACCTCTGTTTCCTTTTTTTCCATAACACTCACTAGTATTAACATGAATAAGCTTTCTCCTTTAAGGTTATAGAATATATTGGTGAATCGTTATCTGAATATTCCAGAGCTGAAACAATTAGTGGATCAATCGGCAGATAATTGATCTGCAAGTATTTTGATAACTGAAGAATCTTTGAGTCATTTTTCAAGCAGAAATGCCAAAAAAACCTCTGCTTGCTGCTTCTCCAATGTAAGGATTTTCTGCTTTTCATTGTCTTGTGTGACAATACACAGATATATTTATATATATAGGCCTATATATATTACATAAATATATTTACATTTATGAATGTTGGTCGGACAAACCAAGACATTTGAAGCAGACAAACTACTAACTTATAAAGGGATTTTCACTATTTATTTTAACATTTCATAGACAAAACAAACAACTCGTTGGTTGCTGCCCTAGAATTCCTCTAGCAAAAAATACATGAAACTGTTTTCTGTTAACAGGCGATACATGTGAAGGTAAAAAATGTCCGGTTCAAATGCAGGCTTTAAAGTAAGAATCTTTACCTTGACCCTGTCAAATGCAGGCTTTAAAGTAAGAATCTTTACCTTGACCCTGTCAGCTGTGACATGAAGATTATATTCAGAAAAACCTCCCTACCCAAAAGGATGCAGGTAATGATGTCATCTAAACAAAATGGGGGCCCTGAGATTACTTGGGATGAAAAAATGACACAAATGCCCTTGGGTCTGCGTATGCCTCATGTCAGAACAGACCAAGGCCAAACCATGTTTAAAAATCCCCTTTCATCCTCTCTTGCAATCTGACATACATAAATTACCTTTTCTCTGTTCAGATGTTTTTCTGTGGATGGACCACAGATGCTACGTCACCCATCTACTCGACATATTAACATCGACATTAGTTTTGTTTATTCGCATCTGAATGCTGTTTTCTATATGTATAATAAAGAAAGGCAAATATCTGAAAACCAAAGAAATAGTGTGTGAACAAAACCATCCTTTAAATAAAAAAAATGTTTGTCATGTGTCCAAACTGCACCATGTTTAACTGCCATGCGCACCCAAAAGAAATGCGCAACGGCAGGCTTTTTTACGCACAAATCCCCTGTGAGCATCGGACACACCTTATAGCATTTTACCCTTTCTGATGGAAGATAAGGACATTCATCAAATTCCTATAATAACAGCGTTGCTTTTCTTTACCTGAATGAAACGACTTTGCTGCTCCTTCACGGCTGATGAGCTCTAACAGCTGCAAACAAGTTTTATTTTTCCTTTCAAGTTTGAGAAAATTCCCACGGATATCTCATCCACTACTGGGGAGCTGAGGAGGGGTCCAAAAGCAATACCCAGAGAGAAAGAAGAAATGCGCACTCAATATCTGCAAAGGAGAGAGAGATAAGGAGAGAGTGAGAGAGTGAGAGAGAGTGAGAGAGAGAGAGAGAGAGAGAGAGAGAGACAGACAGACAGACAGAGCGCAAACAGCAAGAGGTGAAATGTGCTCGGTTCCATTTTCTTCTCAGTCTTCATATCACCATGAAAGGACGATTCAGTCTCTTCTCAACAAAACGGAGCTGCATTTAAATATGATTTGCTGTTCATCATTTCCAACATATTTTCGACAGATGCTTTCCTGAGTTTTTTTTTGCGCACTTGGCGCAAATGTCTCATCATCATTCTGCTTTTCAGCTGTTGTTGAATGTGAAAGGATCCAAACTTGAGGTAAGACGATCAGGAAACTATGTTGCGTTTTGTCTTTTTTAGTGTCTGTATGCGCTAACTTGATGTAATCATCATCATCATCTTTTTTTATTTTTTTACCACATCTCATATCATGTGTACACACACACACACACACACACACACACACACACACACACACACACACACACACACACACACACACACACACACACATACACACACAGCTGTGTGATCAGGGATTTGTAATAAGATTCAGAATCTATTATATCATATTAATGGAGATATGAATGTGCAGGGAGCGAATTTGTTTCAACCGCACAGTATTCATAACTACAGATGCGCGCCACCTCTCTCCACTCCGATTTGTCACAAATAAATCAGGTTAAAACGTGCGTTTAAAATCGAAATGAACAACGAATAAAGTGTTTTTATCAGTCAGAGGACTTTATGGTGATCAAATCAAACCTGACATCCTCATCTGCGCGCACGCGACGCGCCCTGTGAGCGCCCAAGCTGAACCTCCCTCACCAAAAAAAATAAAAATCATTACGCAAATCGTTTCTCCTCCAAACCATGACGAGCTTAACGCCATGTATGAATATTTATTTTTGTTTCTTGCCCAATACTTGTATTTGAAATTTGGAAATAATACACATTTATTTTGTCCAGCTGGAAATGGATTCTCCGAAACGAGCTCTTGTCATGGAGAGAAAAACGAGCTCCATCACATGATTGACGACGTGCGTCGGTGGCTCAAAGCAGTCATCATTCAGTCTGCGGGGCAGGTAAGAACCACAAATCTTTGTGTCTCAATAATCTGCATTTCAAACGCCTGCAATGCACATTTTCCTGTTTCGGTTCCCCAACTCTGAGCTGTCAAACCTGTTCTGCTAGAAAAGGATGCATGAGGGCCATACCACAGGTATTAACCCAGGCCATGTGCCCATTTTACTTCACCTCAGGTAAAACATCTTTTGATCCCCTTAATTAATTTGGATTGCCTTCGCGCAGGTCATGTAACAGATCTGTTTGGGCCCTATTAAGAAGGAAGTATTTAATAGCCCGTCAGTTTGGAGACGCTGATGTGACGCTTCAGTCCTGTGGGCCCCCGGGGAGTTCCGTGAAAACAGGTGTAATGTTGAAGCAAGTGAAGTACTCACGCCCTCTGCTGTACCAACCAGTATATTGCACCTTTACAGCCCTTACTGGCCTCCTGATCCTCTCCTCTGAGAACATTTTTCATAATGCTAAATTATTTACATTTGCATAAAGATATCTTATTTTCCAGATACCAAATAGATGTTCCTGGCAAATAATATAATATACACGACCCTTAATATTTCATTTTAATATTTGATTTGTCATAAAAATAACAAGTTGTCTTGGGTTTTAATATTTTACCGTCTACTGACTACTAACTATCACATAATAAAATAGGCGTAACAGTTATTGGAACAAGCAGTAACTAAATATTTATGACTTTGTCAAATTGTGGAAAAAATCTTCCTTGATGTTTCATGTGTCTGATTTTCGAGATAAAGGTGCTTTACACACAAATATTCTGCTGTAAATGGAATTACATTTGCTCTGATATGATTGAACAAAATATCCAAAGAATCAAACAAAAAACATTACATTGAGAGTGACTAAGAATTTGAAACCAAAGAATCACCCTACACCTACCATGAAACTAAACAAACATTTTATTCGCTTTCATTTCACTGCTCTAGATTTCTCTTGGTTTATTTTTCTATTCTTTTTATTATTTAACATTAGAGCCTGTTTGGCAGAATAGAGGGTGACCATTATCCGACTAAGGGGAAGTCTGAGGGAAAGACAGCATATACAATATTGTCTTTTATTCCACCATACTTATTTATTTTGTACATACTGTACATGTAATAACACACACACACATATAATATATATATATATATTTTTTTCTACCTATATTTGCAATGTATTAATGACAATTGCTTTGTATTTTCAAGAAGATACATTAGAATTTTTTTTTTATAGCTAAATACACTATATAGCCAAAAGTATATGGACACCCAAACATTACCCTCATATGCAATAGTTGAACATCTGATTCTAAAACGGTGCACCAGCACCCTCCATTCTGTTTGACTTTCCACATTTTGGAACCTGGCTGCAGTGATTTTCTGCCATTCAGCCACAAGAGCATTAGTGAGGTCGGCGACTGATGACTGGGTCGCAGCTGGCGTTCCAGTTCATCCCAAATGTTGAGGTCAGACCTCTGTGCGGGCCAGTCTTAAATAATTGACAACTCCATGTCAGTATTTATTTATTCATGTTTATTTGTAGTGGTACATATACAACTAGGCATCAATGATTCATAACAAAAAAGCAACATATTCACATATATGGCATTTTTTTTTTAAAGCCTTAAGAGGTTTATATAATATTCCTCCATATTGACAGCATTTTGACTATATTTATGTAGCGTATTCTGAATCTGTTTTAACAATAAGAGATATGGCACAATGCCACAGAACTATAATCCAGTTTAGGACAGAGTTATGTGCTGAAAGCATGAGAGTAAAACAGGCTAGAACTGTATAAAATGGGAAAAAAAATGTTTTGTGATCACATGTTTTGTCTACTACTACTCTACGGTCTCTGAACCGTCCTGATGCAGCAATCCAAACCCACATAACTGATACCACCAGTTTGCTAAAACAAACTAAAAAATATACATTTAAAAACATTATTTTAACCACAAGTTTAAAATCTGAACTGCAGCGTGTAGACCATACAAACATAATGCCTTAAACAATAAAATACCTAAATGATTAAGACAAAAACCCTCCAAAAAAATAATACTAAGTATTGGCACATTTAGGCACTGTTGGTCAGACAAGAGAGTATATTAGAAGAAATAAAAAACCTTGATGCTGATGCCTACCTTTAAAAAAGCAACCCTCAAATAATGGATATTAAATGTTTTTATAGGCTCTAAATGGCCGTACACCAAAGAAACCAATTGGTTTGTATGTTACCTACATATTACAACCATACTTGGTGCTCCTCCAGCACATATAATAGAAAATAAGAGTGGCCGAGTTGCACAAGTCAAATTCTTCAGTTGTGTATAAACATAAAACAATTCTGGGGAGTGAAAATGGAAGCACACATCTCAATGTGTTTAATTTGACCTCATAAATGGCAAATTATATTTAGTGTATCCTTCTGTGGTGAAGGGTTTTGCCAGATGTAGTGTTACAACAAATTTTATGTGTGCTGTTAGTGTTTTCAATTAACTGCAAATGTTCAAAAATAAAGAACTCGGTACAGCAGCACCTGAAATTAGTGTAAATTACATTTAGTGCTCGACAGCAACAAGTATGCATAGTGTATCATGAAGTCCATGCATGAGCAACATACAATATGTGGCATGCATTTTGTTAATTTGCACATTGCAGTATGATAATGATTATTTTATGTCTGTAGTTACATTCATAGTTCTAGAAACTTTGGGATGTTTGTTCCTTGTTTTGGTTTGCTTTTTATATTATAGATTATAGCTATAGCTCAACTGATAACTCAAACAAAGTCTGTCTCATAGCAGTTATTACATCAATGGCATAAGCTCCCAGATGAACTGTATACAGTTTTCTCGCATGTTGAGATATTACACAGGCGAGGGGCTCGTTCCAACCATTTACTTGTAGTGTAACTACAATAAATGGAGAATATTTTCCAAAAGTGCAAAATGGGCACAGTTCATTGCAATATCACAAACTGAAGTTTGGTACATTTATGTTAAATCGGATGATTTATAGCATGTAATGTCCTTACATTGCTCAAAATGTAGCTTTCAAAGTATATTTGTGATTAATTGTAATTATCCCATGGCTGATTTATCTCAAAGTGCTCAGTCTTTGTCAATCTTTATTTGAAACCACTGCAGTCTTATCCAGATTCATCACGTAATTGAACGAATTAATCTGTGAATTTGAGCCAATTGGGGTGTGAAGCCAATACAAAATATTGTGAGACATTATTGAGTTGTCTTTTACCTCATCCTGGCCAGAACATACACGCCTGTGACTCTGTGACCAAAGTTTGGACAAATGGAG
This sequence comes from Zingel zingel, assembly GCA_023566125.1. Taxonomy (NCBI): domain Eukaryota; kingdom Metazoa; phylum Chordata; class Actinopteri; order Perciformes; family Percidae; genus Zingel; species Zingel zingel. Next base: position 8,910,601 of record CM042321.1, on the reverse strand, counting down.
TTTTGAAAAGAATGAGCCATATTGTTACTCATTATCACTGGGCTTTCATGCAGTGACTGTAGATGTTCACAAAGTGCTTATAAGGATAGAAGAAGCTAAGGGAAAGAGGAAGAGGGAATGTGGACACGTGTGTCCTGACTATAAGAGAAAAGCAGCAGTGGAGAAAAAAAAGCTCTTCTGTAGGCTTCCGCTTCTTCATTTGCACCTGGAAAGAGCCTCCTGCATCTTCTCTTGCACGTGCTCCATCTTCTCAGCCCACTCCTCGCTCAGACCCTCTTCGTCATCTCCGATGACGGCGGCATAGCCCATGAGTGCGATGAGGCCGATGCAGAACAGGTAGGTGAGGCGTGTGCAGAGTCGCTCCATGGTGCGGCGGTCTCCTTGCGAGTGCTTCAGGTAGACCTCCAGGATGGGTCTGCTGAAAAGCTTGGGTTTGCCCACCACGCCATCATAGAGCGTGTGCAGGTTCTGGTCTCCCAAGTCATTGGAATAGCTCTCCTCGAAGTCGTCCTTCTTACGCTCGCGGTGCTCCGGCCGTGCCTCCACCATCTCCATGAACTTTCTGAACTGGTTCTTCAGGTTCTCCTCCACGCGACAGTACTGCCCATCCAGCGTTTCTTTCTTGATCTGTACCAGCGTGTTGCGATTCAGCTGAGAGAGCTCATCCAGCGCCCGGTTGACTGAGCCGAACTCACGCTTCAGGGTGCGGATGTCCTCGTCATCAATCTGGTGCAGCACCACCCGGATCAGGGAACCGGCCACACCAAAAATGGGGTTGACCACAGCTGCTGCTGAGGAGATGGTGGCCACACACTGGAGCACTTTGACCAGGCCCTGCTTCAGCTTGGCCCGGTCCTCAATGATCTCCTCATCCATCATGATGTCCAGGCGGTGCAGGGATTATGGTCACTGTGTGCAGATGTGGACGTCTGTGACAAAGAGAGAAAGAGCATAGTTTACTAAAACTGATGGTCTTTAGGATGCTGCAGCCATATTTATCAAAATAAGGCACTCTGTTTGTTCACATGACATATGTTACTACTTGCAAAGCTTTCAGTTTCAAGTGTAGTATTAAAAGGGGCATTTCACCAACGAGTACTAGCCAATCAGAGGCAGAGTAGGGCGGGACATGCCTTCGCCATCTGATGGAAAAACTAATTTGCTTCCCTGATCTTTGTTTAAAGCAACATTTTTCACATCCACCCAATATTTGCCTTAAAAAAGCCTGTTGAACAAAGACCAAATATTAAAAAAGGTGAAACGAGTATGTTATCTTCTAAAAGCTTGACAGCTCGAAATCAGTTAAATCACTTATCAGCTGCGCAATAAACCAGCATAAAGCCTACAAGCAAAACTGATAATAATAATAATAATAATAATAATAATAATAATATCAACAACATTTACATTGTGTTGACACTCTTTACACAGAGAAATGTATATTCAGTTCAGCTCTACACCGGCTAATCGATCCAATCAATCTAATTGATTATTTCATTCCTTTCAGCCTGACATGTTTTATGACTGCTTTGACAGCCACAGAGCACAACAACAAGCATTTTTTTTTAATGGCAGTTTCACAGAAAATTCCACCATGATAGGCATATGATGTTGAAATTAATCTGCCGTTTAAGTGTTGGAGAAGAGTTAAAGCTTCTTACATCAAATGTCTATCTTCAAGCTCACACAGTAACCTCCTCCTGGAGATGCTACAGTGAGAAAAGGGACTCTGGTTTTAATCAGGATGATGTCTGAAACAAAAGACAAACAGAGATTCAGACACAAGACACAATTCAGACATTTCAAACAGAAGTTGCATAGGACTGATTCTGGTTCATTCTGCCTCTGTGAACCAGGAAGTGAGCTGATTTTTGTCTCTTGCTGGCTGAAGTTTTCAGCAGTGAAGGAGTTAACAGCCTCTCTGCTTCTGTATGGCACTCGAGCCTTTCAGCACCATTCTGCTGTCTGTGTGTTTCTATGGACAGAGCTGATAGCTCCTCAGCAGCAGCGAGCTAAATATGGGAAGGCATGTTGAGACGCCATAGCAGCAGCTAATGGGCGTGACAGAGAGCTGCAGTACAATGGGAAAACAAATGTGCAATGGCTGCCTGAGCTGTTTTTTAATCACATAACGCATTACTTTACAAAATATATCAAGCTACTTTAGGGGCAGGATTTAGATAGTAGTAAGTCAAATGTGTGTAAGCTGACTGACTGCTGAAGGCTACTAGAGGGAGCAGTAAAAGCTCTGTTGACATTTGATACTTGTGTTTGGAAAAACAGGATTACAGTATACAGGGCTGTTTTGTCTAACATGAGGCAGTGACATCAGCCACAGAGCTAAAAATGTTTCATGGACTCATACCACTGGCAAAAGAAAAGGAAGGAAGAGTGTTTGTGTGAAGCATCCTGTTATATTCCGCTACACCTTAGACCTAAGTCAGTTATGGCTCGGGATGCGTGCTCTGGTACTACAGACACATACCAATTTGAGATTACAACAATCGGGACCCACACAGCTCAAGGCCACAAGGTTGTGCAAGATCAAACTGGTCCTGAGAAACACACTGTATTAAACATAATGGTGTGTGTGTGTGTGTGTGTGTGTGTGCGTGTGTGTGTGTTTCTGTTTTGCTTTCGTCCCTTTTAAAAATAAAATAAAATACCTGTGTCCACCAGAGGGGGCAGTAATTTACCTATGACGACAAAGAAACCCATAATATCCACCATCTGATTTCAGCACCATCACTGTGGACTAAAAGCAGTGACGCTCAGGAGCAGGATTTAACCCTTTAGCTTCAGATTAACTGTAGATAATGTGTTTAAATGGACAAATTCAATAAAAGCATGAGCAAATGTTTCACTTTATTTAAATACTGGTGTAATTTACACTTGAAAAATCTTGTAAATTAAGAAGAAATCTACAGCAGATGATTGTTAAATGTCACTTTGCTGCCACATTTTATAATTGTTTGCATCACATCCATCAGCATTTGAGCTGAAAGCCATCTGCTCTGCCGAGAAATGTCATTTTTTTGGGTGGCATTTTCCTATTAAGACTGCCGAGAAAGAGTTATTTGCCTCATAGTTGTACTTGATAGCTACTAAATAATAAACAATTACATTCAAAATGCATTATATTTCTACTTTTTTTTGTCCTTGTTTTCACAGAGGATGTTCTGCAACAGAAAACACTCCATGTCTCAACATAATACAGCAATCCGCAAGAGGAGATGCAGGTAACAAAAGGGTTAATTACAGTTTTTTGACAAAAATTAGGTCTCTGAATTTTTATTTTTATTTTATGGTGGCATTGTTTTGAAGTAATGCATAATCTGAGCTATATTTATCACAAATTGGATGCTCTTAGTGAATCTGGCAGCTTCCCACAGATGAATTTAAATCTGCAACAGGCAATTAAGCCTTTGTCCAATTAAAAAATATCTCTAAATTGACTCTTCACCTTTAAATACATGTCTTAACGAGTGAGATTGATTAATTTGTGCCATTGTATAATCAATCTAAAGACAAGGATTGATGTATAATCATATTGGTTTCATATTTAAATACAAATATTAATTGAGGATCAATAAATTAGACCTAAAACAGCTCTTTGTGGGTTAACCAATCACTGCTCCATAGCAGCATGGCCTTTAAAGAAAAAAGAAAGCACAATACACCCACATCTCAGACAGAGTCTCGGCCTAAAGTTGTGGCTCAGTGACTCAGCTTCTGCATTACTGTGCATCTACGCAGAAACTAGCTATAAGAAAATTTTAACTTTTAGTCATTGTTGGGAAGAAAGATGTGTTGGTTGTAAACAAAGCAGCTCTTTCTATCTAATCAGGAAGTGACAGGCTGTTCTCACCTGTTTCTCTGCAGTGGAGTGGCCATTTTGAATGTTTTCTATGATAGCAGCAATGCTAGGCTATTCCACATTTACATGTTATATTCTATTGAAATTGTCCCTAAAAGCACATAGTTTACGTTTTCATGACTTATTTGATTGATTGTCTGCCAATTCTTCATGTTACATTGGCAGTTTGCTCTCTCTTTACAGATCACAGCCTGTGGGGCATGGGGGCACTTTTCTAAGGAAGTGTACACCCTTGAGGATACTGCAGTTCAAACAATAACTATATAAATGTAGACTAACGTAAGACAATGTAGTATTTTACGGAGTTCTTCTGTTCGTGAGTACTAAAACAAGCAATACATTCCCTCTCCTAACATGTCAGGGCCAGACAGCTGCCTCCCTGCCCAGCTATGGCTCCCCCTAGCCGTGCCTCCATATTTCCTTGTTAATGCACACCATAATGCCTTGACCCTCCCTGCTCTATCACACAGCATTGACACCAAAATACCTCAAAACCTCACTTTCTCTGTCTAAATGTGAAGTATATAGTCTCCATCTGCCATCCAGCCAACATTGGACACCATTGGCCACAGCAGAAGAGTGGATTTCTTACCTTTTGACAGTGTCTGTGGCTATGCCTTCCTCTTCAAAGTCCCAACCTCGACAGCCTCCTTCTTCTTCCCAGCAATCCCTGCAAAAAAGGACACTTCCATGTATGTTGAATATGTAGGGGTGATCAAATTGGACTAAACTAATTCTAAAGAGCCCAGAGGGCCCCTAAAACCCACACATTGCCATTTTGTCCCCAAATATCATCAAGGTCCAAATTGACATTTTAAAATGACATGCCAATGACATAAAAGAGTAAAGCCCACTCCTCAAATACATGATGTCCCACCCCTATGGTTTCAACTTATTTTGGTCCATCCAGTAGTCATACAGTTGATACTGAAGAGCATAGAGCAGTTGTCAGTTAGTGCGCAGCTGAACTCTCATGCGCTTTCTGCTGCCTTCTGTGCGTTTGCCAAGCCCTGGAGCATCTTTGGGAGGCTACAAATAGTCCATTGGTGGTATTTATGAGTAAAAGAGACCCTTTTCTTGTGAACTTGACCATAAAAACCGGAAGGAAAATATGTTCATCTGCGTAGAATCTAACCAGGCAAAGAGAGAGCTCTGGATCCAAATGGACCTCTCCAAAAGTGCACAGGTGCATCCAAAAGCACAGGAAACTCTCTTATGGCTTCAGGAGAAAAAAAGAAGAAGTTTGTCCGGCTTAAAGGGTAATTATGATAGCAATTATCTTTATATTTGACCATTAGTACTCAACCATTAAAGTTACACTCAAAGATTGTCAAATTTAAAGTCCATTTGAAAGCTAACTGCATCGAGAAAAACTTACCAAATGGCGCAGCTGGCACTTTAGACCATAACGTTCTAAATATTTAAATATTTTCACATATTTAAATATATAACTTGCTTAAATATGTTTGTGTTAATACTGACAGCACTGTAGCATATAGCTCACAAATTGAAATGACCGAGCAACCAAGCAGACTATAGAACCGGAGCTATCAACGCACCAATTCAGTGCGCCAAAGAAGCCCTAGTCTGGTTCTTCATCCAGGCCTGAATAACCAACAATTTAATCCTGAAGCACAAAAAAAGATATGGTCTAAAATCCTTGCAGACAGATAAAATGGATTATTAGGTGGGGGAAAGACTGCGCCGGCAGTTGAAGCTGTTTCCCCAAAATAAACTCCTATGCAAATTATGTTGGCAGCTTCCAGCAAAGCGTTAAAGGACAATCCTGTTCCCTTCAAAGCCTGACTGATGCCTGTGATGTTTACGTCGTACATTACAACAGCACATAGGCACAAATATGATGGGCGTTTGCCTCGTTGCGTGTCCAGACCTGAGCTTCTAGCAGGTTAAAGACCCCGCATCCCCTCACTGAGAGACCAAGCCTCAGGCAACAGCAACACAAGAGAAGTCCTGTCCTATCTTCGGTTTGTAGCCTAGTGGAAGAAAAAAAATGAAATACAAAGACGAGTGTCTGTTAGAAATAATAAAGCCTTCTTTATCTGCTCAGAAATGACCGTCCACATCAACGCTCAGACCGTATTGCTGGGGAAAGCAGACGCATGTGTAGCTCTTTATTCAGAAGGCTACCAAAGCACAGCCGGACGGACGCACGCCTGTCCTCATTGTGTATTTGCCGCAGCAGCTGTCTAGCAGATCATATTTCACACTCAAGTCACAGTGCGATGAATACTCACAGGTCCTATAGGTCTACATGTGATGCTGTAATAACCACACTTGTGCAACATCAGCTGTACGTCGGTTGGTGGTCAAAATGCGTAATATTTAGGCTGCAGGGTGACAAACAGCTTCTGTGGCAAGACGGTCTTGCTTTTTTAGCTGGGGGCCAGGAGGAGCGGTCTGTTGACGGTTTGAAAGCCGCATTAATTATGTCTGGCAGTAAGTGTGAACAAAACAAGAAGCACAGTACTGTGAGTACAAATCAGCTGTAATGACTCCCTGTTAATATCGGTAATATTTCGTATTTATCATTTTATGTGATTTGGATTGCCTATTCTCTTATTGAAAGCTTATTTATTTTAATAAAACAATTATTTGAGCATACAGGCTACTGTGTTGTTTGATTTCATCATTAAATGTGTGAATATTCTGAAATACAAAATGAAATAAATGGAAATCTTGTTTTTCTATTATAAATAAGACAATTTGGAACATAGAAAGCTTCCGTTACTCTGGGGTCAGTAAGTTCAAAAGTCATACAACAGTCAATATGTAGTCTACCATAAAAAAGGCATATAAGTCATACATGTCATGAAACAATGTCATAGTAAAATATGCAACACAAGTCATAAAAAGTCATAGTATTGTATGTCATTAAAAACTCAGCACAGTATGTCATAAAAATGTATTTTTTAAAGTTATAGTATGTCATACAAATGTGATAAAAAAAAAGTCAGTGTAGTATGTCATTAAAAGTTTGCCATACAATTGTAAAAAAAAAATTGATAGTATAAAAAGTCGTAGTTTTGTATGCCATAAAAAAGTCATAGTATAGTATGTCACAATAATGTGATAAAAAAGTCTTATAGTATGCCATAAAAATGTGAAAAATGTATAGTATAATATGCAATAAAAATAGTCATACACACTGTTAGACTTTTTATTGTAAATATGCGGTAACTCACTGGCAACGTCCCCATTACAGTACCATAACTGTACATGTTTTTTACAGTATGATGCCCTTACTGTAGCTTAGTTTTACAGTATAAAAACCTGACTGTAACTTAGTTTTACAGTATAATACCTTACTGTAACTTAGTTTTACAGTATAATAACCTTACAGTAATTTTACTGTAATTACAATTTGCTAAATTATACTGTAATTGTCATGATGTATTATAGTTTTACTGTAATTGTGGTCCACAGTATATTACACTATTTGGCATTGGTAGTACAAATAATTGACTTTAGTCCATGTACAAAAGTAATACATTTTTATTTTCGTATTATACAGGTACAAATACCAAGATAATTTTAAGTCTGAAAGGGAAAAAACAAAAACAGAATTTACATACAAGCGATACTACAACCATTTTTAAGTATGTGCCAAACAATGGGCAGCCTTCATGTCTGAACAATGCAGTTACCATTTGAATTGACTCAAAGAAAACAAAATGTATGTATGGAAAATGTGGTGTGGTTGTTTACCACAGAGCTGAAGTTGTTGGGCATTTGGTTGTGGAGGGGAAGGAGGAACAGTCTGTTTAGAAGCATTTGTGAAGTAGGCCGGACCCATGATACTCCTGCTTGCTGATCCACATCTGTTGGGGTGGTCCGTCCTGGACTGTATGGGAAGCAGAGAAAGGTCATGAGTTTATCTCATCTAAACTGTTAACAGACTTACAATTTCTGCTAAAACATAGAATATGACAATATAAAAAATAACACATCAGTCATCAGTAGTAGTAGTAGTAGTTTACAGGGTTTTTCCTCCCCAGATAATTCAAAGGTCTTTCTACTTTTCTGTCGGTCCCAGCACGGTTAAAAAAATGTTTTCCCTGTTTGATTAATTTTGTAATTTCAGAATTCGTACACATTTTTACTAATATATTTCCATGACTTTTCCATGTCTTTAAGGCATATCTTTACGACCATAAATCCTCTCAAACATCTGTATAAACATGAAAAGTAGAATTAAAATAAATTACAAAATTTACCACAGTATACAGTATATCCTAAAGTATAGCCTTTTTTTTCTTCAACATGGACCCTATTTTCCTATGTTCTTGTGTCTAAGTGACAATAATCTTTGAAAATCTCTGACAACATTATGGAAAGGATTCCTACAGAGGTCAACAGTTCTTCTGTTAAAGAAAAAGATCCTTTTTTTAAACATAAAAACATCCCCAAAATTGCTATTGCTTAACCCACCAGACTCTGTGTAAATAAACAGTAACTTTTGATCGTCTGGTGGGTTTGGTGATGGTGATTTCGGGGCTGTTTCTTGTTTAAACAAAAAGGATCTTCCTCTTTAACTAAAATGTCTATCTATGTAGGGATCCTTTCCATAATGTTGTCAAGACACTTAAAATAATAATCTGAGACTGTCAGTGGCAAAAACAGAACTTTTAGTGGACGAAATTGACAACGCACATTTGCCCTATATGATTACATTGGAGCCCGGTTCAAAGCTGCAGGTCAGTGTTCTCGCTCAATACTGGACCCATTTCAAAGATTGTTGTTCTTATCAGTCACTTAGACAAAAAAACATATGAAAACTTGAACTAAAATTAAAACAACACTATGTAACTTTTGCTGAGTAACTGTGACCAATGCTAAGTAAATAAACAAGTGGTAAATACAGGATGCCGGTGCATTTAGTTCTGTCGATGTTGGAGCAGGCAGGGTACGTAACCGCACTGTTCATCGTACTGTGTAATCATTTTTCTGATGTTAACTATATTACATCACACAAGAAAATGCTTACCTAGTTTGATGTCTTCCACTCAAACTTGGTGAGCCGTTGGAGGAAGGTGGTGATTTGGGAGCTGATGCTTGTCACCTTTCATTGGACAACTCCTCCCGTCTTGCAGTTTGTACCCACTTTGGCCATGCACTTGGTGCCCTCATCTGGGTTAATCCTTAAGAAGAAACTGGTTTTAAATTTTCATAATAATCAACATCAGTCATCTTTAAATACAGCCATTTATCCCCCTTCAACTACACAGTATGTATGGAAGAAAGCGAAAACACACCGGGCACGTACTACGCAGCCATGCGCAACGCTTACGTGCCCGGTGTGTTTTCACTGTAAGTTACCACAGTAATAGGGCTCCATATACCCAATTATTTTTCTCAGTTGTTTTCTCTTTGTCATTAAGTGTATGGAGTGCTCATACAGTCATTACCTATTAAATGCTTTATGCAGATAATTACTTACCTCTGTACCAACTCCAGTGTAGTAGATGCTGACTCTTGATATTCAAGATTGAACGCATAAAAGGAGCCAAAGAAGACGACAAAAGCACTGGCGAAGTCATTACGTTGGTTAGCTTCAAAGAGGACCTTCCCCTCAATGCTGACCATCCAATGTGTGGAAGACATCAAACTTCTTCCTAAAAAACAAACAAATATCTCATCTCAATTGCAGTGTGTCACAGAATACCAAACATACATTGCTAATAAAACATCCTCCTCTTCTTCAAACTATTTCTCGTACCTAGCATGATCACCCTTGGTGTGGTGGACAACGTCACCTCCTGCTCAATGGAAATCTTGGTCGAGGTTGGCTGCAAACCAAAAAAGAAAAGCAACTCACATATTGGAAGTAATTTCTGTTTAAATACAAAATGTTGAACTGATAGTGAGGCTGTAAGAACTTAACAAAGAAAGGGCTATTACATCGGTCAAGATGGAGATTTGGTCGTCTTGCTCTTGAAGTTCATTGCCTGGTGGCTCAGCAAGTGATGAGGGATCATGTGCTCCTCTGGTCAGACCAGATTTTTAAGTGCATGCATGGGGTTATAAAACACAATTACAACTAGATTAAAAAAAATGCATTCCATGCATTAGTATGCAGGGAACCAGTATAATGTAGGTAACTCTAACTAGATTCCATAACTGTGAATAAGAACTGAAAAAAAGCTTTTCATAAAAATGTCTTCATTTATAGATAAAATGAAAACCAAGCACACTAATGTCTAATGATGTTGCCTCTAACACAGGCCACAGTGCAAGCTTTGGTAAAGGTGAGGAGGATGACGTTGGCAGAAGCAGTAAGAGAGGTTGAACAGGGCCAGATGGAGGAAAGGTGAGAGAACAACACTTACGTTGAAGGAGAAGGATTTGAAGAGTAAATTAAACCATTGGCAAATCTATGAAGATATTTTGATTGATTTCCAAAGGATAAAAATAACTTTTTCTACTTTTCTTTTGAAGTGAGAAGACCTGCTCATGGGTATAAGAAATGGCATAGAGAGACAAGGACTTCTACGTTAAATGTCAATTAGCAAAGGCCATGCTGTGGCAATAAAATAAAAGCATTACTAATCTGAAATCTGTTTTTAAGACTCTTTAGCCTCTCTGGGTTAATTCTTGTCCAGTTTTGACAAGTTTAGGTGTAGTGGTTTTGGATCTGGACCTGGTCCAATGTGGTCTACGTATGAAAAAAACAGTAAAATCTCCCTTTATTGTAGGGCTGCAGCTATCGATTCTTTTTGTAATCGATTGATCTAGCACTTAATCGATCGATTAATCGGATATTTTTTTTAATTTTAATTTTTAATTTGTTTTTTTTTTACGTTTTTAAACAACCAAAACTAGACCTATATGTAAATATTAGTTATACTTAACCTATTTTCATTTATATATTTGATTATAATGTCACACAGCTCTGTTACACTTATGCTATTAGATCGTTGATCAGCTGTTTCTCCGTAGAGAGAGAGAGAGAGAGAGAGAGAGAGAGAGAGAGAGAGAGAGAGAGAGAGAGAGAGATGCGCAACAATCAGCTGTTTTTCTGAAGGAATAGTCAGCGCGTCAGCTCAGATCGTGGTCACCACTTCGTATTTTCTTGTCTTTGATTTTGGTAGTTGTTGTGTTTGATGTAGTTTCATCGTCCATACAACTCTGTGATTTCCTTTTGTCGGTCCTCTTCGTGGAATGGATGATTAAGTTAGACTCCATGTTATCTGTTGAGATGCTAAAGCACTGACGTCGTGCTATTTCTGTGCTAAGCTAGTTTGATTTTGCAGTAGACACACTGTACAGAGTTTTAGTTTTAATTACGTTTGAACTGATTCCAACCTTTGGACCCTTCCTGTGGTTTCCTCCAGCCTGTCTCTTCTCTCAGCCCCTCACTATTTACCTCTGGCATGTGTCGCCAGCAGCAGACTGAGCTGTCTGGTGAGCGACAGTAGCAGAAACACCGTCCGTCAGCGATACAACGTTAGTAACACTGATTTAACGAAGCTTCGAGGCAAGTCATTTTGCATCGAGGATTTTTTGTAATCGAATTATTCGAGTTATTCGAGGAATCGTTTCAGCCCTACTTTATTGCATTTTCACAAATAGTATAAAGCTTTCACAAATCTCAAACTGTGTTTTTAAGACTCCTTAGACTCTCTGGGATAATGTAGTCCAGATTTGACAAGCCCAGCTATTGTGGTTTTGGATCTGGACCTGGTCCAATGTGGTCTACGTGTGAAAAAAACAGTAAAATCTCCCTTTATTGCATTTTCACAAATAGAATAAAGCTTTCACAAATCTCAAACTGTGTTTTTAAGACTACTTAGACTCTCTGGGATAATGTAGTCCAGATTTGACAGGTCTAAGTATTGTGGTTTTGGATCTGGACCTGGTCCAATGTGGTCTACATGTGAAAAAAACAGCAAAATCTCCCTCTATTGCATTTTCACAAATAGAATAAAGCTTTCACAAATCTCAAACTGTGTTTTTAAGACTCCTTAGACTCTCTGGGATAATGTAGTCCAGATTTGACAAGCCTAGCTATTGTGGTTTTAGATCTGGACCTGGTCCAATGTGGTCTACATATGAAAAAAACGGTGAAATCCCCCTTTATTGTTTTCTCATAAAGACGATAAAGCTTTCACAAATCTAAAAGTGTGTTTTAGACATAATTAATAATTTACCTTAATGACTAACACTCATTCAATACAGTAAGAGGTTCAAAAAACGGAGGATCAGTCACTATAAATTGTCTTTCCCTGCTGAATCGGACAGTTTTAAGTTCCCCTTAAATTTCCCCTTAACTGCCGAATCGGAAGCTGCGAATCGGATGCCAACTTCAGCGTCGTAGGCGCGCGTGTAAAACGAGTTGTGTTAGCTACTGAACGTCGTCATTATAGCTACCCTCACCATGGAGAAAATGAAACTAGTTAACAGTTTGCTCTTGCCTAGCTATGATGCAGGTCGGTAAACTACATCTAACGTCACTGCTTGCGAAGGCTTGTGAGCAGAGATTTTAATGTCACAGAATTAGCAAAGATTGGTCTTACCTTAACGCTGCTCCAGCTCTCTTCGAGGAGTGTGTGCGACCGGACTCTGGTGCGCACAGACCAAACCGGGCGGTACTCCTTTGAAGTCTCTTCCCGGTACTCCTTTTAACGCCTTTGAAGTATCTACGCGCTACTCTTTTGAAGTCGTGAGGTCAGAGTTCAAATCTGGCGGTCAAGCATTTATATCCGTAATGCATTTCTTGTTTCTCTCAATAAATGATTTACACTGCTGAAATACATGTCACGTTTTTTAATTACCTTCACTGCTAAAAGCATAACAAATAGTGATATTTTATTTTTCCATTTCATTTCTATGCTTCTATAACATTAACTAACCATTTTATTTAAGTCTGTCTTATTCAACTACAGTAGCACTAGTTTGTTTTACAGCAAACTACTGCAAATTCAAAATATACAGTAAATCACTGTAAATTAAATGTTATTACCCATAATGCAATGCATATTACAGTAATGAACCAGAAAAGAAAATTATGGTATTTTACTGGGCATTTTGTGGTAACTGTAGAAATTACCGCCAAGTCCAGTATGTCTTAAAAATGTAATACAAAGTCATAGTATGTCATTAAAAAATCATGAAAAGTCATAGTACATTATGCCATAAAATTTGAAAAAGTCATAGTTTTGTATGACATAAAAAAATCATAGTAAAGTATGTCACAAAAAGTCATAAAAAAGTCATAGTATAGTATGTCAAAAAAAAGTCATAATAAAGTCAAAGTATAGTACGTCAAAAAAAGTCATAGTATAGTATGTCAATAAAAAGTCGTAGTATAGTGTGTCGAAAAAAAAGTCACAGTATAGTATGTTGAAATAAAAGTCATTGTATAGTATTTCGAAAAAAGTCATAAAAAAGTCACAGTATAGTATATTGGAAAAAATGTCATAGTACATTGAAAAATTGAACCCGCGACCTCAAATATTCTTTTCATCTCTAGAAGCTCATCTTACTGAGCTATGTGTGAAGCTCTAACCAATAGTAAAACTCATAGGTAAAAACCTATAGTCTAGTATGTAAAAAAAAAAGTCATAGGATAGTATGACAAAAAAAGTCATAGTATAGTATGTCGGAAAGAAGTCACAGTATAGTATATCAGAAAAAAGTCATAGTATAGAATGTCGAAAAAAAGTCATAGTACGTTGAAGAATTGAGCCCGCAACCTCAAATATCAGAATCAGAATCAGAAAAACTTTATTGCCAAGTACGTTTTTTACACATACAAGGAATTTGTTTTGGTGTAGGTGCATGTCACACATTCTCTAAAATAAATTAAACAAACAGGTTAAACAGAACAAACAATTCATCTCTAGAAGCTCATCTCACTGAGCTATTTGTGAAGCTCATAAACCAATGGTTCGAAATTGCATTTATCCTTCATAAGACTGAAGACAATAAAGTTGTACAAAGTCTAGTATAAAATGTCGAAAAAGTCATAGTATAGTATGTTGAAAAAAAGTCATAACAAAGTTATAGTATATCATGTCAAAATAAAAGTCAAAGTATAGTATGTCGAAAAAAGTCATAGTATAGTAAGTTGAAAAAAGTCATTAAAAAGTCATAGTATAGTATGTCGAAAAAAGTCATAGTATAGTAAGTTGAAAAAAAAGTCATAGCATAGTATGTTGAAAAAAAGTCATAAAAAAGTAATATTATGTTGAAAAAAGTCATAGTATAGTATGTCTGAAAAAAAGTCATAGAATAGTAAATTCGGAAAAAAGTCATAAAAGTCACAGTATAGAATGTCTAAAAAAGTCATAAAAATGCATAGTATAGCATATCGTAAAAAGTCTTGAACTGTCATAGTATAGTATGTCATCAAAAGTCATAGCATAGTGTCGAAAAATGAATTGAACCTGCAACCTAAAATCTTTTTTTAGTTTATTTCTAGCAGCTTATCTCACTAAGCTATTTGTGAAGCTGACAATGCAATAGTTTTGAGTTGTCTTTATCGTTCATGCAACTGAAGACAAAAAAGTTTCACAAAGTCATAGTATAGTGTGTCGACCAAAGTTATAAAAAAGTCATAGTGTAGTATGTCATAAAAAGTCATATAAAAGTCATAGAACAGTATGTCACAAAAATATGATTAAAAAAGTCATAGTATTGTATGTCGAAAAAAAGTCATAAAAAGTCATAGTACAGTATGTTGAAAAAAAGTCATAGTATTGTATGTCGAAAAAAAGTAATAATATAGTCATAGTATATTATGTCATAAAAATAAACGTCATAGTATTGTATGTCGTAAAAAAGTCATAGTATAGAATGTTGAAAAAAGCCATAGTATAGTATGTCGAAAAAAAGTCATTGTATTGCGTATCGGAAAAAGTTATAGTATAGTATGTCATAAAAAAGTCATAAAAAGCCATAGTTTAGTATGCCATGAAAAAGTCATATTATAGAATGTAATAGAAAAGTCATAAAAACTTCATAGTATAGTATGTCACAAAAAAATTATAAAAAAGTCATAGTATTGTATTGTAAGTATAGTAAGTATAGTATGTCGAAAAAAAGTCTTAAAAAGTCATAGTATAGTATGTTGAAAAAAGCATACAGACAAAGCCAAGTATGTCGAAAAAAAATAAAAGTCATAGTATTGAATGTATAAAAAAAGTCAGAATAGTCATTGTTACGACCTGATGTCTAGGGGTAAATTGGACGGAACATAATGTGTGCCCCCCCCCCCCACTCTTCCCACTCCCAAACATGGCCAGGACAAAGAATTGCAAAGTAACAGTCTATTTATTTCGGAGATGAGGCCCCAACACAACAAACAAAACAATTCTAAAGACAAACTAAACTTACCTAAGCCAAAACAAAATGTAAATAAAAGACAAAGCTCTAACCTAAGCTTCTAATAGCAAAACAGGAGAAAAAGGGAACAAACAAAAAGGACTTCTCACTCCTATCAGACTGCTACTAGCAATATAAGACAAAGAAAGATGTATTCACAGATAAAACAAAATGGTTGAAGGATAACAAATCCAAGAACTCAAAACAACCATTTTGTTTGGAGGCTGTTACCACTACTCACAACAACTTGAAACACAAGACACAGGTTTACACAGGCACATGTTTGGAATGGCAGAGTAAGGAGAAGGGGGCAGAGTTCCTGTCCAATGAGGCTTAAAATGGCTGCTGTCCTCTAGGCGACCAATCAGGAGACAGCAATCAGCTCTGCTGGACCAATCCGGTGTTCACACCTGTTCTTCATTACCTGTGTACACTCAGGAGAACAACTGATAGAGCAGAGCAAAACAAACCACAAAACATGACCCCAGGGTCATAACACCTCCCCACTCAAGATCAAACATTTTCAATAAAAAGTTTGACTCAAGATCTAGACAGAGCATCAGCCATAACGTTTTCCAAACTCTTTTTGTAACGAATCTCAATATTAAAATCTTGCAGTAACAAGGACCACCGCATGAGACGCTGGTTGCTATTTTGCATCCGAGACAGGAACACAAGCGGATTGTGGTCAGAGAAAACAAGGGTTGGCACAGGACTAGACCCGAGGTACACTTCAAAGTGTTGTATTGCTAACAGCAATGCTAAGGCCTCCTTCTCAATGGTGCTGTAATGTAGTTGGTGTTTCTTGAACTTTTTTGAAAAATAACAAATGGGGTGATCAATGCCTCGCTCATCCTCCTGTAGGAGCACTGCGCCCGCACCAAGAGCGCTGGCATCTACCTCCAGCTTAAATGGTTGAGTGAAGTTTGGGGCTGCGAGCACAGGCGCACTGCAGAGGAGAACTTTGGCAGCTCCAAAAGCCAACTGACAGTCCTCGTACCACTGGAAAGGAGTTTTGGGACTCACCAAACTAGTCAAAGGAGCTACCACATCTGCAGTGTTGAAGTTTTTGCAGAACGCACGGTAATACCCAGCCATCCCCAAAAAACGGCGGAGCTCACGACGCGTTTGAGGAGCTGGGAAATCCAATATTGCCTGCACTTTGGCAGTAACTGGGCACACACAACCTTGCCCTACTTGTTTACCTAGGTAGGTCACAACAGCCTTCCCAAACTCACATTTGGCCAGATTGAGAGTAAGGGAAGCAGCGCACAGACATCCAAAGATTTGACGGAGTGTTCTCATGTGGTCAGACCAGGTTGATGAATAGGCCACTATGTCATCCAAATAAACCTCACAATTTTCCACACCACATAGGACCGTATTCATCAACCGTTGGAAAGTAGCAGGGGCATTTCTCAGACCGAAGGGCATGACTGTTTTATGGGTTGATGACCGCCCACATCAACATCATGACTTAACACTTTGGCCTGCATAGGAATGTCACAAAAAAGGGTTGGATATGCCTCAATGAGCTCAGTAACATCAGACTTAGCAGAATTGGACAGATGCACCAAATACGCATCCAAGTCCGTCAAAATTTCAGGGTTTCTAAGGCGCACACAGGAAACAGAACAATGCCGATCATCCAGCCCGTCATCACTGGGACTGTATGAGGGCAGAACAACTGATACTGAAGCCACAGGAGAAACCACAGGGGGCGATTCAACAAAATGCTCACGGTCAACATAGGTTTTGAGCATGTTGACATGACACACACATGTTTTCTTTCTACGATCGGGGGTCTGGATTACATAATCTGTGTCACTAAGTCTACGATCGACCACGTAAGGACCAGAAAACTTTGCTTGCAGACTAGAACCAACAAGGGGTAACAGAACTAACACGCGCTCACCTGACTGAAAGGTATGCGCTACAGACTTCTTGTCATAACTAATCTTCATTTTTGTCTGGGCACTCGAGAGAGAGTCTCGGGCAACATTGCACGCATGATGTAGCCTCTCTCGGAATGAACTAACATAGTCCAGAACATTTTCATCTGGACTAGCTTTGCCTGAGAGCCACTTCTCTCTCAGGAGGCGTAATGGGCCAAGCACAGTGTGACCGAAAATTAGATCGGCCGGACTAAACCCTAAGGATTCTTGTGACGTTTCCCGCACAGCAAACAACAACAGCGGCAACCCCTCATCCCACTCACGAGTTGACG
Organism: Zingel zingel; assembly: GCA_023566125.1. Classification (NCBI taxonomy): domain Eukaryota; kingdom Metazoa; phylum Chordata; class Actinopteri; order Perciformes; family Percidae; genus Zingel; species Zingel zingel. Next base: position 8,893,154 of record CM042321.1, on the reverse strand, counting down.
AGTTGACGAGTTGACCTCTCTAATGCGCCCTGACTTTCTGGATGGTACGCACTAGAGACATGGTGTGCCACATTCAACTCTGCCATGACCTGGGCGAAGATTTTAGACATAAAGTTTGTTCCCTGGTCACTTTGGATACGTTTAGGAAGACCAAAAGTAGAAAAAAAGGAAGGAGACCGTACACTTCAGAGAGACTTTAAAATCAGATGCATTCAAAGGACACAAGGCCCATTAGTAGGTTCCCATGTGTTTCTCATTGTGTGATATATCTACACTTTTATTTGTGGCTGTATTTTGTTGGTGAAGAAACTCACAGATGAAATCTCCTGAAGCTCTGCTTGATTTACGTTGTGTAATACTGTTTCAGGGACATTTTATAGTATATATTTTAACCACATGACCACATGAGAACACTCCGTCAAATCTTTGGATGTCTGTGCGCTGCTTCCCTTACTCTCAATCTGGCCAAATGTGAGTTTGGGAAGGCTGTTGTGACCTACCTAGGTAAACAAGTAGGGCAAGGTTGTGTGTGCCCAGTTACTGCCAAAGTGCAGGCAATATTGGATTTCCCAGCTCCTCAAACGCGTCGTGAGCTCCGCCGTTTTTTGGGATGGTTTTTTGGAGTATATTATGTCATAAAATAAAAGTCATAGTATTGTATATCGTAAAAAATCATAGTATAATATGTTGAAAAAAGTCATTAAAAAGTCATAGTATAGAATGTTGAAAAAAGTCATAGTATAAGTATGTCATAAAAAAGTCATAAAAAGCCATAGTCTAGTATGCCATGAAAAAGTAACAATATAGAATGTCATAAAAATTCATAACAACGTCATAGTATAGTATGTCATAAAAAGGTTATAGTACAGTATGTCGAAAGAAGTCATAGCATTTATGTCGTAATAAAGTCAAAAAGGTAATTGCCATGAAAAAGTCATATTATAATGTGTTATAGAAAAATCATTAAAAAGTCATAGTATAGTATGTCATAAAACGTCATAAAAAAGTCATAGTATATTATGTCATAAAAAGTAATAAAAGTCATGCTATTGTATGTTATAGTTGGTGGTAGAGTATATAGTATATGTTAAAGTCATAATATAGCATGTTGAAAAAAGACAGTATAGTAAATTGAAAAAGGTCATAAAAAAGTCATAGTATAGTATGTCAAAAAAAATTCATGGTATTGTATGGCGACAAAAATTCATGGTATTTATGTCGAAAAATATAGTACGCCATGAAAAAGTAATAGTATAGCATGTCATAGAAATTAAAAAAAAAACATACTATAGTATGTCATAAAAATCATAGCATCGTATGTCATAAAAATAATAGTATAGTATGTCATAAAGTCATATTACAGTGTGTCATAAGTCATAAAAAATGCATAGTAGTTGTCATAAGTCATAGAAAAGTCATGAATTATGTCATAGTCAAAAGTTATAGTATAGTATGTAATGAAAAGTCATAAAAAAATCATAGTATAGTATATCATAACAAGTCAAAAAAGTCATAGTATAGTATGTCATAAAATGTCATAAAAGTCATAGTATAGTATGTCGGAAAAAAGTGATATTGTATGTTGTAAAAAGTCATAATATAGTATGTCATAGAAAGTCAAAAAAGTAATAATACAGTATGTCATAAAAAGTAGTAGTAGTATATGTTTTAAGTCATAAAAAGGCATAGTATATGCCATGTCATAAAAAAGTCATGAATTATGTCATAGCCAAAAACTTATAGTATGAAATGAAGTCATGAAAAAGTCATAGTATAGTATGTCGTAAAAAAGTCCTAGTATTGTATGTTGTAAAAAGTCCTAGTATTGTATGTCATAAGTCATAAAAATGTCATAGTATAGTATGTCTTCAAAATGTAATAAAAATCATAGTAAAGTATGTCATAAAAATCATAGTATAGTATGTCATAGAATGTCAAAAAAGTCATAGTATAGTATGTCATTAAAAGTAATAGTACAGTATTTCATAGTCATAATATAGTATGTCATAAATCATAAAAAAAGGCATAGAATGTCATAAAAAGTCACAGTATGTCATACAAAAGTCATAGTATAGTATGTCACGACAAAGTAATAAAAATGTCATAGTACATCATGTCATAAAAAAGTAATAAAATGTCATAAGTCATAAAAGATGTAAATGGTGCATGCCATAAGTCATAGAAATGTCATAGTATGTCATAAAAATGAAATTAGACAAACATGATTTTTTTTTACAACACTAACACAACTTTATTAAATTATCTTTATTTAAAATATTCCAAAAAAGGAACAAAAATACATTTTAAGTCATCCCAGTACTTTTGATCATATCCTACGCACCTGCCCAACAAAAACGGTGTGCAAAAAAGCTTTCTTACATTGTACTAAGTCATCCCAGTAAAAATGAAACCCTACTTCTTTCATCTGTCATTTACACAGAAATGTAGATCTCATAATTGACCAATAATGATGCCTTGATTGTAGTTACAGACGGACTGTATTGATACAGTGGCTGTCACAAGAGTACTACTCTACAATATCTTCATATTGCTGCAGAATACATTTATTCAATCTTCATTTGCAGTTATCGTTTTCTACAGGCATGCAATGCAGTATACTAAAGAAGGCTGAAATGAAGAAAAATAATAAAACGCTGAGGAATTAGAACCAAGGTAATATGATCAAAGTGTTGTTCTCATTGTTTGTTGCATCATTCAACAACAAAGAAACACAGATGACTGATTAAAAACACTAGGTTAAAACTATTCGGACATTTGAGAAGATCTGAGGTAAATCAACATCATCAGTACAAATCAGGTAAAAATAGTAAACATTCACATAGTCCAATGTTCTAGGGTACACAACATAATGCAATGAAATTAACCTTTCAATATGCAGAATAGAAAATCTCATCAACAGCATAACTGTCTATCAGCTGCACATTATTTCTCCACTGTTGGTGTTGGAGCCTCCTCTGTTGGGTCCAAGTGTTTCTCCAGACAGCTCTATGTTCTGGAGCAGGTGTGCATACTGTGCGGATCCGGTCTGAGGGTCAGTGCTTTTTCGAGCGGCTCTCCACGCCTCCCTCTGTAACGACTGAGACTCTTCAGGTAACTCAGATACCAGCGTCCTTCTTTTCTTATCCACAAAAGAGATGGGTTGTGAATACCCAGTGTCGGAGTGTGGGGGGAAGGGGCTGGGGCGTAAGGGGAAGGGGCCAGAGCGTGATGGGAAGGGGCCGGAGCGTGAGGGGAAGGGGCCGGAGCGTGAGGGGTTTGCCTGTTGGCGGGCTATTTTTCGGGCGTAGTACCGTCTGGAAGCTGCTCTCCAGGCTGCCCTCTTCAGTCTCTGAGCCTCATCTGGCAGCTCTGACATCGGCACGCCTTTCTTCTTGTTCCTGAGGAGGTCAAGAGGCAAGAAAGGATCACACAAATGATTAGGTATGGAGTTTTATGGAGGGCTTTGTTTTGATGCAAGTATGGGCAAATACCATAGTTTCTTATTCAATTAAATCTACTGAAAAATTTACAAATAAACAGATTCATATGTTTCACAAGGTGAGTAACGTCTGCAATTATAGTAGACATCAAAGGAAAAAAAATCTGATTAGTATTTTAAAATAGATACTTTTGAACTACTGCAACAGTTTCCAACTGACCCATGCTGCTGCTCGTAAGTATAGCATTTTGGCTGAGTACTGCATGAACACATCCCATATAAGACACCTGTGCACTGTTGGACATTATCAGTTGATTATTTTCAGTGCACCCTGGGAGCATTTGGTCCCTATTTTTTTTTCTTACTATTATCCGTCCTATTATTTGACAATCTCTCGAAAACAATCATGCTTTCAATCACAGGTGAATATAAGTTATGTATGGGATACGGTGGCCCTGAAAGCTCAATGCACTGCATCTGAAAAAAACGGATGCAAATGGACGAAACACAAGCAAATTATGAAACGTCCCCAATTTGACAACACGTGCAGCATTTAGTCAAAGCGTTGCAAATACAGAAAATACAACCAAATACAGAAACGCGGCAAGTAGCAGAGATGACAACGGCATGCATGTGTTGTCAAATTGGTAAGGATTTTTTTTCTTAATTTGCTTGTGTTTTGTCTATTTGCATTTGTTTTGTTTTTTAAGTTGCAGTGCATTGAGCTCTCAGTGCCACCGTACTTCTGACAGCATTGCAGTCTGGTTTATTAAGGCAATGTCTTCAATAAAGCTAAAACGATTAGCAGATTAACTAATTAGTTGATAAACAGGAAAATAATCGACAACTGTAATAATGGAGTCATCATTTAAGTTATTTATCAAGCAAAATGCATAAAAAAAATCTTGGTTCTGGCTCATATGTGAGGATTTTCTTTGATTTAAAAATTGAATATCTTTGGGTTCTGGACTGTTTGTCGGACAAAACAAGCAATTCCTCACTCTCCTTTTGTTACATGTCTACATCTATACTGTCCTACTGTATCTAATAATGCCCAATAAATAAATACATTTAAAGAAGAAAATGATAAAAGGAATTTGAAGAAGTCACATTGGTGTGTGAGAAATTGTGATGAGAACTTAATTGACTAAATGATTAATGAAACCGATAAATCAGTAATGTAAATAATCCTTATTTGCCACCCTCAATTGAATGCAGGGATTTGGGGTGGATTTTCTCTTAAAGAGAAATCCTGATGAGGTAACTGTAGGCATCATGCAACAATTTGGCTCATTTCTATTTATGACATAGCTCACCTCGGCTGTTCTTCATGAGGGTCGTGTTGTTCGTCTGGATCTGCATGAGGTTTCTCTTTAAACTTCCTTCTCCCTCTGTTCTCCAGTTTTTCTAAATGGATCAGAAGAGATGAACATGTCCTTAGTCATACCACCTCACTGCCATGTTAAGTTATTTTTACAAGGACAGCATTTAGCCAATGCCTCTCTTTTTAAGGTTTTTTATGACCTTAGAAAATGTTTAATACCGGTGCCTAAATGACACAAGCTAGCCTATTTGGCCTAAATCTAAAACATAACATTTTTACTTTGTTAAATATAAACATGCTTTTTTTATCTTTTCAACAAAATAAGCCAAAGTTCTCAAATGCAACAGTGATCAGTTTTGATACAGCACAAAGCAGCCATACAAGGGCTTTCCATATTTAATAATTTAATTGTTTAAAATGAGCAAAACTATGATCAGTAAAGTATAAAGTAATCAATAAAGTATAAAGTAAAGTATTTTAGTCCCTGTAATGTTATGAATATCCATGTGAAATAGGAATTAAAAGGTAGATATATTACTTTTTACACTGGGGCTCTCTTTTTCCTGACACGGACTGCATGTACTCTCCGGATGCTCCCCGAATCTCTCTTCACTCATTTCCCACTTGATTAAAACTGTGTCGATGTCACACGGCTCCTCTTTGATGACAAGGCTGCTGGGAGATGTAGACTGATTCCTGGCTGCCTCTGATACACCTGAGGACACTGAGGAGTGGGAGGTGCACATTTCCAGCGCCATTCTGCTGGGGGATGATGGGAGAGCTGACTCGTGGCTTTGGGAGGACAAATGTGAGGGGGGTCTGAAAAGGCCAACTGTGGAGAAAAAGAGACAAACATAATTCATAATTCTCAGGGATGGAAGTAAAAGATTACATTTACAACGGTTAACAAAGTTATTTTTGTAGGTGTTGAGTGTATAACACACAGATAAAAGATAAGACTAAAAGTAATGCAGTAAACTTTACTCAATGTACATTTTAAATTAGTTATTTTCAAGTAGTAAATGTAGAGTGGAAACGACAAGTTGATAAATCAGTCGTTGAACAGAAAACGTATTTGATAAACGAATAAACAAGACATTTTTTTAGTGCCATAACCATGCTTTATGGCCATGATTTATTTTAAGGTAAATAAGGTCCAAGGAAAAGAAAAAGTATTTAAAAGGAAACTGCAAGATAAATTACAAATTGCACATATACACATAATGATGTTCGAATATCTTTATTACACACAGCTTATTGCATGCTCAATCACATTTGAATTATTTACTGTATATTGTAATGTTTAACGGTTCCTATGTTTGGATCATTCTGAATCTTGTGTAAGGATGCCTCTGAGAAAAGTTGTCTGATCTCGTGGGAACATCAACAAATATTGCTAAAGCCAAGAGGTCAAACACCTTGGACTGTCTGGTAGAGCAAGCAGAGGGGACTTTTAATTATCATCAGAGAAGCCAAGACTGATAGGAAGCAGCCTTGGCAGAAGGGAGCACAACAGAAGGGGACATTAGGTGCATCTCATAAACCTTATTTGATAGCTCCTCGACTCTTCGGCTGAACCGGAAGTTGTTTTGTCCCTCCTCGGTGAAGGCCATCTCAAATAACCTTTTTTTTTCCTGCCCTGAGGACCGAGGAGCGAGCATCGAGGAGGGATCACAGAGGAGCCATGAGCGAGGATACACGAGAGCAGCCTTCCCGGAAGCCGTGCAGAGGAAGGAGTTGCTAACTCTGTCCATACAGCTGACAAATTCATGTGACACTTCAGAGGAAAGGACGTCTCAACCCTCGAAAAGCACATTTTCTCAGTTCCTCTCTCCTCCCATGATTTCCTCGCTTCTCTCCAGTACCTCCTCGGTGGGAGGGACTAAGACACAAGGAAGAAATGCAAGTGGAGGAGTCAAGGAGGCAATTTAAGGATTATGAGATGCACCTAGGATAGGACTGTTCCAAGGTATACAAAAGAGACAGCTTCTGATAGGGTGCACATTTTGAACTTACATTTGTCTTGTGTTCTAGAATTGTACACAAGACATTGAGAATTAATAGTGTGACATTTCTGTAAAATAATTGTATGTCTCGTTCCTCTTTGTCAATATATATATATATATATATATATATATATATATATATATATATATATATATATATATATTTAAATTATGAAGTTACAGTAGCGAGGATGTATTCTTGCTCTAATTTCTTAGTACTCATGTTTACTTACTAGAGATGCTCATTTCACACTGCTGCTGCTCCGCTGTCATCTCAGTGTCAACGCAGCATGGTTCAAACCCGCTCTGCTCTCCCGTCTGTGGCTCACCGGAGGGCTGGGATCCAACGAGGCTGTTCTCTTTTCCAAACAGCCCGCAGGTGCAGCCCTGTAGGCGCAGCACCTGCAGCTCGTGCTCGATCTCTGTCAGCCTGTCCTCCAGCCGCTGGATCTCTTTGTCCCTGTCAGCCACCATCCGCTGGTACTCATGAGTCCTGGAACTGTTGACACCGTAAAGCACGTTTATTATCGAGTCTATCGACAGTCGGATGGCGTTTTCCACCACAAGAGCTTCCTCGTCGCGCAAGTGTGGGTGCAACGTTTTGTTTTTGACCAAATTCATCTTCAAACTCAAACCAGGTTTGACGGTAGCAGGCGTTAGCTACAAGGATGCTAGGCTACCAGAAGCCGCGGCTCACTGAGACACCAACTGCTCGTACACGGTCCTTAAAAACAATATAGTCATATTTAACCGGAGGAATCCAAGGCTGTAATGTAAAACAAGCGCAAACAAAACCGAGTTAGACAAACTCGTCTTTAACTAACGTTGAATCTGCAACACCAGATGCAGGTTTGCTTCCTGTCTTCTTCGTCCACTTCTTCGGAGAAAGCGCTTGTCAGTGGATGTTAGTCTGGCGGCCACAGCGCCACCTGATGTTTGACCTCAGTGACATTACGGGTCCTAAAAATGAAGTGAATAAGTATTGGTATTTGGGCTGCAAATAAATATTCTCTTTTTAAAACGATTGACTCATCTGACTGACTGTTTTGATTGATGATGCGTTTTTATTGGTATCACTAATTCAACAGTAACTCCAACTGATTTTCTGCAATACATTTCCTGCAATAATGCATGCCGAATACAATGAATCCAATTAATACAATAAACATATTCTCTGGAGTAAAAATAAATAGGATTAACAACATTATAAACTGATATCAAAATAAGATTTAAAAAAACAAATGTGGTGCAATAAATAATGGACTCTAGCGAGCAACAATTTGAATAACTCACTTAACTGGATGGGAAAGAATAACATGCTGAAAATCAAGAACCTTGCCATCAAAACAAATGATCCTCAGTGAGTATGCTGTAAGATTCAAATCCTTTATTAGTCCCACAATGGGGTAATTCACACTGTTGCAGCAGCAAGGGATAATAGGAAAAGTAGAAGACAGAATAACACACAATGATAAATATAATTAAAGAGAATAAATATTAGTAAAATGTATTTACAGTATTGCACAGTCACATTTCTTGCACGTTTTTATCAGTCCTGGTGTGTGTGTGTGTTTTGGCAATGTGGTCTACTGGGAGCAGTGCTGATTGTAGTGTCTGACAGCAGCAGGCAGGAAATACCTGCGGTATCTCTCCAGACGCAGCGGGGGTGCAGCAGCCTGTCATGGAAGGAGCTGCATGGGGTGGGAGGAGTCGTCCATCATGGAGGAGTAACTTGTAAGTGATGATTTGGTAAGAACAACAAACTGATGGCTATTTCAGACCAAAATACCAAGGGAGCGATGACGACAAACTCAGTGTAGGAGGACATTTATCACTGGTGAGTTAATGAGGTTACCCTGCATTTACCCTCCACTCCTGCAGATGCAGTCATGCAGAATTTGTTCTGTAAGGATGCCGTGGATGATCATCTTTCAAATAAGCACATTTATTTTGACCCTTGCTCATGGACACAATGGGTCGCTGCAGAAAAAAATCCCTTCAAAGAATGTCCGCATGACTGATTTCAGTCATATCATCTCATGTTTAACAGTCATGTTATCTGTATTTGTGTGCAGCACACTAACAAACACCTCCACAGCCATATATAGATGCATGCATACACACAAAACTACACTTCTCTTCTTTTGTCAATGAAGTGCCTTGGAGCTAAGGTAGGATCTGACATAAACATAACACAAAAATGTACAGTTCTTTCATAACATATAATCAATAATAATAGTTGCACTATTATTATTGAATTGGTGTGATCCTTATGGCCTGGTGAGCTCTACATTAAACATATCTTTGAGACCCTTACAATTTATTCTCCAGCTTTGGTTCAGTGGAGAGCTTATGCTCCACTAACTGCTACATGGATTGCCATGACATTTGGTACAAACAAATTCATGTTCTCCACAGGATGAATTGTAATAATTTTGGTGATCCCTAACCTATTAATCTAGCGCCACCATGAGGTCAAAACTGTCAAAAAGAGTTTGTAGAAAAACATGTTGATATTCCTCCATGCAGGTAATCACTTTGGTGTAGATTAAAGGTGTTGAAATTAATCAAATAATCAATGCATCGAATCGTGGACATGGACGATGCTGCATCGATAATCGGCCGGGCCATAATCGATTATAATAATCAACCTTTCTGTTTTCTGTTATGTTTTGCAGGAAGTGCCATGTGCTCAGTGCTGTAGTTTTATGCATCTAATTTTATTTAGTATTAGAGCACTGCAGAATGTTTTGTTTTTGAAGCTTGAAAAGCTATGAATTAAATATCCCATATGGCTTTAATAGAAAAATTTATTTGACGCATCGTGATGCATCATGATGCATCGAGATATTGAATCGAATCGCTGACATGATAATCGTAATCGAATCGAATCGGGAGATCAGTGAAGATTCACACCTCTAGTGTAGATACAGAAATTAATCCATTTTCATCGGTACTCAAAAATTCCAAATGATACCTAATCCTTATTAACACCTGATCTTATAGACTTGAAGTGACCACAAAAATATGAACTGCTGTGCAATATCGTACAATATTAATACAACACTAATTTCACTAATACATTTTGCCTTTGGAGGTAGTTTGTGGTGTTGTATTAGAACAAATTATATTGAAACGTGTCTTATATTGTGTCCACCTTTTACATAACATTATATACATTACTGAAACATGATGATTATAATACTTTCATAAAAACTTCTTAACCCATTTAAATACCCACTGGATTATCGGAAAAATTATCGGTCACAAACATCCTTTATATTGTGCAGTCGAAAACCATGACTAACTATAGCCTCAAAATTGACAACTGAGTTTAGTCAACTACGATTCAAAATTTTACCTTTCTTAATTACTAACAACTGAATGCTGATGGCCACAATACCTGCAACATGATGCTTCATCTCTGTGAAACTGGACTAAAATGTCACACATTATGACCACACATGTTTTACATTACAGGTATTGATACTGAAATCACTGCCTAAAAAGCAGAAACTTCTAAAACAGTCATCTGTATCTCCTTCGAAAATCACACAGGAAACGGCAACTTATTGAACCTGGTAGGAAGTTATTACCTCACGTCCTGAAGACCTGAAGGCGTAGTTTTGGAGCTTTTCTTTATGCCATGCACAGAAGCAGTTCAATGCTTCACAGTCATAATAAGAGGAAATACTACTATACTTTCTACACACAACAATGGCTTGTTTGGATTTAATGTAAAGTGTACAATACATTACACAGACTGTTCCTTTGCTTTAGACCATTATTATTATTCCATACAGCAGAATCCAAAATAATCATCATACCTGGGTTAAATATTACCTCCGTAAGGAGGATATATTTTTCCAATTAAACCCAATACATTTTGGATCAGTTTGGATTAACATCATGAGATAGGGCATGCCTTGGCAGAGGTCTGCGCTCTCCAAGTACCCTTCTAGTTTTTATTGTTGCATGCAGTCTTTGGTTGTTAATAAGAACACCAAACAGAGAAAGGATGGACGACTTCTACATGAATCAGTTGCAGGCAGCACACACTTTATTTTCCACTGTTTTCACATGTGATAACACTTTTGCATCAGTAATTTAATAGATGCTAGTAATAACCATATAGCACACAATAGGTGTATGCTCATTAAATGATAAAATTGGCTATATTATATTTATATATATCCAAATATATATATTTTTTCTTCTTGTTAGTGTCAACAAATACCATGAAAATATCATAACCAACATTAAATTGATCCAATATTAACTATTATCTGTGCAGCCAAAGCCAGATAGCTTATTTCTCTGTGCCATAGAGCTCCATTGTTGTCCAAAAACTAATAAAAACACATGAATGAGCCACAACGTCGAACTGGGTGTCATGTTCCTACATGATAAACATGGGCACTGTAGTTATTGTCTAATAACTTCTCTGGTTAAAACAATTCCACACACCATCCTGCTGCTGTAAATACTCTCTAGAGCACCAAAGGTTTATTTATCCTCTGCTGAAAATAGTTCCTAATAAAGACACTATTAACTCCTATTTGAGTAACGTTTGCTAAAAACTTTAGTGCCCAGCTGTTTCAGGAAACTATTTAAGCTTTTTTTCAAATGAAACTATAGATTATATAACTTCTCTTTTTTGTTTAAGTTTATAAATATATCTGCTGCTGGCAGAGAGCCAAAGACAGGGTAATGAACTAACCAACAGTAATAATGTGTGTAATAATGTTGGTTGGATTTGTTGACAATAGGATAATATAGAGTTGTACCAACATTTTCAAGTTTCTGTTAGTATAAAACAGTATATTGTACCAACTGCAAAAACAGTATATTATATTAAAGCTGAGCATACACTGTAGTGCTGTGCTGTATACTGTGTACAATAAGAATAAAGTATGGAATCGGGACACAGCAATAGAAAATAGAATTAAATCTTTTGTCTTTCCAACCTCTTTCATATTTTGTTTGTGTTTCTTCTAAACACTTTGTGAATTCCACTGTCATCACTGTTTTTTTATTGTCAACCAATTATGCAGTGGGTGTTAATCCCTTCATCTAAATCTGCAGAGTTGTGGACTGAAAAGTCTTCATAAATACTTGCAGCAAATACTTGCAACAATACTGATTTCACAGAGGGAAAGCCCAGAGCTGTCATGGATGCAAAGGTCTTAGTATGTTTGAAATGAAGTAGGTTGTACAATGTGTCATCTGACAATGTAAAATGTGTTTATACCTGTACACCTGGTGTGTGAAGAAGGAAAAAAAGAGCGCTTGAGTGAGAAGTTCAAACCCTCCCGTGATGTAGAATTGTATCGGGGATGTCAGATGCTCCGTTATCCGATAAGATCTGACTTTGTTTGAAGCATAATGAGATCACCTTTTCCCCAGGTTATTCGTTGGTATAAATTACCACGATGTGACTGAAACCTGTAGCTGTGTGGGAGCGAGGTTGTACCCCCTGTTATTTTTTGACTTGTCGTGCTTATTCATTTCAGAATCAATTGAGGTACAGAATTTAGGTACAAAAATCTGAAAACTGATAGCTGTTTTCAGCCTCATCTGTGTTTTGTGGATTTGACTTTGCAGACACACCAGACATGTAGAAGTTATTCATAACTGTTGTTATGATGGAATCAGTGGCTGAGCTTACCTTTTTTTTCTTTGTGCAGACATTCAGCCTCATGATGACCCTTCCTGTTGTTTCAACAAACTCCCTTTACACACTTCCCATTTAATGACTGCCTCCAAGTCTTTAATCAGGGAGGTGATGCATCCTAAGGGTTGGCCTCCAGCTGCTCCTCCACTTTCCCATGACATGTTGGTGTGGAAAGGCCTCTGCTGTGTCATGGCACTTGGGGGAAATGTGTGTGGGTGTTGCTGCACCTGCACCTGATGAACAGATAAATTAACAGAAAAATGAGTGGGTGGACTTCCTGAGCACACCCACATGTTGTTCTTCAGGGGAGATGTTGTGTCGCCTGCAGTTGCGGAAGAAGTACTCAGATATTTTACTTGAGTACAAGTAGCAATTACAACAGTGTACATGTACTCTGTTAGAAGTAATGAGCGACACAAAATCATTCTGGAGAAATTGTCTGCAGTCAGTTTAGTGTCTGTAGTTGTCAGAAATGTAAACAGGGGATAATAAGCAGAGCCATCATATTAGGCTAATAATAATAATAATAATAATAATAATAATAATAATAATAATAATAATAGATTAGAAAAATGTACAATAAATAAAAAAGTAAAACAATAATACAATTAATTTAAAAACAAAAATGACCTCAACTGGCAACAGAAGAGATCACATCAGGCAAATGATATAATATTATTATGATTATTATTATTATTATTATTATTATTATGATTATTATTATTATTATTAAATAATATTAATAATAATAATAATAATAATAAGGGACTGTTCGGTATTTATGGAATGGACCACCGGAGGAAAATAGGGGAGGGTCATGTCTTTTTATTCTGTGCTGAGGGGAGGGTCATCCAACATTTTTCAGTCCAGAGGGGGGGGGGGGGGGGGGGGGGTCACCCAACTTTTGTATTCATGAAAACAGCAACATTTCAAAGTGGCTTGTTTGGTGCATATTTTTCCATGTAGCTCTGCGTCTAGTATAATTCACCTTTCTTCGCTACCAGATGGGTCTGACCGCATATGCGGAGTTTGCTGGGGAAGCTGCCCCCTGGTGGCTGAAACGGGTCATTTCATTGTTTAAAAAATTAGTGGAATAATTCAATATGAATAACGTCTGGCATGGTCAATCATAACACAAAACAACTAAATGGTGGTAGGTAATACATCCGATTTCATATACTTCTTTAGTTAAAAAAAAAGTATTTCCTGGCTGACGATGGGAGCAGCAGGACGCAAAAAACGAAAGTTACTGTTGCACTAGTCTGGACATCTTACCGGGCAAGGGTTGCAATAAAGGTTTCCTAAATGCCACATTTGATGTCAGCTTACTAATTGATTGCTGGTTTTGTGTAGATTTTGTAAGTTTATTCCACTTTGTTTAAGAGCAACCAGTTTGTGTGTTGTTAGGCTACCCAGAGTGCCTTGCTGACTGGTCTCAATGATTTATTGTTTTATTTCATGTGAATACTAGTTTACTAGAGGAGTAACTAAGTATTTGAAGTAATGCCGTAATGCAGGAAGTCTGCATTTAGTTTCCATGCTTAATGTGAAATGTTAGTGAGTAAATCTACTGAAATGGCCCCACACCATAACAGAGGAGTGTGATGTGTCAGATGAGAATGCAGAGGTTTAGGCATGTATGTCATGCTTGTAAAAAACAATGGGAATCTGTATGTTATTGCCAAATGCATATAAGTGCAGAAAGCATAAGTACCAGGGGGAAGGTCGTTCTATTCTTCCAAATTGTTTAGGAGTGTCTAGAATTTTTTACTGATGAGGGGAGGGTCTGTTGTGGAAGTTTCCTTTGCAGCAGGGGGAGAGGTGTAGATTTCAAAGTTTAGTAAAATGAAACAAATAAGATAGAACTGAGACTAAAACCAAGTTGGGTTTTTGTATTTTATTAAGATATATTTTGCAAAATAGGAGGAAAACAGATTTACAAGAAGCACGTAGCTCAGTGTGTAAAGGATTCGTCAAATGAGTAGAAGGAAAGACTGAGCTTAAATGCACATAGGGAAAAAGGGGAGTGACATTTGAGCACATTCTTACAAACAATAAAGATATTACCCTACTAGACCTTTCTTTCTGAGAGACAGATAAGATATAGGTCCAGTACTGACATTTATCAAAGAAAACACAGGCATGCGTCATAAATTCACTTAATCTAATCCTCTGTTCCTTCCTGCCCCAGCTGGGGTCACGTTCCCCGTACATCTAAACAGACAAGATGGGGAACGGAAAGGGAGAGGAGGATATTAAACTTTGTGGCCTTGTGGGTTATCAGTTCACACAAAGCACATACACCTTCTTCTGAGACTCTCAGTCTCTGAAGTCTAAACAACCCCCAATCCACATGCAGGAATGCCCATGAGCTGTTGTTTATATTGGTGTATGAGAATGCAGTGTGCTGAATGAAAAAACACAAGGCACAAACAATAAAGGCTTAAATGTGATTTTGCCATTACAGGTCATGTCTTTTTTGGCTAAAGCTCCCGAAACTCATTCGGTGGCCCCTTAAATAAATAAGGAACAGTCCCTAATAATAATAAAATATGATAACAAAAAAAGTTAAAAAATAATGATTTTAAGAAAAAAATTACTTCAACTGCCAGTTAATTAGCAGTGGTAAAATAATAGTACTCAGATCCTTTACTTAAGTGAAAGTAGTAATACCACAATGTCTTGAATAATGTATTGTAGTGTAGTTTTATAAGTGTGTATTAACTACACACGTAACTACCCCTGTCAATTAAATCTAATGACTAAAAAGTAAAATATTTCTCTCTGAATTGTAATGGGGTAGAAATATAAAGAAGTATTGCTACTACTACTGCTGCATTAGTTTCAGCCAAGGTTATAATCGTTAACGCAAACAAACAAAATAACAAAAACTAGATGGGAAAAAACTGGCCTTGTGAGACCGTCCTGATCTTGCGAGCTCCAGTTTTCCAGATCGCAGATCAGTCTGGCATCTTGAGATAGAGACAATTTGGAGCCGTTCGCCAAACGACCGACCAATCAGCGTTGGTTTTGAGGCGGGTTTAGGTGTGATGCAACGAGAAGCGACTGTTCTGTCTAACCAACATGGGGGCTTTCATGGATGAGATGAGCGTAGCTAACTCGCAAGTTTTATCCAAATTAGAAAGTATTCCTTCATTGAAAGATTAACAAAAAACGGCACTGGAGGCTTTTCTCAGAGGAAAAGATGTGTTTGCTCTTCTACCGACTGGTTTCGGCAAGAGTTTGATATATCAACTGGTGCCGTTTGTCATGAAGAAAATTAGCCTCGTGAGACCATCCTGATCTCGCGAGCTATCTGGCGGAGTCAGGTTAGTGATAGACAGATGGTTTATCCAATCAGCTAACCAGTATTTTCGCCCCTTCCCAAAAGATCTCCAACAGAAAGTTCCCAGATGGATATGCCGAGCAAATGCGAAGCAATCCATCTGGCGAAGTCAGGTTAGGAAAAAATATTGTCGTTAACTGAATAAAAACATAAAAACAAGGCATTACAAAAAAAACAACTAACTAAAACTGTAATGTCTGTTTGCAAAACTAACTAAAATAAAATAAAATTATCGAGCAAATGTCCTTAGTTTTCATCTTTGTCGATGTCTTTTTTATAGAGCAAATAACGTTATATCTTTCAGAGTTGACATTTCCGACCATAGACCTGTTTTATACAGTCTATGCCATAGACCGACTGGGAACCCAGAAATTCCGACATTCCATGTCAAATTGAACACAACGTAGTCCATGCCCCTCGTCTGGCATCATGGCGATACCGAAAGTAAGAAGAAAGTGGCAGAGTCCTATTTGATTATGACTGTGTCAGATAAAAGCAAGTACCTTGCAGTGGAAGGTGGTAAAATATGTGGACAATTTATTAAAGGGAAAAATCCCACGAATTTGAAAGTACCTTTGAGAAGCGTGCACAAGGAGGCTAACCTAGCCTTACCTTAAAGGGATACTTCACCGATTAGCATTAAGCTTTGTATCAGTAGAAACCCGGTAGTATTTACGAATGACCGTGCTTCCCTCCCTCATGTCCCCCTGAGACGAGAGATCTCTGTATTGTGGGTCTGGAAAAAAGCCCCCGATGACGCAAAAATCGCCATTTAGCGTCACTGGAGGCATTTTTGCCCAGAGTCTATGGACTACAGCCAGCTAGTTCCACATGTTTTCAATCCACCCATAGGGGATGGGACTTTTCGCTAGCCGATGTGAGTCGAGTGTCAGCCATCTTGAAGCTACGCTAATAGACTCTCTCTTTTCAGCAGCAAACTTTTACAACAATTATGTGCATTCAAAGTACCGCACATGTGTATCACCGGGATACATTGGTAAAGATCGGAGAATATGAAGGAAACTTTATTACAGATGGAATACTCGACACACTACGCAAGCTTTGCCTGCTACGCAGACCAGCACCTCAACCTGTGGTGATGCTTGATGCCGCTAGCCGGGTAAGGGGATATCGAAAGCGGTGTGTGTGAAAGTGGGACGAGGGCAGGAGTTCAACCTAGGTGGAAAGCTAACGCTAGCCGGCCAGCTGTCCCATCCATCCTGCTTGCAAGTGTCCGTTCATTAGACAACAAATTGGACTACATCCAACTTCAACGAAACTCCCAACGCGAGTTCAGAGACTGCTGTGTTTTTGTTTTTGTGGAAACATGGCTGAACAACAGTGTCATTAACTCCGCTATTCAGCTACCAGGCCTGCTAGCTTTCCGAGCAGATAGAGATGCTGCTCTGTCGGGTAAGACTCGTGGAGGTGGGCTGTGTTAACACGGACACGGACTGGTGCAGAAATGGGGTGCTTTTATCCAACTACTGCTAACCGCTGGTGCAGTTTGTGACTGTTAAATGCCGACCATTCTACATTCCACGCAAATTCACGGCTGTGTTTATACTCGTTGTTTACAATGCTACCAATGCGTTAGCTGAACTTTACGGAGCCTATAATATGTGTGCACTAAATGTAGCCTGTTTCGTATATGTCGTTTTTATAGAATGTCGTTTTTGTATATTTTAAATGTGTAACACCACTTGAGCCACTGTGAAACCTTGTTTTGTGTATATGGTTAAAATGACAATAAAATACACTTGAGTTGACCTGACTGCCTGTCTATGCTATGTGTCTATTTCTGTAAGCAGTAGGCGTGGCTTGGGAGTGGACTCGTAGGGAAGTGAAGCAAGTGGATTCTGGGAGTTGTTGTCTTTCATCCACATGAGCCAAAAATACATTTTCTGGCTTTTCTCGGTCTAGAAGGCACCAACTAACTATCTACTACATAACTTCAAAAACATTTTGTCCCAATAACTGGCAAAAAGATTGCCACAGTTTCTCTAGAAGGCCAAAGGAAGCCTGGTCTCCTCATAATAATATAAAACATAATTTAAAATATAAAAACTAAATTTATGATTCCCACGGTTGTGTGTTTTACTGATTGCCATTTCCCTTATCAAAACATTCCATTATCATTTTCTTTTTTAGGAGCGAAATAGCGCCCCTCTGCCACTGCGTGCGTGTCCTGTCTGTGCTCTGTCTAGTGGTTAGCAAAATGCTACAAACGCTCAGAGGAGGCCAGCTTTTCCTGGCTTCCCTAAGAGAAAGAGTAAACATTTTCAGGCAATCAGATTGAGGCCAGGTTTGACCGAGCTCGACATTGAATGGTCTATTCATCGTAAATAAAAAAACAAGGAGGCCAGGTTGAACCTGCATCTCACCAATCACATGCCTCAGACCAGATGCGTAACTATGGTAATTACACGTACGTGGCGGTGCCATCCTGTGTCAGCTAACAGTAAGTTACAGCGGCAAGACTACACAAGGTATGGCAATCATGAGTTTTTTGTTAAAAAAATGACTTCACTGAACTTGCTTTTGTACTGAGCCCCCCTGGGGTCAGCTGAGAAAAAAAATCTGTTTCATCCGTTTCCGTTTCATAATCCGTTCTCTTGGTTTCATAAAAGTGAGTAGGCTAAAGTTAGAAAGATATTCACAGATTCAAACTTCTGGGTACAATTACTATAGCGAAATGTTATTAAATCACAAACGACACATCTTTCCTGACGCAGTAACATTAACAACGAGCTACAAACTCATTTTCATCAAAATGAGCCGTCCTTCAACCTGGAGAAATAACATTGGTCTCTATGAGCAGCCGGCGGTGAGACAGCAGTAAGACGAGTGCTTATGGACTGTCTACAAACTACAACACCGACACAAAAATATCTATTCATTTAATGATTAAATAAGGTACTGTCTCCAAACTTATTTTTTAAAAGTAAGTGCTGTAATACTAACAGGAGACAAGTTATAATGGATGTAAGTATTAAATGGTGTCTCCTCTATTAGAAAGCACAGCCGAAACAATATGTCATAAACGGAGTAAATATTGTTACCCACGATGCTAGCGGCATTGATAACCAAACCACACGGTGCTACTTTTACTACTACTAATATAGTATCACTACCTTATTTTAGTGGTTTATAAGCAACCTGTTTCTTGCACATGTCCCGTTAATGAGCAGATGTTAATATATGAAGTCGATGCGGATTCTGACAGCTGGATTAACATTAGCTGTCTAACTGTTACATGAAGCTCCCACTTGAGGTCCTATAACGTAAACGTTAAACCACGACGCAGTTAGGAAACGAGAATTAGCTAATTAACAGAAGCATTTTGACTTGGTGGATGTCAATTTTAAATTCATGTTAAAACAGTACTACTAACAATACTCAGTTTTTCTACCGTGAAGTTAGCGCCGTGCCCTAAACGATGACAATGCCTTCTGGCCGACGCGATGCGATTCATTTTTTTTTAATCTAATTAATCGCATGCCGACATGCGATTCATTTATTTTACACTTCACTCGGCTTTGCGTCGTGCCTAACGGCTACTATTTTGACCCTTTGGCGCAGCCGTACTTCTTCATAACACATCTTCTGCTGCAGAATGCAGGCAGGCTGCCGGCATGGAGAAAGACAGCAGCAACACACTTCTGAATGGCGCTTTTCTTTTAAAAAAAACTCCCAGACGGCTCAGTAGACAAGTCGAAAGCCATATGCACATTGAGTAAAGCTTTGAGAATTGTTACATTCCTTGTTATTAGAAAAATGTGAAGGTTAAATGTCCTGCTGTGGCATCTGGTTTTTGGACCATTTTGTTTGTACTGTATAAGCAAAGTGTTAGTGTTACATCTCAGTCAATTGCTGTGGTGTTTTATTTAGGTACTTGGAAGAATTGTGCAATAATGACAGATTCACACATTTGTTTACAGTAAATAAATAATAGTCAAGTTCATAAAGTAACTTTCTTTGCATTCATTTGATTCCCAATCAAGTTACACTGGTAAGAATTGCTTCCCATTGTTATTATGTACTTAAAAACAGTTCTGAAATGCAAAATAATAGAATTTTAATTGTGATAAAACATGCGTTTAATCGCGATTAACTATAGAACTTCAACGATTAACTATAGAACTTCAGCGATTAATCGCGATTAAAAAAATGTTAATCGTTTGACAGCCCTAATATATATATATATATATATTTTTTTTTTTCCTACTTTATCCGAGATGTAGTCGGAAGAGATGTGTTTTTAGCCTTCGGCGGAAGATGCACAGGTTTTCGGCCATCCTGATGTCAATAGGGAGCTCATTCCACCATTTAGGAGCCAGGACAGCAAACAGTCGGGATTTCGTTGAGTGATTAGTTCTCCCTCACTGTGAGGGGGCAGCAAGCAGGTTGGCTGATGCAGAGCGGGCGGGTTGGGGTATAGGGTTTGACCATGTCCTGGATGTATGCTGGGGCTGATCCGGCCATGTATACAAGTACTAGTGTCTTGAAGCGGATGCGGGCAGCAATTGGTAACCAGTGAAGAGAGTGGAGGAGCGGTGTAGTGTGCTCCTCCGTTGTAGTGTGAGAGAACTTGGGGAGGTCGAAGACAAGTCGAGCAGCTTCCTTATCAGTATAGTGCCTGAAGAAACACTGATGTGTTTACTTGCTAACATCAATTCGGAAAGTAATAGAGAAACATTCATATTAAGATTATTCTTTATTGATCTTCTTGGCGAAATACTGTACATCCTGAGCATTTGACGCATTCTATTCATTTAAAGAACATTGTCAACAGGCCTCACCCAGGCAATATGTTTTTAGTTGATCCACACCAGCAGTGCAAGAATTCAAAAATGGATGCTGGTCCAGCAAATAACTATAAACATCTCTCTCAAGCCAGTAAAACAATTGCAAAGCTAATCATTTGACTTTTTTGGATTTTTCAACTCAGAAATGACTTACTTCATATAAAAGTTGAAGGCAAAGTACATAACTAAAAAATATTAGGCTAAGCATTAAACGCACATTCACATGTCATCACATTGTGCAGTTAGTATTGCAAATATGTTGTATTTATGTTTGCTTCATAAAAAGAAAGATGCTGAGGTACCTTCAAATGGTTTATAGATGTTGTAGGAAATTCAAGTGATAAAAAGTGCTATCTGGAACACATAGCATACAGTACGGGTGTATGTGAGCATGCAAGCATTGTCTGATTATGACCTTTTCCTGCAATGCAATATACAGCCATTGTGACCAGTCATAATATAAATTTTGCTTTCTCCAAACCAACCGACAGGATCACTTATTATTTTTAGCTCTCGCACTCATGTAGGGAATCAGATGGAACATTTAGGTTGCTACCTTTGGACATTAACACAGGAGCAAATCCTTCTGCGGTTTTGTTGAGAATGCAGTAATCACTACAGAAACATGGTGGTGGAGTGCCATCAATAGGATCTGTTCTGTAAACTGCACTCTGGGCTTTGGGTCAGGTCCTCACAGCTGCAGCCAGAGTCTGCACGGCTCATGTTGAGGAAATCTTCAGGAGGAGTGCAGACAACTTTTACTTCTTTAATGCCAACCCCCCAGACAGAGCAAGGGAGCTGAGTGTAAGGCATGTCCCCTGGACAGACCATAGTTAAGGGCCGGGAGGCCTCATGTATCCCAGGTAAGCCAACATAGGAGGCTTGACACTGATGGAATGCCAGTTGTGTTACTGGCGGGTTGTGGAAGTCCTGGTTCTCCTCTGGGTCCTTTTTAATGGGTTTCGGCACAACAATCACGGGATCGGTTGTCAAGGTCTCCTCAGTTTTGTATGAAAGCACAAATTGATGTTGAGTTGAAAGCCATTTCTGAAATTCAGAAGCATTGAGATACATTAGGTGTGATAAAGTTGCATGACTCATTTCCACTGTAGCATGCTACAGACTCTTTAATCAGTCTGATAATTTCCTCTCAGATTATTACACAAACTTTTTTGGTAACCAGGATGCTAGCTGGCAATCTCTGTTGTGTTTTGCCTCATATATGTTATTGACGCGTTATTATGGAACCCACACAACTTCGAGGCAAGGCCCGCCCTTCAATAGCATTGACATACTAATATAAGGTCCTATCCCCTGACCTATCGGCTAACCTAACCTTAACAACTCAAGGTCAATGCCTAACCCCAACCAATCTTGCTGCTTCGTAGGGCGGGACTTGCCTAGAAGTTATGTGGGATGCATAATAACGTGTTCCGGGATCGCGCCGGTGCTGTAGGAAATTCCGCCAGATGCATGTCTTTTCGCCGATGTCCGTTTCCTGCCTTAAATGAGACAACAAGACAGAGAATTGACAAGAGGACATTGCATTAACACCTTACCTGGAGATTGCCTTCATGTTGTTGAAATAGAGGTTGGAAGAAAGGGGCAGGCGATGGTGTCTGGGACAGAGTTTTTATCTTCAGTCTGTCATACAAATCATGACAGATCAGATCAGTCAGTTTACATTTGCATTTTTAGGCAAGCAACCATTATTAAGAGCAGGTTACAATGATTGTGAAAATCTTAAATTTCCCCTTTCACCAACATTTCAAAGAACAGATGAATTACCTTGCAGCAGGACTGTAGAATACAAACAGCAAGACTCCAACAGCCACACACACTGGACCGAAAGATTTGATAAAAATGACTAATGTATAATCTTGTTCTGCAAAAGTTTCATGAAATAATACAGAATTAGTGAGTCATACTACAGTGATGACTACTACTGGTACATTTTTTTAGGTGGCAGATGAATTATTAGTATTATTCTACGAATGTGGTGATACAAAAAAAAGGTTTGTTTCAAGTCTCAAGTCGTTCACACAATTTATTACATAGCTTGGTTGAATTCTAAGGCATTCTGCCTTTTCTTGATAACAGAAGTATAACGCACTGTTGCCATGCATAGCAGAGCAACAGGGTCGGGGTCCTGATCACCCTGTCGGGGTTGTATTCACTATAACAACCGCCTCGCTCTACATTATCCCTTACATACAATACTGTTCTTGATGACATAGAAACACACAATTCAGGGACAACAAGACCTCACACACAGTTTAAGACAGCAGAGAGCAGACTTTACATGTACATATCAGTACATTTACATGCATTATTGACAGTCAGAGCCACAAAGCCTTTATACAAAAAGAAAAAGGGGCACTTTACCTTCTGCTGCTTCATTTTTCCAGCATGTCGATGGACTCCATTTACTCCAAGTTCCTTTATAGTCAACACTATTAGGTACAGATCTCACTTTAATGCAATATATAGCATTTGGTTTAAGTATTGACCTTTGAATCAATGCATACCTCTCGAGTGAATTGGAACAAAGAATCTGAGGAAAAGTTGAAACAATTAAACAAACGATTATTGTTTGATCTTATTATAGCAAAACATAGTTTTAATTTAATTGTATGGCTATTATAACAATGGATATTACTTTGTTCTCAGTGCTTTGAGATGTTTGAAGTAAGAGTTCGTAGTCAAGGCAATCGTCCAAGTACTGATGGTCTTCATACCCACTTTTCCAAGTGATGTTGAAAGTCTTTGGTGTTTGTTGGACCTCAGCTTGATGCGGAGGTGTCAGCTCAACTGATCAAACACATTTCAGTATCAAAGCATATCTATAAAAAAATGTTTACAATACGTACAGCAAATTTTGCAAAAGCACAAGCCATTTGTTCAGTATCTCAACTGATTAATGAAGATACTGTGCTTTATAAATATCCTAATTTCATGACATTTTGTGTAATTTTATGGGTACAATATCATGCAGACAAAGAAACACAAACATCAACACATGTAAGTCACTCAGACACATACAATCAGTTATTCATTTAAATTCGTTCATACTTACTGTTCTGTGTTGGTTGAAAACACTTTGTTAAAGGATGACAGCTAGATTCATAACAAAGTTCCAAGTCATATTCATCATAACTTGAAAAAACGTGCGAGTCTTTCAGGATCTTACAGACACAGCTGTAACTGTGATTCGTCACCATAAGTGGGCAGGAAATCCTTTCTTTTTCTTCACTACAATTCAATAAACAATAACAAAACATTAACATGTGATTGTGTGGCACAAACACAAACATTCATTTCTGTAAGAAGAATGTAACATTTTCATTTATTCAATAAACTCCTGCAAGAAGAACAATTACTTGTCAATGAATTTCAGGCTGTAGGTGGTGTTGGACGGTCCCATGGGATTACCAGTGATGTTCAAGACACAAGTAATTGTTTTCCAAAAGGCAGTCACACATGAGTATCCGTCAACTACAGGATGAAAGTGGAAAGAAAATATAATTGTGACGTAAATTTTGACACAATTTATGATATTGCAAAATGTATTAAAGTTACACAATTGCGTGCTGTCACATACATCACATACATGTGTACTAAGGGTGCTCCGATCGTTATCGGCCGATAAAAGCTTTAAATAGTTTGATCGGTGGTCTCCATGAAGGCCGATCAGATGACGCACTACTCGTGGGAAAATGTTCTATATGCAGCTAAGTTACACACCAACCAGACGGCTGACCCTTGGCAGAAAAAGCAGTTGGACTGATCAGTCTCCCCGAGTTGGTCAAAAAAAGTGCCTCGGAACCAGGGTGGGAAATTAGCCTTCTATCCTTGTAATGGATTGGACAGTTTTTGTCAAAGAATGCTGTTGCTAAGTAACAATGCTTATAGGAGTCGCGTTACGTTACTGCTAATGAATCCCCAACATTTCCGGATTTTGCTGCTTCATAATAAAAAAATTCAAATACAAAAATAACGGAGGACTTTTATTGTGAAGAACTTACAGGAAATGAAACCATTCACAGCCGGGGCTTTGACCACACATAGCTAGTCGAGTAGCTAGTTTTCAGCGCTAGTCCGGGACGCCATGTAGCTAGCTAGCTGAGCTGAGGTACAGACGAAAGGAAAATTATATGTTAAAAAATGTGGCGACATATCCCCGGTGTTAAGAGGCCCGCCGCGGAGTCAGCAGTAGCTATGGATGTACAAGCTGTTGAGGGCGAAGTAAAGAAAAAGATAAGGTACTTTTCGAACAAGTGTCTCATTGACAAAACGTACAGCGAAAGACCGTGCAAAACATTTCAGACCGTCCTGCCGACCTGTAGACATTTTAACGTCAGTGTAGACTGGAACGATGTTTAAGTCGCTTGAAAGCTGCTGCTGTTTTAATCCTGTTGGCTCTCTGCTGCTCAGTTCTACCCCGCACTGACGAGAGACACACACGGTGGATGCAGGAAAAACTGGAGAGGAGTCGTACAGGACGACCTAAATTGAGGACAGCTACACTCAATACATCCATGAGCTACACTCGTTATTGTAGATCAATAAGTTAAAGTCCAATAAGTCCTTTATCAAACCGTATGAATGTGTGTCCCAGGCCAGGATAGGAAATTAACTAGCAATGTAAAGATCAACAAGCCACTGACACATAATAAATAAATTGTATTAATAATAAAAAAAATAATTTAATAAAGCAATTTAAAATATGATAGTGCACTTTCTTTTATAAATTTGAATTCTGGAAAAAGTGGCTGGTAAAAAATGTAAGTGTCCCCACCCTGCTGGAACACACTGAAGAACACACTGACAGTTTTTTTGTAATTTATTCCGAATAAGGCTTTAGCTCTATGTTAAGCTCTAAGCTGTTTAAGGTGTGTTTCTAACAGAGGAAGTGGAATGTTGAACGTTTCCTGTCAATAAAAGTAAACCGTTGACAATTCACAATACATTATCTTCTGTTAATTTTAATACGTATACATTGTTGTTAAGAATATTAAAATTAATATATGATAAATATATGACATGATAAATAGGTTTCAAATAGACCCGGTGATCGGTGATTGGGGATCTGCATCGGTCGATACTACTCCCAACAATCGGTGATCGGCCCCAAAAATCCTGATCGGAGCACCCTTAATGTGTACAACACAACATAATAAGTTACTCAAATACAGAATAATCCAGTGGTGCAAGAAGTATTCAGATCTTTTTCCTAAATTCTATGAAACATTGGATAATTTTACCTCTCTAGGCCTTGAACAGTTATTTTAAATAAAACTTTCTCAGAAGTTTAAAGGATAAATATCTCTTTGATGAAACTGCTAAAAACTGATATATAAAATTTGACAAGGGGACCCCACACTGCTGTCACAAGCCCAAAAGGTTGGAACTTCTGGTTTAATCTTTAAAAAATGTACAGTATTTTATAAACTAATATTTTTTCATGTAATATCTGTAAAGTAGCCAGCAACTCCAGCTGTCAGATCAATGCAGTGGAGTAAAAAAATTCTCCTAAATGTAGCGTAATAGAAGTATTAGGTTACACAAAATGGAAATACTCAAATAAAGTACCTCAAAACTGTACTAAGGTACAGTACTTGAGTAAATGTACTTAGTTACTTTCCACCAGCGGCATAATCAAAATGACAATCACAAATGACAGACAGATAATGATGATAAAGAGATGGTATGAATTACTAATTGACCTTTCTATAGTTTAATAATTCCCCTCCTACTGTGGTTGATGACTGGAATAAGTTATCTGGGCAGAGTTAATCATACAAAGGAGAATATTTAATCATGTAAATACTGATCACAAGATGAGATATGCCACAAGTTGCCTTATTAAAGCATTTTCCACAGAAGAAGTTCAGAGGATGTGAGCTGTACCTTTGATGCAGCTGGTCACTGGTAGGATGCTGGAGCACCAACACACGAACATGAATGGCAAACACTTCATGTCTCCATGGATGTAGGTATCACACTGTGGACATTAATAAAACATTTCTTCTTATTCTTGAATGTCGAATTAAATCTACTGCCTCTCTGTCATGCAAGACATTTATCATTCCAGTCTACACCAACATTCACAGACATGTATCTTTCTGTAATATACACTAGTGACATGAATATAACAAATTCACAAATTGAATAATATTTCATTAGTTTACATTATTTAAAAAAGACAAGAACATCAACAGTTGCCATGTGTGTGAATGGAAAAGTGCTATTACCTAGGGACTGTCCTGGTGCTGTTGATGTCTTAGACAGTGAATGAGAGATTGCCCTGAGGTTTAACTTATCACTGGTTGCATCACAGGAAGTCAAACGTCACAGTTTTTTCTTGGTCTTTGGTTTAGTTTTTGGTACATGCGCTTGCATATGATTCACATCATTTTCACAGTCATCAAACCATGAAGTGAGCCCCTACGCTTTGTATGGAAGCATCTGTATTTCATTTAATTTGTCATCTGCCTGCATGCACTCACAACACAGACAGAAAAAAAAACAACATAAAAACCTAACTCAACATTTACAAAGAAAACAGAGGAAATAAAAGAAAAGCCATGTTCTCTCCGCAATAACCAATATTACTGTGCAAAGAACTGACTTGAGATATATATATATATATATATATATATATATATATATATATATATACACACACACATTTACATTTAACGTGGTAACTTAATTTTCTCCTCTACAAAAGTTTGTTGGGGTGCACCTCAAGGGTTGATCCTGGATCCTTTTCCTTTGGTAATGTACATGGTTCCCCTAGGTGGCCTAATTAATAGACAATATATTGTTTCATTTTACATAGTATATCTTCCTGTCAAAAATGAACAAAAATGTGAATTTTTGTTCACATCAGTCTATTATGTTAGGCCGGTGTGCCAGTTTAGCTGGTGATCATGTTAACTGGTGATATTTGCATGAAATCAGTGAATATTCAACAAGGCCCTGCCCTGCGTTCTGCTCTGCCTCCGCCCCTTGAGTGCCAGAGGCTCACATTTTCACGAAGTGTTTGCAAGTGAGACAAAATAATGGATATCGCTGAAAACATCACCAGTTTATGTGTAATACATGTCAGTTTGAGCATTATCCACACAAATATGACACTGTATGAACGGAAAAAAATAAAACAAAACGACGCACTTGAGATCTAGCTGGGATTCGAACCTTGGATGTCATGGACAAAAAAAGTTGACAGACTAGTTTCTGTGTTATCTATAACACTACACTATACATCACTGAAATAGTTTAGTGATTTATAAAACAAAAATAATTGACTTTTAGTCTAAGTTAACACAGGTTAACATATGAGAGAAATATACACCCATGTTAACTGGTAATATCACAATCTAACATGGGAAACTGCAAGCTTTGAAACATTAAAGTAGGTTCATCTTTGCCTCACATACCAAAACCTAACTGATGTACAACAAACAGGCATGACCCCACTTAACACTTTATCCCGTTTTGGGGGTAAAAATTAAACACGTCAATTATGCGGTGTTTCTGGTTGTTACATGCTACAAGGTGTAAAGGGGAATCTAACTCCATAATACATTTTGAGTATAAGGTGAAAGAAAAGGACAACATAAGTTTAAGTACTCCTCCACGACTCCTCCAAATCACAGAGAACACAGATGGGATGAGTTATATTTTGAATGTGCACAAAGTTTTGAACATGAGCAGAAATCTTGCTCAAACACATCTGAAATATTACAGTCCAGGGCTTTATTAATTCATTAAAATGAATTAATGTATAATTGAGATAAACAATTGTCATGTGCACATTTAAGGAGGTTACGTCAACAAAAGATGCAAAAGAGAAGGGAAGAGTAAATTATAGGCTACATGTGTGCTGACTCAGATATAATTAGAAAAGTCAATCCAAGGGAAAATAAATAGTTGAAAGCAATACAGAAAGCCTGAGAGCCTTATTGCAATATATTCCATTATGTTTTTATATTTTGAATTGTCCCCTTTACATATTTCCAGCATGAATTGATTCAGAAAAAGGTAGAAATAGGTGCATAGAAATTAACAAGAATGCAGGAAATGAAGTGTTGAAATTCTCAAAACTACCTGTTCAATCTTCACATCATTGTGTCACTTGTGCACATCAAAAAAGCAGTTACTCATTATATATATATATATATATATATATATATATATATATATATATATATATATATATATATATATATATATATATATATATATATATATATATATAGTGAGGAAAATAAGTATTTGAACACCCTGCTATTTTGCAAGTTCTCCCATTTGGAAATCATGGAGGGGTCTGAAATTGTCATCGTAGGTGCATGTCCACTGTGAGAGACATAATCTAAAAACAAAAATCCAGAAATCACAATGTATGATTTTTTAACTATTTATTTGTATGCTACAGCTGCAAATAAGTATTTGAACACCTGTCTATCAGCTAGAATTCTGACCCTCAAAGACCTGTTAGTCTGCCTTTAAAATGTCCACCTCCACTCCATTTATTATCCTAAATTAGATGCACCTGTTTGAGGTCGTTGGCTGCATAAAGACACCTGTCCACCCCATACAATCAGTAAGAATCCAACTACTAACATGGCCAAGACCAAAGAGCTGTCCAAAGACACTAGAGACAAAATTGTACACCTCCACAAGGCTGGAAAGGGCTACGGGGAAATTGCCAAGCAGCTTGGTGAAAAAAGGTCCACTGTTGGAGCAATCATTAGAAAATGGAAGAAGCTAAACATGACTGTCAATCTCCCTCGGACTGGGGCTCCATGCAAGATCTCACCTCGTGGGGTCTCAATGATCCTAAGAAAGGTGAGAAATCAGCCCAGGACTACACGGGAGGAGCTGGTCAATGACCTGAAAAGAGCTGGGACCACCGTTTCCAAGGTTACTGTTGGTAATACACTAAGACGTCATGGTTTGAAATCATGCATGGCACGGAAGGTTCCCCTGCTTAAACCAGCACATGTCAAGGCCCGTCTTAAGTTTGCCAATGACCATTTGGATAATTCAGAGGAGTCATGGGAGAAAGTCATGTGGTCAGATGAGACCAAAACAGAACTTTTTGGTCATAATTCCACTAACCGTGTTTGGAGGAAGAAGAATGATGAGTACCATCCCAAGAACACCATCCCTACTGTGAAGCATGGGGGTGGTAGCATCATGCTTTGGGGGTGTTTTTCTGCACATGGGACAGGGCGACTGCACTGTATTAAGGAGAGGATGACCGGGGCCATGTATTGCGAGATTTTGGGGAACAACCTCCTTCCCTCAGTTAGAGCATTGAAGATGGGTCGAGGCTGGGTCTTCCAACATGACAATGACCCGAAGCACACAGCCAGGATAACCAAGGAGTGGCTCTGTAAGAAGCATATCAAGGTTCTGGCGTGGCCTAGCCAGTCTCCAGACCTAAACCCAATAGAGAATCTTTGGAGGGAGCTCAAACTCCGTGTTTCTCAGCGACAGCCCAGAAACCTGACTGATCTAGAGAAGATCTGTGTGGAGGAGTGGGCCAAACTCCCTCCTGCAGTGTGTGCAAACCTGGTGAAAAACTACAGGAAACGTTTGACCTCTGTAATTGCAAACAAAGGCTACTGTACCAAATATTAACATTGATTTTCTCAGGTGTTCAAATACTTATTTGCAGCTGTATCATACAAATAAATAGTTAAAAAATCATACATTGTGATTTCTGGATTTTTGTTTTTAGATTATGTCTCTCACAGTGGACATGCACCTACGATGACAATTTCAGACCCCTCCATGATTTCCAAGTGGGAGAACCTGCAAAATAGCAGGGTGTTCAAATACTTATTTTCCTCACTGTATGTATGTATATATATATATATATATATATATATATATATATATATATATATATATATATATATATATATATATACACACACACACGTTACAATGAACGTCAGGAGGTGTAGGAAGACTGCACTGTAATTCCTACAGCACTGCATGTACAGTTTGTACAGGAGATGTCCTATGTTCATATTTCTTACGTTTTTTTTCTTTGTGCTATGCAGTGCTATCTTGTCCTTTCTGTATCGCAATGACATGGTCTTTCAACAAATTACAGTACAAACAGTAAAAGCGTAAATGTGAATCTTGTCCAGTCTCTTGCAATCAAACTCCCACATACACTAAGGTGTAACCTACAATTTACAATAATTGTCATCAAAACTTTAGCCATAGTTTACACTGTTATATTGACAACATGACTAAGCAATTTGACTGTCTTTTCCGTTCACAATGACACAAGGACTTGTCGTTCTGATGGCAATGGCATGTTCATTGACACAGCTATTTTTGAGCAAGAGACTGGCTTTTGTAGGTAATCCATGGTGTTTTGCTATTTGTACGAATTGTTTTGAGAAATGCAAATTGCTTACTGTTTTGCAAATGTTGAGGATGATTCGAGAAATGTACCATAGCGACTGAAAAAAACTGTAACAAGCCAATTGCTGTTTTGCATTGCATTCAGTTTATTTAAAAGGTCCCATGGCATGAACATTTCACTTCATGAGGTTTTTTAACAATAATATGCGCTCCCCCAGCCTGCCTATGGTCCCCCAGTGGCTTGAAATGGCGATAGGTGTAAACCAAGCCCTGAGTTAGAGGACTGCATTGAGATTGGGTCCCGCGGGACCCAACGCAAATCTCGTGGGAGCAGGCGGTTTTAACTTTACTGCGGGCGGCTAAAAAAAAACACTGCGGGATCGGGATGTAGCCTGGAATCCCCCCACACCAGCAGAAACCATAGATATACATATATACTGACTGAGTATATACTGTATAGCCCATCTATGAGCAGACACCAGCGTGTCTGAGCCTTCCAGGACGGGGGAGCTCCGAGCCAAGGCTCCGTCCACCGTCCGCCCGCTCCCTCATCCTCGGCTCCTTCCTCCCCCTCTCTCCATCTCCCTCTGCTCCTTCCTCCCCGTCTAATAGCAGCAAGCACCTGCCTTCTTTGCCTGCATCTTCTCCTTATTAAACTATAAAATTATGTGTTTTCTCATGCGGGACGGGAGAAGACACAACATCAATGCATCTCTATTATTGTGCGGGCATAAATTCTCAGAGTTTTGCGGGTCCAGGCGGGAGTGGACGTACACATTGCGGGAGCGGGCGGGAGTGTAACACACATGTTGCGGGTGCGGGCGTTAATGGTCAGAAATTCGCCAGGAGCGGGATGAAGAAAACAGTCCCGCGCAGGGCTCTACCCTGAGTATCCTGCTCTTTTTTGAGAAAATGAAAGCTCAGATGGGCCGATCTGGAATCTTCTCCTTATGACGTCATAAGGGGAAAGGTTACCTCCCCTTTCTCTGCTTTGCCCGCCCAGAGAATTTGGCCCGTCCATGAGAGAGAGAGAGACATCATGGCTTTCAAACGAGCAAAGTGGCAGTTGGTCAAGGCCACAACCCCACCCTCCACCTTTTTTTAAAAATTCCAACACAAACAAAACGGAAGGTAACGGACATCCGGCTGAAAAGAGTGAAATCTGGCAGAGCAATCCTGGAAGTGAAACGTCATGGATTTTGACTAATTAAACACAAATGCATGGGGGAAAAGGGTCCAGGTTGAAACAACAATCAACACAGTGAGACCATTAGCTGTCACAGAAACTCTGGACTTGTTAAAGTAAATGAGACCCGCTTCTCCTTCCCACTACAGCTACAATTAGCTAGATATTAACAGTTAGATATTTTTCAGTTAATGAACTTTACCAGAACCTGGTAAATGAGTAGCTTCAAACTCCAGGGTTTTTCCTGCATAGAGGAATTGAGGCCCAAGGCTCATTCTGAGCCAGGAAAAAACCTGAACTGTGAATTAATTTAATATCAGCATGTTATGTCATAACTACAGTTGCACTAGAATAGCAACATTAACCAGCATGGGCCCAGAAAAGCATACCACAAAAAAATATGTATTGTTGTCAGTGTTTGTTTTTCCCAGTAGAATGGTAACATACTGCACTCCCACAGAACTTTGTTTATGCGCAGTAACCTATATAAATGTGAAACAAGCAATTTGGTAAAAAAAAAAAAAAAGACAAATATACTCCCCCAACATTCTCTATATAACTGAAGATAAAAGAAGTAAAAGCTTTTGTTTCTCAATTTTTTTCTTGTGTACAGGTGATAACAATTTGTTCTAAGTTTGCCATTTTACTGACATTGCAAAAAAAAAAAATAGATAGATAGATTGTTACAGCGGTTATTCAGAAAATGCATGTGCAAGGACAGCAGACGTTATCAGAGATCATGATAAGGCAGCACGCATGCTGGTGCTACAGTACAAGCAAGAAGCGTGCATATCCATGAGAATATTAAGCTGAATACAGTAACACATGGCAAAAAAAAACATCCTTTAGCAGTATAAATCAAAGCAATATGCAACATTTGTATCCCTTGTTGCATGTCTATGGCGTCTGGAGTGTCCAATAATAATTGACTTTCTCAGTGCTTTGTGAGAGTATAAATTGATGTATTTTAAAAAGCAAAATATAACTTTATTAATTAAATTTTCCATTCAAATTAGGCAAATCATAAAAAGATTACATTTGTGAATTGTAATTCTATTTCTTTTTTCTGTCTTTAAATGACCAATAATCAGTCATTCCTGTCTCTCTCGCCAACAAAATATCTGTCTTTCAAAAGCAAAAAAACACAATAAAAGGTTTTAAAAACAAAGAAACCAGACTATTTACATTTACATAGTAGAAAGTGCACAACTAACATTTCAAGATTTATAGGAATATATGCTGAGCAGATACTTCCAATTTACTTTGAATTAAAGTGTATTTTCTTAAAATGTCAACAATAATGTCCATTTGTTAAATATGTGTCCCACAGCACTGCAAACTGTGATTGTGGCAGCTAATCAGCAGCGCTAAATCACTATGTTTCGTTGAGTTCGTTCTCTGAGGTGCTACAGTCTTCTTGAATAGTGCTACATATCATCCACTGTTTGACGTAGTTGGAATTTGAGCTTGTGTGCTCATGAAATAAATTAGAGTCCATCTGATG
This sequence comes from Zingel zingel, assembly GCA_023566125.1. Classification (NCBI taxonomy): domain Eukaryota; kingdom Metazoa; phylum Chordata; class Actinopteri; order Perciformes; family Percidae; genus Zingel; species Zingel zingel. Next base: position 8,859,472 of record CM042321.1, on the reverse strand, counting down.
TGCTATGTTTAAATCTGAGGCTCCAGGGCTGCTGCACTCTCCAAAACCACTGTCAATAGTGTCCAAGTCTACGTGAGGGTAGCCATCTTCTGACTGCTCGTTTAAAGCAAACGAGTCAAGTGATACCCTCTCTGGTTCATTAAGCTGGGCACGTGGCTGAAAGTTTATATTTTCCACTGATAAGTCATTCGATATTTGGTTTTGTGGTAATATCCCACTTTGCCTATGAGGTTCCTCTAAGTCATAGCCAGCGTGTTCTCTGTTGTCTTCCTCATATGAACCAAAGCTTTCTCCATCTTGGTAACTTCTGAGGGTGTGTGCAGAGCTCTGTGACACAACTTCCTCCTCAAACTCTTCTTCTCCAGACAGAGTCACAGTATGGATGGAGACGTGTCCGGTGGAGTGACCGGTGCCCTGGGAACTGCCACCGTCGTGGAAGAACAGCAGTGAGTTGCTGTGAGGCTGCAGCATGTGGAGTAAATGACCACTTTGTTTCATCTCGTTGTCCTTGCTGTAGCTTTGTTTCTCGTTGTTCCATTGAAGGACGTCGTGCTGCTTCTTGCTTATTATTTCAGCACGTGAGTTGACCTTTAGGTAATCATACTCGCTGAATACAGGCTTCACCCACTCCTGCAACAGAGCAAATGGAATATAATTGAAGTATTGGCCTAAATAAATGGTAAAACTGATCAATACAAGTTTAAAGGAATAGTTGCTTATTTGTGTTCTTGCATAGAGTTCCATTAGACGATTGAAACCACTCTCCGCTATAAATATGAAGCTGGAGCCAGCATTAGCTTAGCATAAATACAGGGAGGAACTGTTAGCCTGGTTCTTGGGCTGATCAAGCATTAGTTCTAGCATGCAACGCCCAGTAAAACCACAACTTTTTTTTTTTACACTTTGGTTTCAGTATGGATTAAACCAGCCAGATAGAATGTGTTAATTAGTGAGCTTTGGAGGTGCTGGGAGGCCGGTTTCTTTTAGCCTTTGGAAAGGCCTGGTGCTTCCCCCTGCTTCCAGTCTTTAAGGTAAGCTAAGTGAGGCTAAGCTAAGCAGCAGCAGAGTGGTAATTGGTTTTACCATCGAACTCTCTGAAAGAAAGCAAATGACAGACATGACAATGACAAATAGCCTTTTCTAAAAAAAAACATTATATAATCAACAACACTCCTTATCTAATGTTCTTTTTAGTATGTTTGGTAACACTTTACTTGAAGGTATCGACATAATCGTGACATGACACTGTCATAACTATGACACAGGGCTCCAGACTGCGACCAGTAAATTTGCCCCCTTTTTTACACGTTAAACGTCGAAATTCCGGTACGGTAAGCTCAAGCTTATCTGTCCTCTCTGAAAATTTAAAGAGCGCGGAGCTCTGACACAAACACACACACACGCATAGCTGCGGACGGTGCAAACCACGTCGGCTCTGCAGTTTTGTTGAAGTCACAGTGAGTCACGGAAATGCCGATAAAGTGGTTTCAAGTGTGGTTACAGTTTTTCAAAACTTCACGAAGACAGCATTTGCTGCGATATGATATTAATGGAGAGCCGCAAGCGGTCGCGGTGCTGTTGACGTTACTTCCTAAGTAGGCACAACAGTGGTTTCTGTGCCCTGGGGACTGACTGACAGGCTGAGGTTGTAAGGCAAGGCAACTTTATTTCTACAGCAGCTTTGAGGAACAAGGCAACTCAAACTTTACATGAAACATTAAAGAGCAATTAAAAACGGTCATGAAAAAAAGAATATACAAATACAAGAATAAAAGTTACAGTGAGTAAAAAATGAATAATTATTCAATTTAATAGGTTGTAGGGACGGGTTTGGGAGAAGAGAGGGAGGGGTTTTATTTTTATTTTTGTTTAATTTCTTCAGAGTGTAACATTCTAATAAAATAACATAATGTTCTAAGTACATAGGATAAATAGGTTTGACAATAATTTTTACAACTGAAATAATTGTTTTGTAATTATAGAGGGAAAATACCAAAAAAAAGGTTAACCAGGATGACATTACCATGGGATGTCTTTGTCATGACAAATTGACATAATGTCATCCTTTAATGTCAAGTTGTCTTAATAAAGACACTCCAAAGAAATTTAATGTCAACTTGTCATGACCAAGACAACTTCTGGTCATGTCACTTTGATTAATGTCAACTTGTCATAATCAAGACAACCCAAAGAATGTCAACTTGTCATGACAAAAACCGAATGACACTTAATGACAGAAGTCATAAACGTTTATGACTTGTTTATAACACGTTCATAACAGTGTCATGTCATAATTATGTCGATACCTTCAAGTAAAGTGTTACCGTACGTTTTTAACCACTAATACTGCTTTGAAGTGTGAGAAACCCGGGCAAGTACATAAACATATTAATTACATAGGGGATTTCCCAGTATTCAGCAGGATACATCTGAACATTAAGCTATTGTAAAAGTCCTTACACAACTAATAGTTAGCTCCATACAGACATAACATGACACACTTTCTAACTTTGCATTGAAAATACTTCTATTTTAGGCATTTAACAAGAAGCAGTCAAATAAAAACTGAGTGGTTCAGCAGTCCATGGACAGACTGCAAGTATGCAGGTATGTAGTCTGTAATAAAAGGAATTAATTAATTATTTAGTTTTGTGCTCAAATAAATTATATTTGTGATTTCCATGGCTTTACAGCAACACATCCAGTACATGCTGTAATGTAAACCTTCTGCAGCCACATATAGTCTCCATTCAGCAAGGTAATAAGGTCAGATAAGCATGAATCAGTTAGTTTTTTGCAAATGCCACCACATCCTGAGGTACAGCGCTGATGGCATCAATGCAGCATCTCTGATTGGCTGAGAAAGCATAAGCAGTCTGCACCACAAGAGTGAGATAGCGCAGTCAAACTGGAACATTGTTTTTTAAAAGATCTGGCACCTGAAATATGTAATTTAAGTGGTTGCATGTCATTTGTAAACTAACAAACTTACCAAATTGCTCCTACATCCACTGAAGTCCTCAAAAAGGCATACACATACTGTATCAATAATCCTACTCATGTGCTCTATGTCTTCTATATACTAATGTCATCTGCTTCTGCATTTGTTTTATATTGCTTGCATTTAAAACAAGCAAGTTTAATTTCCTTTCAGAAACCGTGAGATTGGTTAACAGCCAAGGTAAAAGAGATAGTCAGTTTACTCTTACATTATCTCATCATATTTTGAATAAACTGTTCATTGAATTGTATTTCTGTGTCCTTTTATGGTTGTAAACAAGCTTTCCTTGCCACTTGACGGACAAAGTATTTTGAATATAATCGTGTAGCATAAAATGTTCCTCATTCAGCCCAGTTCAGCATGTAGCATAATAAAGACAAGTACAGGAAATCACTGCTAAATAAGGAACTATGTCACTTTATTTCTAGTACTTCCTCTCTCAAAGTATGATCTCTTTGTTATTTGCAGCAGTAGCGCACTCTGCTGACCAACAATTGTAACTGCATGCAGATCTCAAGCTATGGGGGACGGTTGAGCTTGATGGGGTTCACTCACAAGTAACTGTCTGTTCAGGAGCAATAGTTGCATGATGATACAGTATTTAAAAACAATAAAACTATAAGAGCAATCATATATACAGTAATAGGGACCTGATGACAAAACAGGTGAGGTATTCATTGTTCTTGTGTTCTTGTATACCAAAATTCACCTTTAAGACCAGGAAAAGATTACCCTAAAAATCTTACAATTAAGTTAAATAGGATACCAGACAACATCTACAGTACACCCCTGATGTTACTGATATTATTGTGACTCACTGTATAAGACGGCAACACTCAAATATATGGCTGAAGTTGCTGAAAAGTCTTTTTAGTATGTTTGAAACCTAGAAAACGTGATCTATTTTCATGGTTTTCAAGTGGACACTTACGCCAAGCAGATGCTCAGTCACAGGGCTTAATAAAGTGAAGAAAAAAAGCCTGTTTCAGGTTTCTTTTGTGAGGTAAGAGTGAAGGAATAAGTGAAATTAACAATCAGTTTATCGCTGGGTGTCAAAAGATAGAATGAAGAATTTACATTAGGGGAAAATGTAAAAAGTTGATGAAAAAGATAATCATAAAAACATCAATAAGTCGATCAAAAATATTAACCACCTCATTCTTACCCTGTGCCTCTATTAGGTGAAAAACAGGCTGTTTTCAGCTTGAGACATGACACATCAAAGATGTGTACCAACTGAGGGTATTTTCCTATGGGGTGGAACAGGTTGGGCTTACACAAATATCTACCCACGGGCTGTGAGACAGATGAAAAACGAAAGGCCTCTTAAAGCCCCTGCACACTGAGTCATTCACATCATGAAGGCCCTTAAATGTGAAGTCAAGGGAAAGTCCCATCAAGCAGGGTCCAGATGTGCTGAAAGTCCCCTCTAGGGCAACACCTGCTGGGTAATTTGGAAATTACACACAAAGCCCAACGTTTGTTTTGCTTTCTCTTACCTTGAAGTTCCCTCCATAGTTGAGGTCAAGGGGCTTGAAAAACTCATCCGGCCTGGGGATGTATATAATCCGCCGGAGTTTTTTCTGCCACCACCTGAAACAAATATGAAATGGAAATGATAACAGAACAAGAATGGAAATAGAAGGGGGAAAAAAAATAACATGACATCTATAATTCAACTGTTGCAGTGGCGCAATTCAACTGTTGCGTTCGTGCTCGTCACACGCGCACCCACTGCTAGATAGATAGATAGATAGATAGATAGATAGATAGATAGATAGATAGATAGATACTTTATTTGTCATTGTACACAGATACAACGAGACATTGTTTGGAACAAACCTGAGATGCACAGAGCTAAAAAAGTTAAATAAATAAATAGTTACACATGATAAGCAAATTGCACTTCCCTTGTACCCATAAAAATAGTTTGCAATGACCAATGTGTTAACACTACCACACAGGTTGGTGTGGTGGGGGGCAGAGGAGGTGGAGTGTGTTCATCATAAAAACTGTTCCTTAGCCTACTGGTGCGGGTGTAGAGTGCTCTGTAGCGCCTGCCAGATGGCAATAGAGGAACAAATTGTCTTGAACTTTTCCATACGCGAGCGACGCACAGTGAAAATCAATGAACTACGGACTGATTCTTGCCGTTTGTGAGTTCACTAAAATATAAAACTGTTTTCCAAACAGTTATCAGGACATAGACAGTGGGGCTTTGGCTCGTCAGAGCATCGGCACAAGACTGGATTTATCGAGTACCGTCTGTAATTATGACTATGCTAATTTAGCTAACTTTAGCTATCAACAATAACAGTCTGTGGTTAGGAAAGACTAGTATTACCACTATTTGTTATAAATTGGCTTGTGATTAGGGATAGGCAATATGATACCACAGTCAGCTAATCTCATTCAGTTGTACGGCAGAGATACAGTAGTGCACAGTATCCCCATGGTTACCACACATTGATCGCCTGGCGTTTACTCGCAAGGCGTTGTCCACCTGTCTATTCACATGTAGTCTATATCCTTGACGTTCCACTTCCGGGATTGCTTCAGTGCCGCAGGAAATTCCACCGGAAGCATGTCTTTTTGCCGATGTCCGTTACCTTCCACTTTCTTCGTGTTGGAATTTTAAACTCCGTTGGATTTATGAGGACTATGGTTAACTGGTCCTCAGATCTCTGCATGGTAAATTGAGACAGCTGAGTTTTCTGTCGCACGACTAAAACAACTTTTGAACGTACATGTTCCACCAAAACAAGTTCCTTCCTGAGGCTATTTTGCAGCGGCTACGTATGGAGCTTAGCGCCACCCATGACAATTGTGATTGGTTTTTAAAAATGCCAATCAACCAGAGCCCGTTTTTCTCCATCACGTAGTGCTGTGTGGACTAGCCAGACCCTCCTCCGCAGTAGATGTATTTGATGCATCGTGATGAATCGAGATATCGAATCGCTGACATGATAATCGTCATCGAATTGGAAGATCAGTGAATATTCACACTTCTACTCCGCAGCGTGTGGAGGATGGTCTGGCAAAGCGAGACTAATTCACATGAGGAGCGCACTGACCCCGCTCCCCATGTGAAAAGCCCTTTAGGCAGCGCTAAGCTCCGGACGCAGCATGCGTGGCTCTGCAAAATGGTTTCAGAAAGGAACTTGTTTAGGTGGAACATTTGCACCCCACAATAGAAAATGCCACATACAATATTAAATTAACTGTTCACACAATACAGTAACGTGAGCTATATAAATTAGCTGGATACATGGTTAAACGTAATTTGCTCTTACCAGTGCATTGCCATGTGTATTTTGTCCATAGCAAATCCCCACCAATAGGTCCCAAAACGTCCCAGTAAGAGAGCAAATGCCATAAACATATTCTTTGTAAATCTTAACAAGCCTTGTTGCACAATCCAAACTTTCTTCAAAACGTGCCAATTTTAGCGTGTAACGTTTGCTTGCTAGCTCAGAGGTTTTGGTTGCTGTTCCTCTATTTGACCAGGGTTTAACATAAAGACAAAGAAAGCGGAAGATGAGGATATCTGGCGGAACTTCAGAATTACCATAAAGTTGAGAACATCTCTCTAAAACAACAACAACAACAACAACAACAACAAACACTGAACTCTATAAGCGTCATGAAAGTAGGATTAGTTTTAGCTGAGATTATCTCAGTCTGAGAAGGAATATCACATATGTCTGCGAAGCATATTCAGACTGCATATTACTAATGAGATTCACTGGAAAGAACTTTTGCAAGCATAGTTATGCACTGAACCAAAACCAAAGTTGAAATCATTATGGCTCACAGAAGATATCATCCTGTATCATCCTCTAAACTGGTTAAAAACATAGAGAAAATAGTGGAAGTGCTAATTTAATTTACTTTTCTAAGCTTGTGTTTTTCTCTTGTCACTGTGTGCCCTTAATAAGTGAGGTGCTCTCAGTTCTCAGCCACTGATGCTCTGCATGACTTCCTATGTCTGCTAGCCATTTCATTGCAATGTGTCGCTGCACGTACAGTGCTGCAGTGGTTTCCCTATATGTGGGAGGTGATGCCAGGAAAGTGTAGATTCAAGCATAAAGCTTTGCTAATCATTTACTGGAAGACAAAGTGTTGCTGACATTAAGACTTAATTTGCTTTCACTTTGCTATATTTTTGTGTAAATTCAAAATAAATGTACCTTTAATATGATTTGCACATTTTATTTCTATTATGATGCTAGTTGGTTCAATCTAAATATATTTTCATTTCTGCAAGCTTCTCCAAAAGCCAGTATTAATCACTGAACATCGAGGACCACCAGTTTAAAAACATTTTCCTTTTTAGATTTCATGGTAAACGTTATCAAGTGGCAAACTGTATTTTGGGAAATATGAAAAGGTGGACCATTGAGAATTGTTAATCAAGAGAACAGTTCTGCAGGTAACTCAGCACCAACAGCAACAAGGTTCAATGGTTAAGGCTCAAATCTCACTGGGGCCCACACATGCTTTACAAAAAAACAAATTCTCATACTTGGAGAAAAAGACAGTAACTCCAGTGTTTACAATACTCACGGTTTTTGTGAATAACCCAGCAACAGGAGAACAAGAACAAGAACGACGGACAGGAAGATGTACCACCAGCAGCCATTCATTCCTGTACAAGAGAGACAGGACATGAAATATGTACTGAAATAAATGATATGATAAACGTCACGCTTCCTGTTTCTTCTATATATGAAGGATCAATGCAGAAACACACACTTGTATGATGGTTTGAAGCATGAAAACACAACAGAATAGCACCAGTGACTGGCGTCAACCGTCTGATTTAGAATGAGACAAAAGTCAACTAGACCATGGCTCCAGGCTGGAAGGTGCCATACTCGTTTACCTTCAATCTCAGCAGAAGTTCCTCTAGTACTCCATCCTGCAGTGGAACTCCACTCGCTCCATGGACCAACATAGAGATTCCTAGGGCACAATTTGGCCTGAACATCCACAGTATAGTTGACATGTGGTTGGAGGTTCTTATGGTCTATCATAAAGTACTTTACTGTCACTGAATGGGAAAGAGCTGGAGCCTGTAACAAAGGAATAAAAACAGATTTGGATGGGAGTCCTCAGCAGAGACTATCGACAATAATGTACTGCAACAGCCTCTTGTTTTTGTTTTAGGTGTTTTTGCTTACATTATACCTTTGACAAGTCGTTGCTTTCTCTTACGCGCACTCCGTATGTGAGACAGTCTTTTTTGTTGGTGTGGTCCCAAGTGATGTTGTAGAATTCGTCAGTGTTTGTCACCTTAACATCGACAGGAGGCAGAGGCTTCACTGTGAAAGTTAAGCCCCAAGGGGTCATGGGGAATATTATGAAATTGAAAATGTGTGTGTGCCAACAATACTCTACACCACGAGCGGCAGTTGAACATTATTTTTAGCTCTAGTCTTTATCTGGAGGGTAAAGCAGGTGGGAGGGGGGTTTGCTGCCAAACGACAATGTTTGTGAGTTGGGAAAGTTGCCAGTATCATTCTTGTCATCTCTGAACTTTCTGAACTTTCAAACAAAACAGAAAATGGTTTAAGTTACAGTAATGTGATGGCTGTATTTAACCACAGGGGACATGTTTTACACATGTCTACCATATGTAAAATAATCTTAATGCTGGAATTAAGATAAATTAACATTTAACTTCTTACAAACCATTTTCACACACATATTTTAATGCCATTAAACATGTCATAAGCGATCCATCTGATGTCATCTGTGACCTCTTATTTGTTTCTGTGTTATCCTCCTATCTGTTCAGCAGAAATGACGAACACTAGAATGTCAAATCACGCAGTTATTCTCAGTTTTACTTACCCACATTACACAGTGACCAGCTGGATGTCTCACTGGCATTCATCAATACTTGACTGACTGTCGCAGTGCATATGGTTTCAACGCCTGCAACTTCATCAAGCTTTTCCGGATACATTATGCACCAGGATTGAGGTGGTTTGACTTCACAGCTGCCATTAACCTCAAGTTCTTCATCTCTATGACAGATAAACAGTTTGTTATAATTATTGTTATGCCCTGTGACATCAGTCGACGTCTCAGCACCAAAGGTTGTAGTTTCCACGTGATTGTTTAACAGGACTGATGCAGTACAGGTATATGATAAGCTCCAATTCATAAATGTCTCTTTAGAGCAAAAATACACCGGAGAGCGAAAGCAAAGCCTAGCATTGTTAACCTGTCTACCTGTTCATAGACAGAACATTACATATCTCATGGTCACGCTTCTTATTAGTGTGTTTCACTTAACAGCACAAGTCCCTCTCCATGTACAGCATGCAGCTGCTAAAAGCTCCTTCCTAGAGCCTGACCACAAGAATTTGTTTTTCATTATTGATTAATCTGCTGAGTATTTTCTCCATTAATTGAATTATCCTTTTGTCTAAGTAACTTCATTCAATAATTAAAAAGTATTTAATTAGCAGGATAGCTTTTAGTGAAGTATTTGCGTTAGTTTAGAAACAGTGTTGCCATTACAATATTCAAAATGACCCAACTTGGAGATCCTGTAATTCAAAGAGGAAAATCAACAGCTAGGTCCCAGAATACCATTTGAATAAAAGCTAGTTGTGCTAAGATGAAGCCACATACAGTATGATGCACCAACATAAAGCATATATATATATACATATATATTAACAGCGACACAACAGACAGTTTGTACCTGCATATGACGTCGACCGAATATGAATAGGTCAGTAGAGAGCCTGAGCAGGAACAGTTCAGTAAAGTCTCGTAGTCCGTCGAGCAGGTGACATTGCACAAAGACGTGACTGCAGCGCAAAAGAAAAGTGCGGTCAATTCTTACTGCACTTATTACATTCAACAGTGATGCCCTACAAACGTCTAACCCTTTAAATTATTTGTTTAGACAGGCAAATCTCACTTAAGTTAAACTTGTTTTCAAGGAAAACTTGGCCGCAGCATCAAGATAAACACACAACAATGTATAAGAGTCAAGTTCATCTTAAGTGGAGTACATTAATGTGGGGAAGTACCTTTAGAAATTCATATCAATACAAGAATTAAAGATACTGATTAGATAAACCAACTTACCTCTATGAACAGACAAAGTGAGGTACCACAGCAACAATAAGAACACAGGTCTGAGAGCCATGGGAACAACCCAGTTATCAGCCGCAGGTGAGACAAAAGGAACCACAGCAGCTGAAACTAAATGAAGACATACTCGTTATACATTTCTTTTGTAGTTAAAAGAAAGTAGTATTCAACTCTAAAAGAAATAAATAAAAAGATTGAGCCTTCCTCTGGGATTTGCTGCTAAATTGGTTAAAAGGTTAAGTTGGTTACCAAAAAACATGAACACCATCATTAGCATGAACACCAATAATTATATACAGTCATAAAAGAGCGATGTTTACTAGTCAGAATTAAAAAGGTAATTTAAAAAGGTAATTAAATGAACAAATTATTTTTTAAACCACATTTTTTGATCGCATGTTTAATATATTTAAAGAATTAACCATCTTACCTTTTTTATTTTATTTAAATGCTGCCACTTAACCAGTCAACAAGCCAACAAAGTCACTAATGCACTGACGCGTTCTGTGTGAGAACGCTCAGTGGAACAATGTTCTGGTTTGTCACTGCGAAGGCATCATCATCATCAGTGGCGTGACTAAGGATGTGGTTTCAGACCTTCTAAGCGGTGTCTGTGTGGTGCCTTCCCACCACATCCACACTCCTGCTATGAATATGCAATACTTAACCTGAGAACAAAAAAAGTCAACAGGAAACTAAAACAATTTTCTACAAAATAATTGTGTCATATTTGTGTCACCTAAATAAAGGAAGACAAATAAAATAAGATTTGTTTTTAAAAGAACAAGCGACAAAATCAATTTTTGGGTTGAAAAAAATGACAGAAATATACAGATATACTGTATTCTTCTTGCCCAAATAGTTTGTATTCTACCGAAACTGTCAAAAATATATTATTATTTCAACGCACCTACTTGCTTCAATCATTTTTAACATTTACTCACAACACGACTAATACATATATGTTTCAGTACTGAGATGATTCGAAACACTAAACACCAGATATGGCTTATGATGCCTTTCAAAAGACCCTTTTTAGACACCTACGTGTCTACAATAACAGTTTTTTAGTAGTTTCCACTCAATTATGTTTGAATTGAAATGAGTCATAACCCTGCAGTGGAGCCCCTCAGAGCTCACTTTTATCAATTAAATTTGCTCTTAATGTTATTAACTCCGAGCATGTTGAGCTATATACACTTTCTCCAGGAGTTGAAGCATAAGAATCAGAATTTACGTGTAGCCTATATAACGTGCCTTCTAAACTATATTATAGTTTTTGTTTTGTATAATGGATGGGCCTTGTGGTCTCTGCCCTCTGTGGTATTCAAATCACCCAGTAGGTGTGCAGACACCTCTCACTTAATGTCATCAGTAACAGTATTAGTCAAAGCCAAATGCCATGCCAAAGCTTAGCACCTGTAGTGAGCCAAGTTAGTGGCACGCAACAAAAAACAAGCTGAACACTAAATACTGTATTTTGTAAAGCTTTTCTTGCAATTGCTTTGTGGCAAGACAATGGCCTTAAAACTATGGTTGATCTGCAGGTGCTGCACTGTGGACCTGCAACAATTAGTCCACTTATCGATTAATTGATCAACAGGAAATTAATCTGCAACTATATTTTATCATTTATTTCAATCAAGGAAAAATGCCAAACATTTGACAACTCCAGCTTCTCAAATGAAGAACTGGCTGCTTTTCTTATCTTACATTCTATTAAATTACATAGTTTGGGGTTTTGGACATACAGTAAGTCTTGGACCGTTGCTCAGACAAAACAACACATTTGATGATATCACCACGAGGTTGAGATTTTAGTTATTTGTTTCCAGAGGTTTTATTTTCTTCATTGTGTCTGCTGGTTAGGATGGGTCAAATTAAGAGGATACATTCTCCCATCGGAATTAATAAAGTATAACTTAATGCAATGCTTTCATATTGCATTGCCTTGTAAGGTGCTGATAGGGTTGTATCTGTCTGCTGCTGCTCTGTCATTATACAGTAGCACAGGTGCAGGTTAGAGCCTAAAGTCAAGTCCAGTGGTCTAAAACCAATTGTTTCCGTAGAAGGTTAATGCCCAAAATGAGCCTAGAGCATACACCAATGGTCTAAATGTTGTACAAACACTTCACTGCCACTAGAGGTCATTGTAAATGAGGTTTAACTTTAACTGATGCAGTTTACTGTTCACTTCTGCACAGTTATTTAACACACTTACCACATGGAGTAGAATGCATAACATTTAACACATGAGCAGGTTTCACATTACAGTCTTCTGCTTAAAATATTCTTAGACCGTGTTCCCAAAGAGGAGAAATTGGTTACTGTTGTGTTGGCTCATTCTTTATAGCCATAATCAGTATGTAGTCACATGTTAAGGGACAGACCACATTGGTTACCTTACACCAGCCAGACGGGCCGACCGTCGGCAGAAAAGGCAGTCTGACTGATCAGTTGGGTCCCCGAGGTCCAAAAAATGCCTCAGAACACACTGAGGCGACGCCGACTTGAGCGTACGCTCTGCGCGTAATACGTCTCCATAGCATCAGGCGGTGCTGCTCTGTATTGTTTCCATTAACAGTCCGATTATTTCCCAGAAAATTTAAACCGGCAGCTGATTGGACGAACGCTTTTTTCTCCGGAAATTCACAGCCACACTGTCATGGCGGCTTGTTCAGAATACGATCTCATATTGTACTAAAATAGTTCACCGAAACGTGTTTCTGAAAACATTTTAAGAGAGAAATAGGCCATGCAGTTTCTGAATCTGTCTTCATTTCAGATTGACAAAGTTTAAAAGATTTCCGTCAGATTTTGAGAGGCTCATCCGCTCCCCATTTCCGGGCGAGTCCCGACTGCCCTGTCGCCGACTGAACATGTTGGGTCGGCCCAAATGAAGGCCGACTGATCCTCGGATGGCCGACAGCACGGAACACACTGAATAGACTTGAGTCACCGACCTCGCCGGACGGTCTGACGGCCGATTATCGGGCTGGTGTGTCTTCTCTCTAAAGTGTGTAAAAAAAAAATTAAAAATTAAAAAAAAATTAATAATAATTGCTAAACCAAAGGACCAGAAAATCCAGCTGTGATGTAGGAATGTGGAAAATGAGGTGGGTGTCTAAGGGGCCGTCCACACGGAGACGATTTTTGGTGCAAACGCACATTTTTAGCATCGTTTGGGCCTGTCGTCCACACGGATCCAGTAAACGCACTGCCTGAAAACGCACTTTTTTGAACCCGGGTCCCAGGGTGAAAAATTTCGATAACGTCTCTCTTTTGGCTTCATCTGGATGGTGAAGCCGGCTATTATTGTATCGATGATGTCATCGCCACACCCCTCGACCTCTCACCCGCAGCCCCGCAATAGTGCAAGGCTACACACAACTGCGGTGAAGCTAGCGAACATATCCCATCTCAATGGTCAAACCACGTCACTTCATCGAGCTAAATAGTTTGTCTCTGCTCCCTGACACTTCCCTCTGCCGGTCCTGGATTCTACACAAGATATATTGCTAACGTTATGTAGCTGACCGCTAGAGCAGCGAAGTAACGTTAACATTAGCTGCTATGGTTAGCTAGCTAGCTGTTTATAAAGTGGAAGCTAGCTAGCTAATCTGTCTGCTTATAAACTCCTTGAACTTTTACCACGGATTATTATAGAAAAGCTACTGCAAGAAAAACGTGTAGATTATCAAAAAGACATTGGATCATTGATGTTTGTTTGACTGCCGATGTTAGTTAGTTAGCAGAGCTAACGTTAGCTCTGCCAGCTAGCACGCTGCAATCATGTCCGATGGCAGACAGAATTGCAAAATAAAAAGCAATCCAACAGCACATAATACAATGTAAACAAAGACATGTTTCCTTGCGGAGGCCTTTATAAAATGAGAAGTGGTGAAAGTTATTATAGTCCATGGATGTATTAAGAGAACTTTAGTCTAGCTAGTTATGTTATGATGGGAAGTTAACTCTTTTTCTCCGTGTTTTGGTGAATTTCCGTAGCAGAAACAGCGCCGCCTATAGGCCTGGAATATGAAGTAGCGCATTGAGTCATTTATAACCAGATACGTGTGGATGAAAAAAATGGAAGACTGGTAAAAAAAAAAAGATTGTTTTGGTACGTGTGGACGTGGCCTTAGGTGTGGTGTGATGTGGTTGAAAGTCTTATGTAAATGACAGATAAGATGTGAAGAAGTACACAGGCTGCCTAAAATATGTTCCTATTTTGTTTTCAGTTTTGTTTGATGTGAACTTGTGACCTGTGTGTGAAAAAGAAAGTTGTATGTTTTTTTCTGTCTTGAGTGAGGAGGTTTTTGTTACAGCAGTTTCTCATGAGACACCAGTATGTAATTTTGGTGATTGTATGAAGAGTTTTGAGAATACAACACCACCTTTTGGAGCACGCGTTTGCTGTTATGCAAACTGGAACACAGTTTTTGTGTCTGTGTCACCTGTTCTTAAAACTATTGTGTTTCTAACTGTAACTGAAGTTTAAGACCATAATGTGTAGTATATCTCTATCAGAGGGAGCATCTCTATTGCTCGTCATTTTGAACCAGGTCATTTTCATTTCTACTTAGATGGATGCAGTACCACCCACATAATGTGCAACCGTCACACTGTTTAACAACAAAACATAATGCAAATTTTTCACACTGAATTGAAATGCACTCCTGCACTTTTTTTTTCTGCTGCTAAATTCTATATATTCTACCTTCACCTCACTTATAACAATCAGTGCTCCATTACAAGTCAACTTATGCCCTGTCTTTTGTTGTCTGTTGTCTGTCCTGTCCCTTGTCTGTCTAAAATGCTCTACTTTAAGTAGTAATTGCACTTTATGTAGGTCTATAATGTGTGTGCACTAAATGTAGCCTGACTCGAATGTCGTTTTTATATATTTTAAATGTGTAATCCATGTAAGTCTTGATCCATGGTGAAACGTTTTGTTTCACTATATACAGTGTATATGGTTGAAATGACAATAAAACCCACTTGACTTGACACATCTGCCCATTTTAATGCTCGTGACAATGTATGTTATATTAATATATTTATTATTAAACGTATAGAGGGTCTGATTAGAGATCATATTTAAGCTATTTTATTGCTGACATTTTCCTCAATTTTCTATTGATTGAAATGTTAAAAATCTCCAGCATTAGATCTCTTTGGTGTGCTTTGGTAAAAGCTCTTTGAGTACAGGCTTTACCCAGACTGAGTGCAGTAATGAAATCATGCAACACAATGTCACACTTTTTCAAAAAGTTACATCTTTGTCCTTTAGTGTCACGTGTGTGCAAAGTTGTCAAATGCAGAAGGAATGAATATATATATATATATATATATATATATATATATATATATATATATATATATATATATCTCACACACTCAATATTACATTACATGTCATTCAGCTCACGCTTTTATCCAAAGCGACTTATAATTGCTATATATGTCAGAGGTTGCATGCCTCTGGAGCAACTAGGGGTTAAGTGTCTTGCTCAGGGACACATTGGTTGATGTATCGCAGTGGGAATCAAACGCAGGTCTCCCACACCAAAGGCATGTGTCATATCCACTGCGCCATCACCACCCGTACAACGATATCAAAGCACTATGGCAATACATGATGACAGACACATTGTTAGCTACAAATTAGGACATTCTGAGTTACAGCTTATGGAATTCAAGGGGAAAATCTTGCTGTGGGAGTGATTATCTACCTTTTGTTCTTGAGATTCTGCTAACGTTACCGCTTATCACACGTGTCCTATTGGCAGGTAACTCCTCTTTTACCACAGGGCTGGTGACATTACTGGCATGTAAGACTATTGTGTTCACTGAGGATAGTGGATCTATCTTTTGAAGATCCGCCACATAAATTGACAGTGTTGAATGAATTTGAAATGCCATCTTTGCACTCGATCTGCAGAGACTTGTGGAGGCGTTGCTGTTTCAACAGAGAGAGAACAAAATGTTTCTGAACAAAGAGAGAAGCATGTCTTCATGTGAGGGGGAAGTAGGCCAAACAGCCTTACTGTAAAAACTGGATGTCAAGCAGTGAATGATTCCACTGCTGATAAGGAGATTAACCTATATTACTCATTTTATTCAAAAGGTTCAAGGGTGATACAACCAGCAGTGAAAACTGATATACTTGTTTTTGGTGGAATAAAATACAGCTTTTCAAAGGGTGCATCCTGTGATTAACGTTAGATTAAATTTGTGGGAATCTTCTGGAATTATGGGGGTAAAAACAGTCCCCAAGGAGAATATCAGTATTACTACTGTGGCCATGAAAATTATTATTGTTGAACTCTAATGACTGACACACAGACCTCATTTCAGTAACGGGAATATACAGTACAGTAGAAGCACAAAGTTATCCAAGCATGTACACTCACTGGGGATCTCCGTTGCGACGTCTCGTTTCGTTTTCACATTGTGGTCTCTCATGATCTGAATCAGTTGCGACTCTGATCAACAGAGTATGCTAATTTCGCACCCGCCCTGACAACTGAACCGCCTACCTGCAAGAGCGTTTCCCAAAAAGAAAAGCGTTTTTAAAAGTTTTGGGAGAAGTTCAGCAACGTTGAACTACGTACATACAGCCCATCTATGCGGTGAACTATAGGCGACAGAAATTAATTTGTGCGCGTTCACGTGAGCGGCAACCGATTCATTCGCCGTGATCAAAATCGCCTTCCCTGGGCCGTCTTTCCCTCATTGAAATGACTGGACGCGGGGAGTTGCCGCACGGCGGTCTGAAAGCCCCCTTTATCAGTTAATTTTGGGGTGGTGCTGGCCAAAAGGGACAATTATCCCTTTTGGCCAGCACCATCCCATTTACCAATTTAGCATCACCCATAGAAAAAAAAAATCTATTTGATTTCTATTTAAAACATCCTCCTCTTGTGTAACGTTAATGTAGCTAGCTAACCGTTTAGACTTTAACGTAAGGTTCTCAACTGAGCCTCATTCATTTTCAAATAACAGCTGGTTAGCTTAAAGTCCGTTACTGGCTAACTGCTAGGTACAGTAACTAACTGATAACGTAGCGCCCTTTTTGTCCAAACAAACGGGATATTTGTGAGCATTTAAATGTCTATTTTTGGCAATTTGCTTTCATTACCAAGAGACAAATCAAAACTGTAAGGACCATAGCCTCAACTGCTACAGGCAGCCGCAGCAGTAACGTTGTTCTAACGGCGTTGGCTTCACGACTTCTTTGTGTAGCTAGCTACATTTTTGACGTTGTAAACCCACAGCTCTGCCAACGTGTGATGTAATCACAGTGCAACTTACAGGCCTAGCTACGTTTAATACGCAGTGAAAATTGACAGATATAATACAAAAAGCATATAAAATGTGAGTTTAGATTTCTCCACAATATTTGGAGTGGTCAGGCCTGCTACATCATTACATTACTTACAATTTAATCGATGACACAGGGAGTAGCGTTCTCCTGACTGAAGCTGTTGTTGCTCAATCCAGGAACTGATCCCATACAGAGGATGTAGTTACAAGTTAACCTTTATCACTGGTAAAAACAAATTAACCCCTAGTGCAGCATATTTACAGTGTGAAGAAGCAGTCCAAAACGCAATGCAACACAAACATATGGTTGAAGGCACATCTGTACCTAATGCATAACAAATGTGTCCAGAGTGATCATGGCTTATAACAATAACACTTTGAAATGAACCATTATTCACAATGAGTCATTTTACTTTTAATACATTGCATTTTAGGGCAAACTCTTCTATATTTCTCTTTAGTTACAATTTTAATCCAGGACTTTTACGTTTTAAGCAGCAAATAATATGAATACTTCTTTTTATTATTTTCCTTCCTTTTATTTTATAATGGAAACAAGAAGTAGTCACGATCCCTTTGCAAACATAAACCTAACCTGAGAAGCCACTGGAGAATGTGATAATGAATTTCTCTGTATGATGAATAATATCCACCCATAAATTACTACACATTATCTACAATAGTAGGCCATAGCCTTTTGACCTTGAAAAGGGTTTTTTGCCATTATAAGGTAGGCCTATATCTTTTACGACTATCACAATTTTTTTATTGCTGAAAGTTATTTTTATGGGGGTTGACAAATGCCTTTGAGTCATCAGTGCTATCCTTGTTACTCATCTAACATGCTTTACTTCTCTCCTTGTATAATCAAAATTATAAATCACAATTTCAGATATGAATAGAACACTTAATGTTTTAGTTAACTGCCAGTGCAATGTACACGTACAAAGTGTCGTAAAAAGTAAAAAAAATTGGAAGAGTTAGTGAATCAATACCATATCCTCCTTACTCCAGTAATCTAGTTTACACAAGTGTTATTCAAAACAAATATCAGTAAAAATTCCCCAAAAGATCTAAGATCATGTTTTTTTTTTTAATTCCAGGATCATCACATGTCATCTGTACGCTATGTGAAAAGTGCTATGCAATATTTCAAAAAAAAAAAAAAAAACAGAATAAAATGCAGATGTTTCAACTTTAGTTGTGAGAGGCTGCACTGCAGAGCATATCAGTGTGGAACAGTGGATGACTTGCTCCACTGGAGGGCAGTATAGATGATTTTGCTTCATGTAGAGCAAAAACATCCATGTGTTTGGACAGCCTCATGTGTCCCGATGTCTGTTTGTATACATGTAGTAGAGTGAAGTTACTAGTCTCTATTTTTTTTGTTTCTTTGCACTGTGCATCAGTGCTTTTGTCAGTAACTGTGATATATTGAATGCAGTGTAAAAAAAGGTGCTTTCAATAACAGGACACCTAACACATGACTTATCATTAGTGAATATTGCGACAAGTTCTAAATGCAGCTCCCAGCACACATTCAAATTCATTTCAACTGGCAAACAATGTCAAAACTACTTTCTCCTAGTCTCAGTTTGTGTCGTCTACTCATTTTTCTTTATTAATGAGTCCCATGTCTTTGCGGTAAAGTCTTTTACATAAATTTAAATTCATATCATACACTACTTGAGAAGTCCAGTTGGTGTAGGGGGATTTCACAGTAGGCCTGCTGTGAACTTTATATGTCCTATGTAAAATAAACACATAAATAAATATGCAAGAACACTGACTACCATTTTTAAAATTCAATTGCTTTAAAATTTTAGAAATATAATAACATATTAAGGGGCACAGTTGTCCAGTAGAAGTTATACAATAATCCACACTGTGTGGCACATACTTGTTGTTAGGTACTGTAGAACAATATAACTGAAAAAATCATTTATTATAAATAGTGCAAAAACAGTTACAACATGTATGCTTGTGACCTTTTGCCAGTTTTTGTCCTATCTCAGTGGGTGTTCCCGGGGGCACGGTGTGTGTGGTGTGTGAGAGGGCTTTGCTCTTTTTAGTAGAGGTGGTTGAAACAGCTCTCCTCAGGTTGAGAAGGGGTTTTATCCCTCTCGAGGGCTGCAGGCTCTTGTCGAGTTGTTCGGTGAAGTGACCCGCGCTCTGAAGCAAAGTGGTGGAGGTGTCTTTATCGCAAGGGTGGTGGTGCGGTCACATGTTCAGAGGTAGGTGTGTGTGTGTGTGTGTGTGTGTGTGTGTGTGTGTGTGTGTGTGTGTGTGTGTGTGTGTGTGTGTGTGTGCTGGGGGGGGGAAGTATTTGGGTTGTAGGGGGTAGATATGCAGTCTTGCAGCTGTGCATGTGTTTGTCCATGTCTGAGTGAATAAGGGGAGGAAGGGGCAGTGAAGGAGGGGAGGGGGGTGATTCAGGTTCAGAAGTGTTGAAGCATAAAATCTCTCTCTTTCTCCATCTCTCTGTCTATCTCCCCCTCTGTTGCCGGGCCAGACGCAAAGCAACAGCAATTTGTGCGATTTCACAGCTCACCGGATCCCTAAAACTCTGACAGCCTTGCGCTGAGGTGGGGGGTAATGAGGGAGGAGAGGGAGAGAGGGAAGGAATGAGGAAGAGCGCAGGGATGGAATGGCGGAGGCGATGAATGTAGAAGTGACAGTGGAAATTGAAAATGGACAGATTGGAGTATGAGCAAGAGAGATGTGGAGCTGATATTGGAGCAGATGGTTTAAAGAACAGAGTCTCAAAACATAGGCTACAGACATCATCTACATCTTGGCACTTTGTTCTGATGACCACAAGAAACAAAACGTACTTCTTCTGCTCCATGTGTTTCTGACACCATCTGCTCAGTCTTAGGGCCCTGACACACAAACCCGATTATCGGCCAGTCTGGCGAGGTCAGTGACTTGAGTCTGTTCGGTGCGTTTGGTGCCGTCGTCCGTCAGAGGAGCGTCTTCATTTTGGCCGACTCAACATGCTCAGTCGGAGACAGGGCAGTCAGGACTCACCCGGAAATGGCAAGCGGATAAGCCTCTCAAAATCTGACGAAAATCTTTTAAACTGACCTTTGTTGATCTGAAATGAAGACAGATTCAGCAACTGTATGGCCTTTTTCTCGCTTAAAATGTTTTCAGAAACATGTTTCGGTTAACCATTTTAGTACAATATGAGATTGTATTCTGAACAAGCCGCCATGACAGTCTGGCTGTGAATTTCCATAGAATTTTTTTTTCTTCTTTATTTTCTGGGAAGCAATACAGAGTTGGCGTCGCCTCTTTGTGTTTTGAGGCATTTTTTTGGACCTCGGGGACCCGAATGATCAGTCTGACTGCCTTTTCTGCCGACAGTCGGCCGTCTGGTTGGTGTGTAACAGCTCTTAGAGAGAGACATTCAGAGATATATGACTTATATTGAAATTTTGTTTTGTTTTTTTGTTATACATTTTATTTATTTGTTTATACCTTGTGTGTGTGTGTGTGTATATATATATATATATATATTTTAATCATTCGAAATAAAGATTTAATTCATTCATTCAGATCTATGACTTAATGATGTCTATCGTTGACCAAAGAATTGGCTTGAATACATTGGCCATGTAAAGTACTTGGTCCTGATTAGCAGGCAGGTGTCAATTCAAAATCAAGTAATAGTCCACCTCAAACCAATACAGTACAGTTTATTAAACATTATTAACAGTGTACAAATAAACTACCGTAAAGACATCCATAGCAAACCATGCTGCAGGTGCTAAAAGTTCGGCTAACTCTCACTGTTAAAACAGACTTAATGAAGGGTTCAAATGACTAACGAACTAAAAAGTAAATGGTTTGAAGACAGCTTCTCTTTTTGCCTGAGCTGGGCCTAAGTGGCAGTGGTATAAGCTGCCAGCAGTTTGTTCCTCTCATCTATTGCCATGACATACGAATCACAGAGCTAAGCATTCGTCTACAAATCTTAGACATTGACTATTTAGAAACCTAAATAATGGTTTACAGTGCTCATCAACAACTTTGTGTCATCTCTAATGTGGAAACTTCTCTTACGACAGATCTCATCTTCTTGGAAAAACAAAGCCTCAGCGAACCAAAAAAGGCACTAATTCAGATTATAATAATCTAATCACCTAATTTAACATTTGGATTATTCTTAAAAGACATATGAGGGTATTTATTGATTGAAAGTAATCTTGGATTATGAGTGATTTAATCCATTCATTGTCCACCGTGCCCCTTTTAGCCTTAAATGACACTCCAATTGGGTGGCCATTACTTTGATCAAGACATGATTTATAGCCCCCAAAAAGGGTCAAAACCTTAAAAGGACCACCACCGACCTCAGAGGACCTCTTAGCAATCTCCATATAAAGTGTTTATTTCCTATTTTGATTTAGATGCATCATTCAAAATCTCACGCTCAGTGTCATTGCTGGTACCTCTTGACCTTGGCTTCCTGTTTGAAAACCCACTGCAACCAAAGGGCGGAAGAGTATTGAGCGTGACAGGCTAATTTCCATGCTAAGGTCATTCAGAAATCTGACCATGCTGTCAAACGACAGCCGATACTGGGAGGGAACCCTCTCAGCACTAGAGAAAAGACAGAGGGAACCAAGAAAGAGAAAGAAAGCTGTACTGCAGAGGAGAGGAGATACCAGAGATATCAAATCAAAGAGCGGGTGAGTGCTCTTGTGATAAGAAATGTCACCCGAGTGCTTTGTTTTGGTTATGGGGTCAAGAGAGGGTTCGAGGAGAGGGGGTATTTGAGTGTGTGTTGGTGATTGGTGGGTGTTTGGAGGGGGATCAGGACATCTGCGCAGGCTTTGAAGAGGTCAGCCATGGGACAGGAACCATTCTTAATCTCCCCAGCTGGGCCTGCAAGAGAGGATTTGGACCTCTGCTCATTCCCCCCGCCCCCCCCACACCCACAACAGTAGCTAATTGAGCTCCAGTGCTCTGATCGCAGCACTTCCATGCAAAGCCCTGCATGCTTTCACAGGGCTTTGGAGTATGAGCAGGAAATTCCCTTTACTGTCTACCTAATATCATTGTCGATACCTGGCATGGGATTATCAACACCCTCTAACACATGACATTGTCAGGCCTATTTTAGGGGGGCTGAAGCTACCCTAAAATCTTCCTAAGCACCCCCAAACTGTTTCTGTTTTATTTTCACAAACTGTCAATTGATCGGCTTTAGACAGAGGCTCAACGAGCGCCCGCGTGCGCAGTACCATTATGTGCTCGAGGGAGGTAGAGAGTGACTGAAGAGAGGGAGTGCCAGGGGCAATAAAAGCAGTGCATCGGAGAAATAAAACGTTTTTCACCGATTTAAATGGTTTGTTTGTTTTTACTGATGCACATATATTTTTGAAATTATATACAGTAAAAATGTTTTCATCAGATTTCTGTTTGATAGCTTTTTCATGGACATAAGTTATATTTTTGACATGATAAGATGCTGAGAGGCTACTGGCCTTGAGCTCATGCTGCATCGCACCACTCAACATCTTTTCCTCTTATCTGTGCCCCTCCCCCTGGTAAATGACATTACCATACAGGCTGAGGCTGGGGGTCAAGTGAAGGTTCTTGCCCTGATCAACCAACTGGAAAACTCACAGTTTCAGAGGTTATGGATAAGCCGCCCTATTGGGGGATTGGTCAGACAAATCAAATTAGCATCCCCTGGTGATCTCCTTTTAAACTCCCACCCATGAAGAATTAGATGAGGTGGCTTCACATTTCATTTGATTCATCTATGTGTTATTTGTGGATATGTAGAGAAGTTAACAATAAGGCATACCTTGCAGTTCAGATCTCACAAGTTTAAATGCTATGGAGTGTCCACTTGTACAGTATGTGAAGTTCTGGTGTGTTTTTACATTTTTGTCATTATGTGGAAGATGGTAATGATGAGTAATTGTTGATTGTAGATTACTTGAGCTACTGACAGTCTTTGAAGATAGAAAGTTGACTTAATGACTCCATCTCAAAGCATTAGTGATTTGAAAAGGTAATTTGAAAGATTTTTTTTTTTTTAATTATGTGCAGAGATGAGAAATAGCTACCTGGTGCAGTGGTACCCAAATGCATTAACCTCCCTCTCCCAAGTATAATCACAGACAAGTATGCATGAAAGCACACATGTATGTGCACAAACTCAAACATGCATTACTGTTACTATATTTGTGAGTCCCCCTTATTGATATGATATTACTATACTTGTGAGTCCCCCTTCTTAGTAGGATTCATTCACTAGTCCACAACCTTAACCTTTACCATCATAACTATGTGCCTTACCCCAACCCTTAAACAAAATTAAATTTGAACCATAACAACAAGCTGTAGCCCTCAAACAACTCTTTGAAAGAGCAAGGACAGGCCAGTATTTCCTACTTTTGTTCAAAAGTCCTCAAGGTCTGAAACTCTTATTGGTCCTCACAAAAGTACCAGTTTTATCTCCCCTTCCCGTCCAGATAAGCTAATTTATTAAGTATCGTTTTGCACAAGTATCATTACTGCTGCTAATATGAGAAGTACAGCTATATTTGTCTTTAGTATGAACAGGCCTAAGAGTGCTAGGTTCATTAACATGTTAGTTATGTGCGACTCAGGGTGTAGCTTGCTAGCTCCGAGTTTGTTGAGGTTTCCAAAAGAGAACGGAGTTAGACAGCAGTAACACACATTGCCAGTACATCCGGCGGCACTTATCCTGGAAATGAATTTCCGTTGATCCAGACTAGTGCAACTGTAGTCTATATCCTTGACATTCCACTTCTGGAATTGCTCCGGTGCCGCAGGAAATTCCACCGGATGCATGTATTTTCGCCGATGTCTGTTTCCTTCCACTTTTTTTGTGTTGAAATTTTAAACTCCGGTGGATTAATGACGACTATGGTTAACTGCTCCTCAGATCTCTGCCTGGTAAATTGAGACAACTAGCTAGCTAGACTATCTGTCCAATCTGAGTTTTCTCTCACACAACTATTTGACAGCGGCTCCGTGCGGAGCTTAGCGCCACCCATGACGATTGTGATTGGTTTAAAGAAATGCCAATAAACCAGAGCATGTTTTTCTCCCATCCTGGAATGCTTTGAGGACTAACCAAACCCTCCTCCGCTCTGCAGCGTGTGGATGGTCTGGCAAAGCGAGACTAGTGCGACTGTATCTCTAATTACTGAACACTGGAAGAAGACTTGGTAGGAGAATTTTCTTCAACTGACTAAAATTTGTTGAGTCAAGATATTTCCCTGCTCATGGACAAATGATAGATACTAAAGTCAATCATATAAGAGGATACTGATCCTCCTCCATATACCTGCTCCATATGCACCTGGTTTAGATAACTACATAATAACAATGGGTGTCTCAAATCTCTATTTAAATTTTGTGTAAGCAACAACTCATAGGCACTCAGCTCAACCCACTATCTCTGGGATTTCATTGTTATCCCCTTCCACAACTTTGACCTTGCACACCACCAGCATTTGGTACCGTAAGCAATGATTTATCTACCATATAAATGTGTTGGCTCCATTGGAATGTATTTAAGGTGTGGGGTCACTTACTAGGTCAAAAATGGCAGCTCATAAATTGAGGCTGATGCGTGACTTAAAAAGGGAAGTGAGGAAATGGTGATTTTGTGGGAAAAGGTTTCAGAATGAAAAATGTGATGACTTTTAAAAAAGTTAAACAATCTAGAGAAGAATGTGGTGCAATTTTGAGATGCATAAAAGCAAGACACATAAGGTGCGATCATTGGACACCTTACCTTGAGTGAGATCAAGCGCGAAGATGATATATCAGTCATTTTGACAGTGTGAGGTTAGAGGGCTCATTTAAGAAGTGAAGGCCAGTGTCCCTCTCAGTGATGTGAGATCATGAAGCTTTACTTTCAGCTCACCTGCCTGGAAAATCTACCCACCTGCCTCTCATTCAAACTTATAAGTCTTCTTGTGGCTCGTGTGTGCGGTCTATTGTGACATTGAGTGTCACTGAGTAGAATGACTGACCTCTGAACACACTACTTTGCAAAAGAGTGTTTGTGAACTAAAATTCATCATTTCAGTCCAGTCATGAATTAAATGTTTCACTAAACAGGCTGGCATTGTTTAGATCTACTGTAGATCCACATTTGATGTGCAAACAGTGTTGTTGGAGTTTCAAAATCATGAACGGAGTTCTTATATTTCCCCCACTATTGAGAGCATTCTCTCATTACCATAGTAGGCTACACTTAGTGTAATCTGGTGAATGACACGGCTTTTTAATACCTTTTACCAGTGTTATTTACTCAATATGCAATATGTTTAAATGCTGGTCAGAGCCACAGTGTAGCCCAGATCATAGCTATAAACGTTTCTGGTTTGTTGTCTTTTTAACTGTTTTTTGGCAGAAGCTTGAAAGTTACTTTAAGTTGTAGTAAAATCATTTTTTATTTATAGTTTTTGTCAAATGATTGCTGTTTTTGGTAAGTAGCCAACTAAAATTTGGTATAATGTGCAAGTCACAGGTCACAGGCCCCGTTCAGACCGACTTTGGGTCTGTGTGCTCTGGCTGCAGCAACACGTCATTCAGCAAGGCACTGCATTGGCCAATGAAAAACGTGCACATTCCTGCTGGATTACTGTAATGTGAACATCATATTTCTACAATGTAATTTGTGATTGGCACATCGAAAGATAAAACAATTGCCGCCATGATAATGTTTCAGAGTTGTAAGATCCTGTCTCATAGTATTATAAACCACTGTGCAGTGTTTTGTCATATGAGAAGCCTTGAAATTCACAGATCTGTTCATTAAAGTGGGCTTTCTGGATCATATTTCTGATTTCACCAGTACTCAAAGCAACACATCACCACTACCACAGCCCCAAGTGTTGTTTTTACCTGGGGCTGACTTTGGTCTTGATTCAATTTTTTTTTTTTCTTTTTTTTTTCAAAGATCTAATAACAAGTTGATGCTTGGTCTACATGGCATACTGTAACACCAAGTCACACGTTAGTGGTCTGCTGAGCTATTACAAAAAGGACAAGATTGCTAGTTTTACAATTAAGAAGTTCAACGGGATCAATACTTTATTTTATGATTCTCTGAGCTTGCATTTCACTCATTTTCAATTTTGCATGCGTTGCAGATAACAATTACTTCCAAACCACTCCCGTCAGACACCTAAGGAGCTGCTTTGTCAAGGTAGGCACATAACTGCATAAGGTATGAGCATACACATGAAGACAGGATAGATAGATTTTTACTTTGTATGTAAATTTCATCACACATACTTACCATTAATCTACAGCTTTGTATTTTTATGGATGAAGATTCTGGAGACAATAAAAACATGTGCCCTCAAAGCTCCGTTAAGCAACATTTCTTGCCATGCTAGCGGGTAAAAATGTAGGCTGGTCGACTACTTTGTTCCAGAGTGAAATATCTCTTAATGTTCCCCTCGGTAAGAACTTTGGTGATCCCTTAACTTTGCCTAAGCCATCAATCATCAGTGAAGCTGTTTGAATCTCGGATGTGACATAAAAGCCAAAGCATTTACCGTACATGAGGCTTGATGGCGAGAACACAGCCTCGGTCTGCCTGCAATCGGCCCTTTGTTTGGTCTAATTTGCCACCTGCAGTCAGGCCATGACTGAGGTGGTTAATAGCCAGGGGTCTATTCACAGGAGATCTGAGAGAGTGCAAGTGGCCAGTCCTCGGAGCAGATGTTGGGAGCCCAACATTAACAATGCCTAATGACTAATTAGGGAGGATTTCTGATGAAGCCCTGCTAACAAGAGCCCCAGTTAAGGTTCGACTTAGAGGAGGGTGGACTGTAAAACAACTGTAATCATGTAAAAATAATTAGGGAAATTCATGACTGTAGTTGTACATAAATACATAAACGCACTCACTTTTGCCTTATGCTAATCTAACAAAGCAATATACACGAGGCTCTAATAAATGGAAGAAAGCCCAAGGAAAGAAAACAAAGCCAATGCTTTCCTTTGTTGTCTTTTGGTTGAGTCATGGGTTCAGTGACTGGTGGGGATTTGAACTGTACACGACCCGAGGGTCAATCGCTGTGTTTGTTTGTGTTGGAATATGACTGACTTTGGTCTGATGATGCATTTGCCCTGTGGACCGTTCGCAATGAGGAAATCAAAAGCGGGAGAGTGCGAGAGAAAGAGAGGACCAGATGGGAGACTGAGATGGATTGGCCGGGCTAACTGGCAGATGTTTATAGGCCATTATTTACAAGCTCTTTAATCTGGGCTATTTCCTCGCCCTTGGCAATGGATAGGTCTATGGGTCATGCTGCCTGAACCCCTCCACCAGTGGTCATCCATCTCCCGCTCTAAAAGACAGGGAGGGAGAGAGGGAAGCAGGGGGGGAGGGCAGTTGTGAAAAATTAAAAGATTGCTCTTTTCATGAGATCTTCCGATTATTTTTACTCAACAATAACCTGAGAAATGTGAAACTATGGATCATGCATGTTTTTATTCACTGGTAATCACACAAATTAGCAACATTTAGCCACTGCAACACCTAACACCCTTTTTGTTTTACAATACATAAAGATCATGCATTCCACCATTATTGCTCATTCTTGCTGATGTGTGTGTATATATTGTTAAAGAACAGTTTATGCATTTCTACCAAGAAACCATTTGGATATGTCACAATAAAAGGAATAATCATTTAAAAAGATGTGATTCAGCAAAGGAAGAAAGAGAATAAATAAGGAAGGAGAAAGATGATAGGCTATAAAGGCAGGAAAGAGGGAGATGAAAAAAGGACAGGGTAAGTGATAATAGAGAGTGTTATGCATGATGAAAAGGATATTGTAGGTGAGGAAGAAAGTGTCACAGGCCGACGAGATGTTGCTTCATTAAAAAGCTTGTCACAGCTATTTCCCCGCCATCCTTTCCCCAATATTAAAAGCTTTCCCCCCCGCTGTGCACACATTCAATTAGAGGAGTCTGAGTGATGCTATGAC